>CM054180.1:43145000-43549000 GCA_028829895.1 Sinotaia quadrata
TCACAGACCTATCTACGCAGTTATACACACGCGCACAGACACTTACTGATATACACTGGCAGTTATGCATACATTCATACACACAACACATGCATTATCCACGTGCATACACACTTACAGACACATGCATGCATTTAGACACAAAACCACTTTGCAATGAATATAATACTCTTTTGAGCGACTTTCAGCATTTAGATTCGTCCCCTACATGTCCCCTACATATCCACTACATTGCATGAAGAAATGCACAACAGTTTCCCGCCATGACAGATTGAAACAGCATTCGAACTCCATAAGCTCGTACACTGACATAATTATGTGGGTGAACAGAGCGACCAGACCCCCATACGCTACTTTATTGCCGAAGAGAGCGAGCAGACCCCCGTACTCTGATTTTATTACGTTTTCGAAGGGAGCGAGCAGATGCGTACACTGACTTTATTACATTGCCGAAGGAAGCGGGCGGACCCCAGCGGTGTAATTGCAATAAACTCCCTAGCGTGGGAGGTAGAAACGTTCAAAGGAAATATTTCACGCCATATATACAGTTACGATAGTAAAAGAGTTATTCTAAAAGTCACGCAGCGTGTTTTGTGTTGATTAACGTTCTTCTACTCCCCAGGCACTAACACACTTCAGTAACAGGGGACGACAAACAGATTTCCACGCCATTATCATCATAATCAACTCTGGGCAATACTAACATTAAAGTAATGTCACATAGTGTCAACAGACTTTTTGTGGATTCACGTGAAATGCTGTCAAAGACAAAAGGTGGAGTTGAAATTCACTAATTCCTGTTTTCTGAGCGTTACATCCTGAACAGCCTCATGAGAATTTGTACTAAAAACAACAAGCGCTCTTTCGGGTAGCAGTGTTTAACTCAATTCAAACTAGGTCAGTGATTAACTCTCATAGTCAACTGTCACATGCTGACATGACACACAAGTCAGCACGCATAATCTATCTATCTATCTATCTATCTATCTATCTATCTATCTATCTATCTATCTATCTATCTATCTATCTATCTATCTATCTATCTATCTTGTTTTCCAATTCAAATTCTGTGTATCCGTCTCTGCAAAACGCTAAAGCACCCAAGAAAAAACTTCCAGCATGTGTGAGGTTTTTGGGCGAGGCGGATATAGCACCCATGGACAAACCTTAGAGCATGTGGGAGTTTCCACATGGTCAGATTTATGTTGCATTGTTGTGTACATGAAACAGACAGAGACAATATCAAAGTACTCATTAAAAAACACATGGGCAAGTTCATGTACTGAATGAATAGAGAAGAGTCGATTTTAAGATTTTTGAGATTTCTCTGTGAAAATAAATAATATATCTTCAAGTGCATGGAAGTTTTTATAAGTGAGCTGATGAAAAAAAAATACAGTCAAGGTAATTTGCTGAGCGAACCAGTATTTTCACATGGCCACATTGTGACGTTCACGAAACATCAAAGAACTCATTTTAAAAAAAGACGTGGAAAGTCATTTGCTAAATGATGCTCGAATTTTCACTCGCAATGCGATTTATAACCAAGCCTTCTGTTACATGTCCAGTATTTATTTTAGGACCCTGCTCGAGAATTTTGAATTTCTAATTTAAAAGATTTAAATTTAATTCTTTCTTAATTCCGAACAGACTGGCTGCTCAAGCTATCCTTTGTTTCCTATGAAAATTATGTCTTGGAGTTAGAGACAAACAAATTCACGAACAGACAACTTGCATACAAAAGCTCGGTTTGGAAACCGTTAAGATACTCTTACAATTATTATGCATTCAATCCACATTCAGCTCATACGCCCCCATCCAAACCACATAATTTGGTCCATAAAACATGAATAATTTAAACTACAATAAGAGGTTCTTAACAAGATGAAAAAGAAGATTTAATACGTTTAACATTCATAACAAATAACAATTGATTTAAGACAGACAATTTCCGTCTCCTAAGCTATGATTATTATTATGAAACGTCAAAGTCAGTAACTTTTTACTCTGCTGATATTAATATTGAAGTAAGTGTCCGAGAGAGTTCCACTTAGCTATTTCAAGTGTTGTTGCCAGTCCAGTGTTCCCATGGTTAAATGGTTCAGAAGCACAGTTCGGTCAACAATGGTTTGTTCACGGTACGGGTACCAGTTTCAGTTATGCCAGTCTTCCATCTGACCTTACAGGCAGCGCTGGTGTGTACTTGTGAAAGTGTATCTCCAAGATACAACGCAAGAGCAAGGCTTGTCACAGGCAAGCAGGCCCAAGCAACGAAAAAGCCCAAGTTGAATAGGATCAATGGAATAGAATAAAACCCACTCTGGAAATAGAACGATTCCCATGAGCTACTGTGTTAACGTTTTCGCGTTCCAATACACGCATTTGATAATAAAATGCATAGCTTGATCCTAGATGTATTGTGTCTTTACAATATAATTACATTTATAAAGAAAGATACAAATAATTCACGTGTGTTACAATTAACATTTATATGCCATATGAATTCTCAAATGTTTACATTATACAAAAATGGAATTCATATAAAGGAAAATCAGATATAATTCAAAATCAACGCACGTGCGTTTCACAAATCATAAATGGAATTAAATGCAAAGTGAATTTGAATCATCAAGAATATTCTGCAATGTGCATAGACGTTCTGCTTCATAGAATGAATTAAGGTTTATAAATTAAAAGTTAAAAGATTACAATTAATTTATGTACAATGAACTTTAGACTTTAGCCACATTCTTATCAAGCCACGTGTTCGGAGGAGATTGCATATATATTTTCCTACACAAAACACAATGTATAAATTCATACAACAAATCATAAAATAAGAATACAATTAATACTTTAAGAAGTGGATGTGTTTTTACCTTCTTACATAGATAACTGCATCTAAGACAGTGGGTTTTTACTCATACTTTTTCATCTCGACTTCTTGGAATGTCAGAGGCATGATGCTTGTATGTTCTATCGGCCATGTTCCCTCTTGGAAGTGAAGATTTATGCGAGCATCAGTGTATTTATGAAAGTACATGAATTCGTCACGTGACCAGTCACATGGTGACGCTACAGCTTTGACCTACAGTCGGCTATTGTCCTAAAATTACATAATATGGAATGAGTCCTCTCTACTTCGAATACAGCAAAGCATGTCGGGATGCTCTAACAAAGGAACTACATTCGAAAATACAATTTAAAATTGAAAAACTGGGCCAAGAGTTCACGACACAAGATTTTTGGTCTTGACTCTATCGCACCTTCCAATAAACAAATTCATTTATGTTCCTAGCAATGTAATCATTTTAATTTACCACCTTCATACTCTAGTCTGTAAAGAATTTCTAGAAGTGTTCGTCCCTGGTACAAGCTGAACATCATTAGACTAATGATACATGGAGACTGAAATGGCAATGCACCATAGATAGAAAATATAAAGTAACAAGAAGAGAGAGAGAGAGAGAGAGAGAGAGAGAGAGAGAGAGAGAGAGAGAGAGAAGAGAGAGGAAGGGTTACTGCCTGAATACATTTTGATTCCACTACAGTTTGTGAGTGTGTGTGTGTGTGTGTGTGTGTGCACGCACTAGCACGAAAATATATGCATGCAGGGGAAGGGGGAATTCAAAACTAGGTCATTTCCCATCGCAAATCTAGAAACTCTGGGTTCTTCACTCTCAAAATGGCACCTTGAATCTGATTATATATGAATGACACCTACATACCAACAGGCACTTCTGTCTAGGAGGGCTATCAACAATGTTTAGTTATGCCAGAGCTCATATCAATAAATATCAAAAAGAAATATGGAAATAAAATCTAAACACAGATGTACCAGGAAGTCTAGTACAAGCTCATAGGTTTGACTTGGCTAGTATTCAAATGGGATGTTTTGCTAGATCACAGAGAAGAGGGTTAGTTAAAGTAAATGTATTCTTTTTATCACCAGTAATCAAATGAGAGGTTTTGCTAGATCACAGAGAGTTAAAGTAAATGTATTCTTTTTATCACCAGTAATCAAATGAGAGGTTTTGCTAGATCACAGAGATTTAAAGTAAATGTATTCTTTTTATCTTTTGTGTAAAGTGTAAGCAAGATAAATGGTAAAGCTTAGTGAAATTGTGCTCAGAGAAAATAAATTTAGAGATTACACAAGAGCACTTTATAGCTTGCATACAGCAGTCTCTGATTACTGCATTTTATTAATTGCAGGATCCTTCAATCCATCTATTTGTTTATCTATCCATAGTATTTGATTACATTCAGTTGGTTGTTGTTCCTTTTGGTACATTGATCCATTAATATGTTAGTATGTATGGACGTCGTACTATGCTTTCTTGAGAGCCAGTGGCATGGTCACTAATCAACATTTCAAAAGTACAAAGAGCGCTGGTGATACCTGAGACTCCACAAGTGTAACTAAAGATAAGTGGGATAGTTACATTGGTCAGGAGTGTGAACACTGTTTAGAAATAGTGAACAGGGAAAATATCTGAGACAACATTTTAGAAATAGTGAACAAGGAAAATAACTGAGACAACATTTTAGAAATAGTAAACAGGAAAATTAACTGAGAAAGAGAATTTATGAACTTGTCAGACTTTGGCGAACACTAAATATCTAGGGAAGGCTAAAGTTTCTCTGATTAGATGTTGTGGAATTGTAATTGGTGAAATTTGTAATTGTTTGTTGTTTCTTTCTTTTATTGTTTACTTTCTTTTATATAAATATTTTGTTAATTTTTCATCTGTCTTGCATCATTTGTTATCATCTTCACTTCGTGTAAAATTCATTAATTGTAGTCACTGTACCTGTCTTTTGTTCTTCTCTATTAAATGTGAGGAATTCCTTCCTCTGGGGGCTTGAACGAGCTACCGGAAGTGGTTGACGTCAATTGTTGAGTTCGGATCAATTAATGGGCGACCAACATTATTTATGAATATTACCTAACGGCCTAATCAGAAGTTAATTTAGAAGCAATTCATGGAAAACTGATATAAATAATGCGTCTGCATACTTTATTCCAAGTAGTTTTACTTTTCACGTCGACAAGTTAGGTTTTTTTGTGCGTGTGTGGATTATTTTACTTGGTAGCTCCTTATCACCGGATCTTGAGCTCTGAATCTTTGTATACAGAATATCGTGCTCAACGGTCAGTATCCTAAAGAGATACAGAGCTTGAAAAATGTTAACTGTTAGACGTGCTTCTTGCAGGGAATATAATGTAAGGAAAGCAATGTAGATTTGAGAACAAATCTAAAAATAAAATACCGTGCAATCGGAAGTTGGCTTAAGGCCTGTCAAACCAAAAGAGATGTACTTAATGCAGTTCACGTGTTAATGTTGTCATTTTATCTGTATTTATTATTCTTTTGCTTCTATACCTTACACGTTTTCTTGTTGTCATTGTATCTGTATTTATTAGTCGTTTGCTTGTTTACATTACATGTTCTTGATGTCATTTTATTTGTATTTATTAGTCGTTTGCTTGTTTACACTACATGTTCTTGATGTCATTTTATTTGTATTTATTAGTCGTTTACTTGTTTACATTACATGTTCTTGTTGTCATGTTAATTGTATTTATTAGTCGTTTGTTTGCTTATTACATTTTAATTGTATTTATTATTCGAATGCTTGTTTACATTTTCTTGTAGTAATTGAAATTGTAATTATTTTTCGTTTGCTTGTTTATAGTTAGTAAGGAGTTTTGTGTTGTAATGTCAATTGTATTTATTATTTGTTTGCTTGTTTACATTACATGAGTAGATATTAGCGGTCACTGAGCGTTATTCTAAGATTTCAAATAACATAAAATCGCAGTCCATACTGCTCTACATCTATACACATTATAAATAAAAATCTGTATACTCACGAAAATTGTTTACTCTTCGCAAGCATTATATTATGCAGAGTGAATACGTCAGGCGCATTATTAATCAAGGTGACAACCAAGTGAAATATGTAAATTGCCTCAATTTAGTTTCACTATTTTGTACTTTCACTTCTCATCAACTTATAAAGCATGACACAGCAGTAAAATAAAAAGCGGTCTGAAGATGACATTCATTTGATCAAATGTTTTAGTGATCATGTAAATTCGCTTATTTAACATATCAAAATTGAACCTTCATGGCGATGTATAATATTTATATTTATATTACTTGTTTTTAATTTTTTTAATCTCTACATATGACACTTTTTATAAACTACATGTTGTCATCTGAATTTAGTATTCATCAGAACCTATTTACTAGGGTGTTAACACACACACACACACACACACACACATGTGTATATATAATGATATATATTACATAAACATGCAAACACATTGCTTGTGCATTTTCAGAAACTAGATTTAAAGTTGACTAGTAGTTTGAAAGTGTCTGAAAGTACTTTGTAAAATAATTCAGATTGCTCGCCAGTCAGCTAGTCATGTGACCATGGTAGAGTGTTTTGAGATTTTTGAAATAAATGGAAAATTATATGGAAGTTAGAAAGAGATGGGTTCAGAGAGGAAAAGAAGAAGCCTGTGACTTGGGTCTTTAGGGGAAGCAAAGCTATATTACATATTACAAGCTATGCAGAAAAAAAGAAGAACTAAAAAGAAAAAACAAGACAAAGAGAAGAACCAGAAATTAAAAAGGAGCGTGAAAGAGAGAAACTAGAAATGAAAAAGAAAGAACTAGAAATACAAAAGGATGAAAGTGATAAAAGATTGAAGATTGAAGGAGAACTGGCATTTGCTAAGATATATGCAAAAGAAAGGACATACCCATAACTCAACCTAAACCACTTAAAATAAGTGAGAATGTGTCTAAAGTTCTGGAAGCCAGTATGAAATTACGTTTCCATTCTTTTAACAAAACAGAGAAATATATTGATGATTTTGTACTAAGATTAGGCCTGCCAGAAAGTTTATGGCTTTCCCATGTTAGTGGCATTTTAAGAGAGAGCAGGCTGATACCTGTTGACAGCATCTATTAATTAAGCTACAGCACATCATGGCCAGATGGTTAGAACTAGATGAAGTAGAGATTAGCAATGGGAAAGATTTAAGGATCACTTTGTGATTGACAAGTCACAGTCATCATGTCCTCTAGCACTTTTAGCTTACATAAAGGACACAGAACCAAATAGTCTGACAGACTGGTTAAAAGCAGCTGACAGGTACAAGGAGATATATTAGGCACATACTGGTCTGACAGCTGTGTATAATTTTGAACCTCACACAACTGTTAATGAACAAGTGTCAATTTAATGACAAAATGATAGGTCTGACTACAAACTAGGTACCAGACACACTTCATCGCCCTCTTTAAAAAGATAAAAGAGAAAGTACCCACACTTCAACCAACCGTAAAGGAAAAGGTGTGCGAACGAACCAGTAGTCTGCTTTAGCTGTGGCAAACCAGCCATATTAAATGCCATTGCCCAGGTAACATACACATCATAGAACCAAGTGGTGCACCTCGTTTTAATGCAAGCATAAATAGGCATTGTGTTCCAGTCCTCTGTGACACTGGTTGCAGAGTAAGCTTAGTAGTACACCCTAGCCTAGTGATGGAAAGTGACTACACTAGACAGTTTCGAACAATCACGCTAGCCAATGGTGTAAAGGATAAAGTACCCATTGTGATTGTAGACATAGATAGCAAGCATGTACGTGGATGCATTCAAGATGTATGTCTGGTAAATTGTGTTGAGAGTGCTATCATTGAGTGTAAATATATTCTCAATGGTGAGGACACCATAGATTCGCTAAAGAATGTATTCACACGTGGAAATTGATGTGGACAATGGACTTGTGACTTTGATACTAAAGAGCGTGTGAAAAAGACAATTGTGGCTTCGTCTATACAAGGTTAAATATTAGTTTTATTGCCTATCTTAAATAACTCGATTTCTGTTCTCTGATAAAATCTTTCCTGCGATTGGTATTGACACTATTGTCGAATTGTATTTTATGATTTAGACTAAGTACACAAATTATTCGAACGTGATTTCATGAAGATGATTGATGTCAAGTAATCTATTTCAACGTATTTGTCATATGTATGTTTGATTGTTGATTTAATAAATGTATTCTTAATTTTACTGACCTTCTTACACATATTGATAACCGTATGCTGGAGAATAAAGTGGGTGGATGGGGGCTCATTAAATATAGATTAAAGACAGATTTGACCTCACCTTTATTAAGACATTTTCTACCTACGGAAACACTGTGTGACAGTAAATGTTGTCTTTAATGTGGTGGAAGCGAGAAAATATGCTAGCATATGCTCATATAATTCATTTTCGCGTTTATGTCAGAAAGTTGCAGTGATGTCACTGATATGAGCTTGAGGTCGTTGCAAAGCTTACAGGCGGTGAATCAATTTTACTGTGGACAATTGTGGTCTATATTTATTTTCGCTTCATTGCGCTTCAAGAGAAGTGTTGTGTTTTAACGAAGTTGACTGAGAAACAGGACGACATTAAGGCAGTCCTCGATTAATTGCATCAGATTTTCAAATGACCAAATATGTTGTTGATACTTATGTCACATTGTTAATGATCTTTATAGCAATTTGTAAAGCAAGCGTGGTCGCGTTTGTGTATGTGTGTGTGTTTGTGTGTGCGTGCGTGCGTGCGTGCGAGGATATAGTTTTATATGTATTTGTGTACGAGGGTCTGTGTGAATGCTTCGGACAGAGACAAACCGTCTACCCAAATGAAACAAACGAGATGAAACAGGAAATTCAAGAAGAGGTTCAATTACAATAAGTGCTGTTATAAAATCAGCTCACGGCCCTTTATGTCGTCACGCCGTAGCAGTCTCTGAGGAATACGAATTGACAAAACTTCAGAGCAAATTATACATTTATAGAGAACTGCAATTTACTTTAGAACTGCATAAAAACTCACAGATAATATTATAATCAAACTTGCGTACAAAGCTAATCAAATAAAAGAGTTCCTTTTTTTATGGTAATGACTCATCAAATTCTCGGTAGTGTTGAAATGTGAGAAGTTTATTGTTCTTAAATTTGGGATTGTTTGATGGATTTCCTATCTAGTGCTGACTGTCGGATAATTTTCCGGATACACGTTAGCACGACTGGAAACGAAAAAAGAGAAAACTACAATTAAAGAGAGCAAGAAAGATAGAAAGAGAAGGGGAGAGAGTCTGGGAGAAAAAAAGGACAGAACTACAAATGGAGAAATCAAAGGGTTGAGAAAGAAAGCACTAAATAATAATACTCAGAGAATGAAACAGAATGGCAAAGACAATACAAGGGAGAGGCTGGGGGAGACAGAGTGAACAAAAAGAGATAGAAAGAGAGTGCAGAAAAAAGAACTAATGTTTGAGAGAAAGAACTAAAATAAAATAATAAAGGAGAAACAGAAACCGAGAAAGACGAATATAGGAAGACATAAATGAAAAGACAAAACATACAATAGAAATATAAAAACACGAAGACAGAAAGAAAGAGTAAAAGAGAGATCGGGAGTCAGACAGGAACGTAAGGAATTGAACACACGCACACATACACACACATACATACAAACAGGTATCACCATACAGGAGATTGGTATCAAAACATAATGTCCTTAAATGAACATATGAGATAAGAAACATAATAGATAATGTAAAAAAAAAAGAAGTAATTATTATAGATATATTGAAGAATTAAATACTGGAGAATCTGCATATTCATTTCAAGAATCAAATCATTCGCCAAGCAAGCAAATTCGTGACTCTTGCCCAAACGTGAAACACAGTAAGACCTAACAATAGTTAGCTCCCTTTTTATAGCACAAGTCTTAAAAGTATCTCCCTTGAAAAATAACTATTTAACGTGTCGAATGGAAGAATGATAATAACAAGCAAAATATTTGCCTTGCTAGGAAGGTAGAGGAGGATACAAATAAATATTGTATTTAAATCACTGTTCATTGTTCCATTTTACAATTGCGACTGTCTTAGATGCTTTGAGACTGAATCTAATTAGTTTGTCAAAACATAAAAATAAAATTACAAGGAGTTGTGCCTGGAAAGATCGGCCACTACTTTTGTTGCAGACGATCAGTTGTAAATGTGGGGTCTGCTTTTAAAACTCTGAGCCTCAGTGGTCGATACAATTCAAATATCGAAAATTATACTGTTTTTTCTTCTCGCGTAATAAAGACCCTTTCAAAATTTACAGCTATTAATTAACAAAAGGCCGCGTGCATCCATTCATTACTCACACGAAGTGTAAAATATCACGGCACAATTTTGTTCAAGTGCATTATAATTTTATGAGTATTAGTTTCATGAGTAACAAACCTTGTGTAATGACATCCGCAAGCATGGTAACATATAACTGCATTATCTCTAATGACTAAGGGGACATCACTTTGATTGTTTTTTTAGCTATTAACTCTTAATGCCTAACAGGCGTATTTATCCTCGTACATCATAGACATATCCCAATTTGATGAAAACCTTATTTATTTCAAGAGTTTCGTGTCACACAAAAATTAGAAAACAATATGATTATATTGAAGTGTAAATGACTTCCCGTTAGCACAACAAGAAATGTCCTTTGGCAGGGTTTTGAAGTAAGGTGAGATCAAACAAATTTATAGATTTACGATATTAACATTGCAAACAGGACGCAGGGATAAATGAATCATTCGTCTAATTGCACACAGGGCTTAAAATGTACTGTGTTGAAATAAATAATAGCAAAATCGATTTTCAATTTTGTTGCGGATTTTTATTACAAAGAACCCTGATGAAGATTAAACTACACCTAAAGTTAATAATATTACAGTATAAAATATTTATCTTGATGTGATTTTTACTGTCGTTCAGCCCCGGGTAGGACTGTTGTTATTCTTTGGGGCAACGCTAGATCCCTGACATCTGAGCAGTAGCGAGGTCGGCGTAAACGTTAGATGGATCTGTAATCTTGGTTTTGACCTTGTTATGTGTTTTTGCAACTTTTAGGCTGATGCAATTTGTGAGCTTGTTTTTGGATAGGTGACATGCTTGTTGCCACATGTGGGTGGTTTGGAAGATGTGAGAAATAAATATTAATTAGTTCTAGGTTCCGTCTTACATTTGATTTGGGAGAGTGGGCGAGTGTTAAGACTGAGCCCCTCCCCACAACGTTTGGTTTGTGTAAGGCGAAATAAGGTAAATGCGTTACTGTATTGTGTGAATGGTTAGGTTTTATTAGGAATGTTTTGCTATTTGAATTATGTCTAACTTTTATCCTTTGCAGAGGCACAAGCTCAAATATGTATTTATGAATGAAATAATTTGAAGTATACTTAGATTCTGCAATTATTTATGTTTTAGGATTTCAGCTTCAGTTTCAATCTTTATTTTTAAATCGATGACGAAGGCTTTGGGTGCCAGCTTCTGATGTTATTCATGACGTGTCCTATAGAGCGCCTGCCATCGTGTGACGTATTACGTGAGGATCACCAGTGCAGCAAATTTGTTTTGGCAGTGACACCTGTGCAGCAAAGATAAAAGCTAAGTTGTTTTCCCAGTGTCACGGTGCAGCAAAGCTAAATTGTTTTGGCAGTGACACCAGTGCAGCAAAGATAAAAACTAAGTTGTTTTGTCAGTGACACAGTGCAGCAAAGCTAAATTGTTTTGGCAGTGACACCAGTGCAGCAAAGATAAAAACTAAGTTGTTTTGGCAGTGACACCAGTGTAGCAAAGCTAAGTTGTTTATGGCAATGACACCAGTGCAGCAAAGCTAAGTTGTTTTGGCAGTGACACCAGTGCAGCAAAGCTAAGTTGTTTTGGCAGTGACACCAGTGCAGCAAAGCTAAGTTGTTTTGGCAGTGACACCAGTGCAGCAAAGATAAAGGCTAAGTTGTTTTTGGCAGTGACACCAGTGCAGCAAAGCTAAGTTGTTTTTGGCAGTGACACCAGTGCAGCAAAGTTTAGTTGTTTTGGCAGTGACACCAGTGCAGCAAATCTAAATTGTTTTGGCAGTGACACCAGTGCAGCAAAGATAAAGGCTAAGTTGTTTTTGGCAGTGACACCAGTGCAGCAAAGCTAAGTTGTTTTTGGCAGTGACACCAGTGCAGCAAAGATAAAGGCTAAGTTGTTTTGGCAGTGACACCAGTGCAGCAAAGCTAAGTTGTTTTGGCAGTGACACCAGTGCAGCAAAGTTTAGTTGTTTTGACAGTGACACCAGTGCAGCAAAGCTAAGTTGTTTTGGCAGTGACACTAGTGCAGCAAAGATAAAAGCTAAGTTGTTTTGGCAGTGACACCAGTGCAGCAAAGATAAAAGCTAAGTTGTTTTGGCAGTGACACCAGTGCAGCAAATCTAAATTGTTTTGGCAGTGACACCAGTGCAGCAAAGATAAAAGCTAAGTTGTTTTGGCAGTGACACCAGTGTAGCAAAGCTAAGTTGTTTTTGGCAGTGACATAATGCAGCAAAGCTAAGTTGTTTTGGCAGTGACACCAGTGCAGTAAAGATAAAGGCTAAGTTGTTTTTGGCAGTGACATAATGCAGCAAAGCTAAGTTGTTTTTGGCAGTGACACCAGTGCAGCAAAGCTAAGTTGTTTTCGCAGTGACACCAGTGCAGTAAAGATAAAGGCTAAGTTGTTTTTGGCACTGACACCAGTGCAGCATTATACTTGACTGAACTATCAGACTATTAGTTTTTAATACTAATGATGAAGAAATAGGACAGAATATATATTTCGTATTGTTTGAGATGTAAGTCCGACAACACACTACCAACCAACAACAACAAGCTGCACTACAGATGCAATTTTATTTTTCCTTCCAAGGGAATGACCCTCCTCTAGGGTCAGAGCAATTCTGATGAATTGGAATCAGAGGAACGAGCAGCAGAAGTTCACCGCTACATCACAGTGCTGTAAATGGAATCAGGCTTTGCCATCTCCCTACTGGAGGGACAGGCATGACGAGAGGTCGCTTCCCTAAGGCAGCTAGGGAAACATCAACACTGCAATGAAGGAAGGCAGAGCCAACACGACATGGAAACCAGAAAAATACATCAACACTGCAATGAGGGATGGCAGAGCCAACACGACGTGGCAGCTGACAACAACAACACCCCAGTGGCAGCTAGCCGACGACCAACGTGACAATGAGGGATGCTAGCCATTGATAACGTCAACAAAATCGAGGTCAGGGACAGCCAAAAATGTACGTCACGTCTGTACGGCTGTTGGCCACATTAAACATCAGGCTTCAAGACAGATGACCAACAAGGACAATTTGAATGAAAAAAATAAACGTTCTGCCTTGTGACAATGTAGAGATACGGAGATTTTATAAAAAGAAAAAATAGTAAAATAACATTTGCGCTTTTGGCTGCAAGGCACTATTTGATAAACATTACTGACAAGATGTGATTTTTGGTAGTACTTGTACATGCATTTGTGCATTTGATTCATATTTTATTTTGCAGTTTGTTTAGAAAAAAATATTAATTCACTTGTAACTTTTGCTAGGATAACACTTATTTATGTCAGCAGGAGTTAATGATAATATTGAGAGTTTAGGGATTTTGACGTTAGTTTTTAAAAGCAATAAAATGTTATGCTAAATCCGGGTGTACAATTATTTTGCTATGAGACGTTACTACATATGTATTGAAATTTTAGATTTTGTGCAATATGTATTTTAAGTAAGGAAACTGGTGGTGTGTGGGGCAGTACAGATTGTAGTCACATTTCGGTTCTTTTATTTAAGAGAGTTTCGCTGTGCTCTGTTTGTGTGCTAGTTGGTTGAGACTAGTAACAAGGCAGTTTGAGGAATTTGGAATTCCTTTTCTAACTCTAGTTCATCACTTGAGGTTTGGCAAAGGATAGTTTGCACCTAGTGGCTGGTTAGTGCTAATTTATCCAGGTCACGTTGATTAGTGGCTGGTTAGTGCTAATTTATCCAGGTCACGTTGATTAGTGGCTGGTTAGTGCTAATTTATCCAGGTCACGTTGATTAGTGGCTGGTTAGTGCTAATTTATCCAGGTCACGTTGATTAGTGGCTGGTTAGTGCTAATTTAGCCAGGTCACGTTGACTGTGGCAAGCGTTTCTCTTGTTTACATGTTGTCTTGTCTGATTATGTGTGTAGCAAATATTTTCGCCCGACATCGAGCAGAATATTCAGTTCAAATTGCTTTTATGTTTACAGTTTAGTGTGTTGATCCATAAGGATTTTCTGTTTGGTTCTAGTGGGTGTTATAAGCTGTGTGGATAAATCAAACTACTAAAATTATTTTCCTCACTTCATTGTATTGTGGATGTTTTGCAGTGTAATCCTGTTTTATTATTGTAATTTATATTGTATTTTCTTTGTTTGGTATGATTATATTGTTCTGGTTTTCATAGCATTGAGGGATTCATGAGGCACCTGATGCACTACAGGAAACATTCAAGAAAAAATCAAACATCAACAACAGTCGCCAACACCGTAAATGTGCCAATCAACCTCCAACTCCAATACCACTGCCAGTGCTCCCCGAATACTCATGAGGGGAGCCAGTCCCACTGTAGCACTACAGATCAGAAAAGCTCTTATGATGAAATGATCTATGAAAACTCCAGTGGCGACGTAAAACCACCACCACCTGTGTGTGTGAGGTTGACAGGGAGTTAGAGTTCAGTCTTTGTGTGTCTGGAAGAGCAATGCTCCACATGAGCCGAATAAAAAAATGAAAAGCTGTTAGAAGGATTCCTGCACTTCCTTCACTGTTGCTGCCCGTTGGTGTGAAAGATATGAACCGACCCCATCACAATTGGTGCTGCAAGCAACGACACTACCAACAATGGGAAGAAACAATAAAAAGAAGCAGTGAACCGACCCCGTCACAGTGACAAAATGTAAGGCTCCCAACCCCCACCACCAACAAGCTGCACCACGAATGCAGTATGTTTTCCTTCTAAGGGAATGACCCACCCCTAGCTTTGGGGCAGATAATTCTGATGAATTGGAAACAGAGGAATGAGCAGCTGAAATTTGCCGCTATATCACAGCAAAACGAATAGGTGCACCAACAACAATTCGACTCACAGCCCCCCTCCCACTCAGTTCTTAAAGTGAGAAGTAGATTTTATATATTTGTTACAGAAATAGATATAGTTACTTACAGAGAACAAGATATAATCATGAGACTATCACTAGGCCTAGAATTAGAATTTAATGACATATCACTCTGATTAATTTTCGGTTATTTAAGAAATCTATCTGAGGGAAGGCAATTATACGATGCTAGTAGAAACAACATCGTACTTTAAGAAACAAAAACAATTTCAAGTGTCGTCTTTAATTATATTTAGTTTGTTTTAAAGTGGAATAGTTTTGGACCATCGGTCACAGGAAATATCTTGCTTCCTCGTTGGCACTTGATGAATATCAGTTTAACAACAAGCCAGTGCAAATAACAGAACGTGATCTTACAAACAAGAAAACTACACCAAGCCGGTAAAGAACAGAACGTGATATTGCAAACAAGAAAACTACACCAAGTGGCCACGACGGTCTCGATGGCAACCAGACTTCTGCATTACTATTCTAAGAAAATTAATTCACACTTATAGCCGCGTATTCTACAAGTAATATAAAACCGAAATGCCAGCAAATGGACAAACAAGCAGTACATAACATTGCTAGAAGTTCGGTGCTGAATTTTCTAATTTTCAAGTTACATTTTAAAGGAATAATTATCCAAAGAGCATCCTGACACTTTTTTGAACTTATTTCTGAGATACCTTTAAATAAAGGAACAGGTTAAAGTGAAATTTGAGAGAATGTATTGTTTTGTTTATTAATGGAAGGGATCAAGATTGCTTGAGAAGTAAAAGTCATTCTCCATAGAAAATAAATAGGGTAGACAATTGGTTTGAATACCGTCATTCTGTCTAATACATAGGGTAGATAGTCGCCCTGAATATCGTCATTCTGTCTCAATAAGACATGGGGTAGATAAGTGCCTTGCATATCAGTATTGTTTCTGTCTAAGACATATTGTAGATAATACCCCTGTCTGTCGTTATTATGTCTCTATGAAACATAGAGAAATTAACTGTCTTGTATATCGTCATTCTGTCTCGTTAAGATATATAGTAGTTAACTGTCTTGTATATCGTCATTCTCTCTCTATGAAATAGGTTAGATAATTGCATTCTATGTCGTCATTCTGTCTCTCTATGAAATAGGTTAGATAATTGCATTCTATGTCGTCATTCTGTCTCTCTATGAAATAGGTTAGATAATTGCATTGTATGTCGTCATTCTGTCTCTCTAAAAGTAGGGTAGATAACTGTCTTCTATATCGTTATTCTATCTCTCTAAGAAATAGGATACATAATTGCATTTTATGTCATCATTCTGTCTCTCTAAGACATAGGGTAGATAATTCCTTCTATATTGTCATTCTAAGACATAGGGCAGATAATTTCCTTGTATATCGTCATTTTGTTTCTCTAAGACATAGGGTAGATAATTTCCTTGTATTCTGCAGAGGATGACAAGAAAATCCTAAATTACACACCCTCATCAGGAAATATTAGGAGAACAATTTTAACATAATAATTGAGTCTGCAAAAGGAAAAACAATTATTTTTGTTTTGTTTTATTTTATTTTGTGACTTGCGACTTGTTTCCGATTTTAAATGTATTCTAGAGCTGACTGTTCACAAGCCCCTAGATATTCATTGAATTCCATGATAAATCGGCGAGCAGGGTTTAGCGGCAACGCAAATAGTTAATGTTGATTGAAGAGGAAAAGCAACACACAGACATATGTTCAGGAAAGAAAGTTTTTTGTAAAGATTATGCGATAAGTTTTTATTTTTATTTTGACTGTTTAAATTTAATTTCATCCGTTTGACTATTCTAGTGTCGTCTAATGTATTTAAATATTTAAATATCGGTTAATTTGGTTAATTTATTTAACTTTTCAAGTACGTCTAATCCATTTGACTGTTCGTGTTAAGTTTAATTAATTTGTATATTGTGTGTGTTTGCATCTTCTTAGAACAATGTTGTATTGGTTTCTTTACGTTTTATTTCTTGACATAATGTGCTGTATCTTTGCAAAATGTGCTGCATTTTTATCAAATTATATAATATATTATCCATTATTTACATGTTTCTGAAATAATACGAAGCAGACATAACTAATGAGTGCCTCTATACTACATCATCACATCACATTAACAAATAGAATGTAAGGTCGCAATGGCTATAGTGTGATGTCTGCTTGATAGTTTTCTAAACCAGAAAGTGGTATTGGGGAAGTCAAATTTCTTTTCGTTTTTTCTTCTTTTTAGCAGGGCTAAGCAGTCTCCATACATTTCCAATGTTTTGCATGTGTAGCAAAGCGTATAATCTCCATGGAAACTTCATTATGACATTTCGAAAGCCTTTCAAAACTGCTCATTATTCATAGCCACAGCAATGAGCCTAGACCTTGGACCGAGCTAGAGCCAGAAATTGAGCGAAAAGGTCACGAGTTGCACACGTAGTAAGTTAATTTGCCGACTGACATTTTCTCTATGTTTCACAGAAAGTCCTGAGGCAAAAGGGAAAATAAATAATCAGGCTATTGGCGTCAACTGAGATGACAGTTTCTCTAGCGCTACTTAAAGCCGAAGTATCGGTATCAGCTTGCGGGAGATTTTGAGAATGTAAGAGAAGTTGAAGAGATCAGCCATGATCAGCAATAAGTCTAAGCTGTGGTGAAGATCAGCCTTGAACAGCAGAGAGCCAACGCGATGCCGAAGTGATCAGCCGTGATCAGCAGAAGTCAAAGCGGAGCTGAAAAGATCAGCCAGCACGATGCTGAAGAGATCAGCACTGATCAGTAGTAAATCATCAGCACTGATCGGTAGTAAGTCATCGCGAACAAACAACAATCGTGAGAGGCAAGTATCTGGAAAGTTTGAAGAAAGAAATATTCAGTTTCTCAAAACTTATACTAGGTCATTTACGAGCTGGATCAAGGAATGGTATTTATAAAAAGTTAAATACTTTGATTGG
This sequence comes from Sinotaia quadrata, assembly GCA_028829895.1. Taxonomy (NCBI): domain Eukaryota; kingdom Metazoa; phylum Mollusca; class Gastropoda; order Architaenioglossa; family Viviparidae; genus Sinotaia; species Sinotaia quadrata. Next base: position 43,163,020 of record CM054180.1, read on the forward strand.
TAGCTATTGCGAAAAGAATTCAATAATGAGCTTTCATCAACTTAGAAACACGTTTACTTTATGCAGTAACGGTGAAACATACAAGACTTTCATGGAAACCTGGGTTACAGAACTATCTTTCAAGTTCGTAAAATTCATTTTTCGTTCTTGATCGGCTATTTGTGAACTTGCGTACTTAGCCGTTTAATGTACAGTGTGTAAATGTAAGGCAAGAGTGTAAATGTTAATGTAAAGAGTGTAAATGTAAGGCAAGAGTTTAAATGTTAATGTACAGTGTGTAAATGTATGGCAAGAGTTTAAATGTTAATGTACAGTGTGTAAATGTAAGGCAAGAGTTTAAAAAGTGCACACACCTGAAGAATTAAGACACGCTTAATGAGTGTAAACCAGTTTAAACGAGTGCAATAAATTTAAGATTAAATGATGGAAAATTCTTGGAGTAAATTTATTTAAATAGTGTGAACATCACGAGTGAATAATACAGTATGTAGTAATTCAAGAGTGTAAATATGTAAACAGTGTCCGCTTTAGTAGTGTAAACTTTTATCGAGCAAACACACATACACGAATTAATGCAGTTTGTAAAATGACAGAATGCATGTAAGCAGTGTAAAAATAAATACCTATAAAGTTTAAAGTAAATACACCAAACAGATTTTAAAAATCATGCATATTTAATATTTTAGAAGAGAAACATGCTTGTATATCGTATCGGAATATAATTTATTTTGCCAATACTGCCATGTTGTGGACAATGAAGTGAAAGGCTCTAAATCATATGAAATTAAATTTGTTGTCAATACTGCCCTATTTTGGACAATGAAATGAAAAACTGTAAGTCACGTCAAAATATATTCTGTCAGTACTGCCCTGTTGTGGACAATGAAATGATCACGTCAAACTAAAATTTATTTTGTCAATACTGTCATGTTGTGCACAATCAAATGAAAAGCTGTTATTCATATCAAAATATAATTTGTTTTCAAAAACTGCCCCTTTTTGGACAATGAAATGAAAAGCTGTAAATCATGTCAAAATATAATTTATTCTGTCAGTCCTGCCCTGTTGTGGACAATGAAATCAGCATGTCAAACAAAAATTTATTTTGTCAGTACTACTCTGTTTTGGACAATAAAAGGTAAAAGTCAAAATGAATTTGATTAGACGCGTGTCGTTTTCGGACGTCTGGTATTTATTCCACTATATTTAAATTTGACTTGGTTTTGGAAATACACGCTTTAAGGGACGAGTCTTCACATTATTTTGACTTGGAGTTGAAAATACACGCTTTAACGGAAGAGTCTTCAGATTATTTTGACTTGGAGTTGAAAATACACGTTTTAACGGAAGAGTCTTCGATTGTTATGAATTGGAGTTGGAAATACACACTTTAACGGAAGAGTCTTCACATTATTTTGACTTGGTGTTGGAAATACACGTTTTACTTTATTTCTCACGCACCTTGCGGACGTGTTAAATTTGTGAAAACTAAGAGCAAACTTCTGTCTAAAAAGTTCAAGTGTAATTTTTTTAACTCCCATATCTTTATGTATGTTGTCAAAATATATTATAGTTATCGTTTGTTGATTACCTAAAATAAAATATTCTCCCTGAACACCTTTACAGGAGACAGAATGACGATATAGAAGAATGTTATAAATTTCACAACTATGCAGTGTATCGTTTGAGTCTGTAAAGACAGGAACGATAACTATTGGGCTGCTCGTTGAGGAATGTCCACGTATCTTTCTCTGTAGCCATGCAATTAGTCTAATTATTTGGCTATTGATGGCAGACTGCTTAATGTCAGCTACAGATCATCAACCCTCTACTCACGCCTTTTTGCCCACCAGAGACTGAATTGGCTCTGAAGAGAATCATTTCTAATCTTTATGACTGAAGATTCTAAAAAAACAAGAACAGAAACTCGTTTTGGAAATCGTTGTATAGATTAATTCAGTTTTATATTCGGGTCGAAGGAACCCTGACTCTACGCGAATGGATGAAAGCATCATCAATACACGAGATTAATAGTGATGGTCCAACATTCCAAATCACAATTTACTTCGCTGCAAGCAGCAAAACACCACATTGCGTGTTATGATAGCATCTAATGGAACATAGCCACCCAAACGTATTGCATAATTATATCCTCTTGTTTACAGACAATGCCATACATATTAAGTCTTCTGATAAAACCTGAACAGCCTTGCAACAAAACGCCTTACTGCGTATTCTGTTAACAGTTAACAGAACAATATTTATCAATATTTCTAAACTTAGTTGTTATATAATTTGATAAATGTTAACGTGACCCGAACTTGGAAACTGCTTATAATAATATTTTAGGGAGTAAACAACTCAAGTGGAGATTATACTAGAACATGCTGATGTAATCCAAACCAGTTCCAAGCAGATTTTCTGACTAATAGTCCTACACCTGTTAATAACGACTTCATCTACAGGGGATGGGCCGACAATTATTTTTTGTTGAAGAAGGTCTATATTCTAAACGCTTTGGTTTTGATATAACTCAAGTTCACTCTTAAGGACGATCATTAGCTTATGGTAAGTTAACTGACCGACAAAGAAAGAATGGATTTAGAAATATTCCGTTCATGTTTGCAATAGATCTATGATTTGAATTGAAGAATGTTTATGTAATTGAACCATTATTTCTAATTTTACTAATTTGATTATGTTGTACATTACACTTGTGGATTTTGATTGATGCTATATTTCTTAAGCTGCATATGTATCGGGCTAATGAATGTTGTTTCAAGATTTGTAAGTTGAGAATGTGTCTAACGGAGAAAGGAGTTTAGAGATGAAATATGTCTGAAAAATAGCGCTACATTAATTTGACTTTTGCACAAAGCAGCATGCCCTTTTTTTTTGCATCAGCTCAAAGTGCAGTGACTACTGTACTCTACCAGATCACGTTGGTGTATGTATCCAACATTGTCGTCGAAATTATCAGTAAACGTTTTGCTGTAAGTTGATTTCTGTGAATCGAGTTTGAGAGCCAATAAGGCAAAAAAAAATGAGGCTTGAGTTTGGTCTCGAGAATTCACGTAGATTACTTTGAGCATTCCCCATTGTGTGCTTGAAGAGCACGTGAAGATTCTAAAACATTCCGCATGTTTCTTTTAAAATAGTTCTGGATGATTCTCCAGTGTGCATTGTGAGTACATCGAAGAATCTGGAACAATTGTGTAACGTGCCTAGAAGGTGTAGGTTGAACCATCATCTAAATAAGAAAGACAGTGACTTGCTGCAATAAAAGTCAACTCACATAGTACATCTCTACAGAAAACACGAGTACAACATATCAATAGTGAAAATGCAAGGAATGTTTCTGTTGTCAGAGTAAATTTGCCTATTCCTATTTTTTAAAATAATTGTTACATAAATAATTGTTAAATTGTCAGAGTAACTCGATCTTGGGCACTCCTTATGATGCTATTTTTTAAAGTATTTGAATTGAAGTAAATGCTTGAGGTGAGGATATGCTAGAAAATTGCTGATGTAATGCAAACCATCGCAACTAGGTGAGTAGTTTTATTTATCCAATGATTATGACTTATGAGACTAGACCAACCAATCAGCTGAGATCTAAAAGTTTACCTGCTGAGAAAATAAAGAAGAAGTCTGGTTTTGAAAGGCGGCCATTAGCTTGGTGGTGCCTTAACTGACTGGTTGAGAGAAGACGGAATTTGAAACATTTAATATATTTCGGTATTGATATTATATTGATATTATACTAGTGTTTTGTGTAGAATTGTACATTTTGAGTTGACTTTTATTTCTACAAGTGTTTGAACGAGGCTGCACACTTGCAGTTTGGTAGAAACTTTACATTGTTTTGATATGCTTTATTTATTATGTTGTGTGTACGTATTGGGCTAATAAATATCATTGCAGGAAATTGTAAGATGAGATAGGAATGTAAGAAAAAATGGCGTTATAAAGCAATAAACTGGAAACTTAAGTTTGCCCCTTAAATATATTTTGTAGTGAGCAAGCAGCCTTTTCAGTTGCCTATTTTCATGTGTTGTTAGAGTCTACTGGTACACTGGCTGTAGGCCCTGCAACCGGGAATAAGTGGGAAATGTTTGCCATTTTGTGTGAAAGTGTAAGGAGAATACACTACACTCTGTTTGATGTATGGGCGCAAAGTATGCCCGCTACATTGAAAAAGTTTCTAGTAGAGGGAAGTACTAGAAATTACTACAATTAATGTTCTGCTTGAACGAACTGGCACAGTGGAAAAGGCCCAGGTTGAATTTCAAGAATCTATTTCAACATGAAGAGAGGAAACACAAGGAAATTAAAATGAAATATAATTTGTGACACTGTGGCAAAGCGCGCGAAGGGTTAAGACCGCACTGAATCAGGTTATTTAAAGACTATTTTTACATATCTCTAATAGCTCCATTTCTGTTCTCTGATATTACTCTCCTGTGATTTGTATTGACTCTATTGTTGATTTTTTTTTTATGCATACGACTGTGAATTATAGAAATTATCAAAATGCAGGTTCATGGAAGTATTGATGTTCAAGTAATCTATATCATTGTATTTGTCACCCGTATTTTTGATTGTTGATTTAATAAATTTATTGACCTTTTTACTCATATTGATAAATATAATCGCATGTTGGAGAAAGTGGGTGGATGGGGGCTACCTAAATATAGATTAAAGATGTCTTCTTATTTAGTGAGAAGTTTTCCACCTACGGAACATTGTGTGACAGTGAATATTTATCATTAATATTGTGGAAGAGAGGAAATATTTACAGCGCCCGCATATCTGCCAAGTGAATAGACGAGGGCTGTCTGCTAGGTGGATCATTAATAAAATAAATTAAGATTCGCATCACTTGTAATTAGTTTAGGAAGATTAATTAATTAAAAGTAATCATATCCATTAACTGTGTGGCACTGGCGTCACAAAGTTATTAGTAAATTTAAAACAAAACGCCTTGAAGATATTTTCTGAAGAAAATAAATGATTTCAGATTTTCATTATTTATTATTTATTTTTTTAAAATTATTTATCAACGCAAAAATACACACACATTAATGTTGCAGATGAGTGTTACGATGGTATACAAAACTGGAAACCGTTGTATAAGAAAATTTAGACTATATAAAATTGTCTGTAGCAATAGTCTCCATTTGCTGAGAACTGATAAATGTGTTCAAATCATGTTTTGTCTTCTTTATTGCAAATTTTCACACAAAATCCTTCTCTTTTTCAGAATTCATTCACGACTGGTGGTTTGGGGTCAATGTGAATTATTTGCTTTTATGTTTTTAAAATTGTATTTCAAATTTATTTCTTGCAACAATTTTCTCAAGCATATCTCTGGCTTGTTAAGAAAGAGATTTAAATGGTATTTGGATTGTAATTTGATACCATAATCTCTGTAAGTGTAAACACAAACACACACACACACACACAAACACACACACACACACAAACACACATACACACATACACACACACACACACACACACTTGTACATATACGTATAAATATTAATATTATATTTCTATTGTATTTATACATTCCAATACATATATTAGCTCATTTGTTGATTTCGTATGACTTGTTTTCATATGTTTTCTTGAATATTTTTGTTATTGTTTGCTATTTGTAATCTATTTTATTTCAGTAGTATTTATTTAATGATAATTTTCAGATCCCATTAGTGTTCATCTGGTTTGTTCACCAAGCCCTCCATTTAAGGAGACTATGCATGTGTTTCTTTTATTTTTCATACACATTTTCTGTCATGATTATAACAATAAATCTTTTTTACAATTTTGAACTTCACCAAGCCCTCCATTTAAGGAGACTATGCATGTGTTGCTTTTATTTTTCATACACATTTTCTGTCATGATTATAACAATAAATCTTTTTTACAATTTTGAACTTCATTTCTCGCCATCAGATAAGGGGAGTGATTTTGTTCATCCATTCTGTTTTTGTGCGTCGTTTATCAGTTTGTTTATGTTTAGTTGTTTCTTTCATTTTTGTTTCTCTCCTTGTGAAGGCTTATGTGGGAATTATCTGACCAGACTCATGTAATTGTGCATAATGCTTTCATATTGGTCTCAATATCCGATAACCCAGTTGTTTCTTTCATTTTTGTTTCTCTCCTTGTGAAGGCTTATGTGGGATGTATCTGACCAGACTCATGTAATTGTGCATAATGCTTTCATATTGTTCTCAATATCCAGATAACCCAGAGTTGAAATGGTAGCAGTTTGTTTTCAGGTCCCGTACCGTTTATATAATATTTAGAACAGAACTCTCTAATGGAAAGAGACACCAAAGCTTTAATAACTGGCGGTTTCAATTAGGTCACACACACAAACACATATATTCGTGAAATACTAACATTTTTTGTAAATTCATGCTGAAGAAATGTTGCAAGCACTCGAACAATTTTCTACCATTGATAGCGATGGATGCCGTTGAGCATTGCAGACAACACCACCACCAACTCAACACCATGCCTTTTTTTCAGTAACATTCGCATCATTCATGTTGTGCTATCTCAGTAGTCATTAATCACTTCCTAATGTATATACTAAATAATCTTAAACTTGAAAAGCTAAGCTTCCCTTTAAACAGTGATTCGAAGGAAAACGTTTGCGGGTGCACGTGTTCATGTTGTAAACTTAAATAACTGAAATAAACTTAAACTTCAAACTAAAAACTCACTTTAAACAGGGAGTCGAAAGAAAATAGATGTATTTGATGCAAACAGTATGGTCGCGACTACACATGTGTGCTTGTAGAAGAAGTGTGCTTATTACATCGAACCATTTTACAAGGGAAGTAATTCATACTGAAACGCCAAACAGTTATTATTTGTTCTTAAAATTTCAGGACAAAATCATACTCTCGTTTTAACGTTTTATTTTCATTGACAGACACAGATCTATAATAAAAATGCGTATTTCTGTGACTGCGGTAAATCTTTGCTCGTCTGCAAGGCAAATCTCAACGACACATTAAAGTCAGAAAAGATATCCCAGATAGTTCACGTGTAGTCAGCAAATATGTCCCATATATTTCACGTGTAGTCAGCAAATATGTCCCATATATTTCACGTGTAATCATCAGCAAATATGTCCCAGATATTTCACGTGTAATCAGCAAATATGTCCCAGATATTTCACGTGTAGTCAGCAAATATGTCCCATATATTTCACGTACAAAATATACATTTTCAATAGAAAGCTAGCTAGATATATATGGGTTAAACTTTCTAGAATATCGGCCGCGGTAATGTCTGGATAAGGTTTGGAGTATGAAAGCAAACGCACTTATAAACGTCCACTTCTGTAAGAAATGACCGATAAGGCCTGCAGAATGTCAAAGTGAATGGCTATATACACATCATATCAAAGTGATACCATTCTAAAATGTACGTGTAATATAATTAACCCTTAATATGTGACTTACTCTAGCATTCATAACTTTACATAATAGCCCTGGAATGTAGGAGCGCATGTAAAGATACGGGACTGCAAATTGAATTTGTGTTTGTTTGTTAAATGACATAAATATGAAGCTATATACTCATTCCTGTGTGAATGAAGATCAGTAATGAAGCACTGAAATACGCACTATTGGTTTTTTCCCCCTGACATCATTAATATCTTCAGTCATGGAGAACACCGCGCCCTTTAGACCGAACTAAGATTTGCAATGAAGCAGGCACCATATCATTACGCAAGCTACAGATTTCAAGAGCGACCATGTTTGAACCTGGGAACTATGGTTTGGCCTGAAAATGAGTGTCTTTGGGCATCTTACTCTATGATTTGGTATAAACGAGGTGTCTTTTCAAAATACCAACTACACCCCTCCCCCCCCCATTAGTACAGAATCTGTACGTAATTGTGTTTGTATCATTCGTCAGTGTCTGCTCCACCTATTACTTAGACATTAGGAAACGAAGCAATTAGACCTGAAGCAAAGGAATCTAGAAGAGAAAAGTCGACATAAACCAGCAGTCTTCTGTTACTGTTACTGAAGCAAAATGTTTTGCTATTTGTCCTCAAAGACAGAAGTATTTCTCAGAAACTTAAAACAAAAAGTTTGATCACTGATCTAAAGCAAAAAATAATTTGTCTGTGGCGTATGATAAAATTGCTTGATTGTGCACCTACAATGTTAAATATTGTTCATGAGTCTAAACCCAAAACGATTCATCATTGGCCTGAAATATGTAAGTATTGGCCAGTGGCCTGAAACACAAATTCGTTTGCTGGCCTAAACCCAGTAAGTCCTATCTACAAGCCTAATAATGAGCTGCTTTTTACTGGCTTACAATAAAATAAAAAAAAACTTGTATTCTGACTTTAAACAAAACATCTATTGTCCACTGATGTGAAGAATAAAACCCCTTTTATAAACTAACCCACACACACGTGTATTTGAGATGGATATAATTGTATAGGTGCCTTGCTGGATGACTGGTTGACTGGCGATATGTATTAACAGTAATCAAAGTGCACGAAGCGGTAAAGAGGAGATAAGCTGCGATCAAGTTTTAATTTGAATAAAACGTGCAATTTGCCTAGTGTTCTTTTCTCGATTGATTTTACTGAATATTATTAAAAATAGAGAGTTCAAAGCAAATTTTCTGCTCATGATATTTATTCGAAAGCTACTTTATCTGGCAGTGTACTTAAGATTTATTATGTATCAACGCGGGCTGTCTTTGGAGACAAGGATATCTTGTTAAACTCGTGTTTCCAAAGACATTTGACGCATACCCACGCGACTGGCATAATCAGGGTGCTGTTACCCCAGCCAGATTATGCTTTCAAATATTTTTTGCATGGGTCGACTGATTCCTGACGAAACTTATAATCTTTGGAAAAGTAAAGAAACAATAGGAATTACAACAAATTTGTTGGGTTTTGTGTCAATATATATCATGTTTGTGTGCATGGTGATAGATGACAGACTTTCAAGAAAGAAAACTGTTGGATTCAATGGCACTCTTTATTACGCTTATCGAGTGACTAGTTTTTTCTAAATTTAATTTTCTTTCACGATTTAATTTGCTACAGTTTTATGATCAATCACGGCTAGTTTTTACTAATTCATTTCAATAATATTTTTTATTCAGTTTCAGCTAGTGTTTCTCAATCATTTAAATAAGGTTTTCTGTTCAATTTCAGCTAGCGTTTACTAATTCATTTCATCAATGTTTTCTTTTTAAATCGTCTAGAGTTTTGTGTCAGTTTAACAAGTTATTGTCCTCAGATGAACTGGTTAAGCACGGGTATTCTGTCCACGTTTTGTAGAGAGTTTTGTGTCAGTTTAACAAGTTATTGTCCTCAGATGAACTGGTTAAGCACAGGTATTCTGTCCACGTTTTGTAGAGAGTTTTGTATCAGTTTAACAAGTTATTGTCCTCAGATGAACTGGTTAAGCACAGGTATTCTGTCCACGTTTTGTAGAGTTTTGTGTCAGTTTAACAAGATATTCTGTTCTGATCAGCTAGAACTTTCTCGTTTAGTTCAGCAAGGTTTTTCTGTTCAAATCATCTAGATTAGTGGTGGGCAAATCTAGTACCCGCGGGCCGCATGCGGCCCGGGGACTGATATTATGCGGCCCTTATGACGGCATTTAGAAATTTAACAAAGGGCCTTTCATGTGAAACCGTTAGCGCAGTCACGCTTGACGGACAAAATTGTCACTAATTGATTCGGGCTAACATTTAACTACTCGCACGTTGTACTGACGAAAGAAAGGACCAGACCGTGTCAAACTGTTAGCAGTCACACTTGGTGGACAGTCAGGGGCAAGAGCACTCTGGTCAGTTCTCTAATTGCAATCAAGGAAGTCTGCTACAATCACTTTCTGGCTAGAGATAGAGAGGGGAAGGGGTAAACCCATCAAGGACGTATAGGACGCGCGATATTGAGGTGGACAAATGTAAACAGGAACCAGTGTGGTAACTGCTGTCAAGGAGGTTAGGACATTGTGTTGAAGCAAACAAATGTAAACAGGTCTAGATGGACAGTCCCTACCCACCAAAACCCGAGCCCATAAATACTCCGTCATATCCAAAGGCAAGGCACTGCGATAATACTGATTGTATCAATATGAATGAAGGATGTATGGGGGTGATCAATTCTTTTGCAGACATGTTGTAAGATGACTGATTGATCAAGAGGACTTAATCACAGACAGTTCAGGGCATTATTTGACGATTTGGAAACTGAACATTCCGATATGCTGTACCACACCAGTGTTCGATGGCTGAGTCTCGGCAAGGTGTTGAGGCGAGTGTGGGACCTCAGAGTGTTGTATGATGGGAAAATATTCCCACATATATATTTTATATAAATTTTCATTTTGTGGAATGAGTGCGTATTACGTCCTGTTTACTGAGAAGGGAAGCCCTGGAACGAATGAGAGACATGTGGGGAAGATTTAGGGACTGGTGTTTGATGTCTGCGGTGTTTGAAGCCTGCGAGCGCGGCGGTCAGCGTGTGGTCAGTGTGTACGCTTAGCGGGTGGTTAGAGTTGTTAGCGGGACATAATCATCTTAGAGCTAATGAATTGAACAGGTCAGAAGCTGGTCTAAGCAGGGTAATAAAAACCACAGTGAAAATGTTATCTTCACTACTTCCTGAAAAATCGTCTGAGGGTGACGACTGAAATGGTAGTCCGCCCAAAACAACACTGGGTCGTATATGAGAGAAGAAAACCCTGGCTATATAGGTAAAAACGTCTTTGTATTTGTGTGAATGGTTAAGTTTTATTAGGATGTTATATACTATGTTTTATTTATGAATATATTAATATTCTTCCTTTCAGAGGCCTATGCCAAACTTAGTAATTATTAATCGAGCACTGGACTGGACACTTAGGCTTTGCAATTGTTTGTGTTGCAGGGTTTTTTCTTGTTATTGTGTATTCTCGGCTGCTTGTTTATAGCTGCCTGTTGTTTGCCTGTGTGGCTGTGCCTGTGTGGCCGTTCTACTTGTCCCGGCTGAATTGGGACGTGCCGATCTATTGGCTGGCAAAATTCAAGTCTACCAGACTGACGTCATTTCAATACATAAGCTAAGTTCCCATCCGGAACGTGACTTCAGTAGAAATGAACTGGCTTAGGATGAACTGAATTTTCTAAATCTTGTTAACTTTTTCTTTTATTAAATGTATTGTTATTATTTTAAAACGCGTGTTTGTTAGTTCTATCGTTATTTTCGTAGTTCAAATGATAATGTTCGTTTAATTATAATCGTTTCTATATATATATATATATATATATATATATATATATATATATATAATTATTCATAAACATTAAATCTCAGCTGATTCTGAGTTGGGGGCGGAGCCAAATTGGCGACGTACCAGTATATCAGCGTAACAGTTGCAGATATACATATTTAACCAGTGACCCATACTCTGCACGGGCACTTGTAGATGTCTTGTATCATAGCTAATTATACAGAGTTGGTATTAAGTCATTATTACAAAGTCACCCCAGAGTATAGCGGCGACACAGAGAAGAAATAGTAATGTTCCTAGAGATGAAGGGCATTGAATGTGACTTTAATACTACCACTGTCAATAAAGAGTGGAAGTTAGACTTTATGTTTGCCATTGAAATTATGGAAAAGTTAAATGAACTGAATGTCAAACTTCAGGGCAATTGTGTGTTTGCACATGAAATGTATGTTCATGTGTAAAATCATTTCGGGCAAAACTCTCACTGTTCTCCAGACAAGCAAGTGAAAAAAAGTTTTGTCACTTCCCTTTGCTGAAACAAGAAACCATTTCTGGTGAAATGACTGAAAAATATAGAGCCCAATTAGATGCACTGACTGATGAATTTGGAAGGTTTTAAAGATTTCAAGAACTTAGAGCCACAGTTCAATATTCTCAGTTCCCCTTTTAGTGCAGAAGCTGTTACAGCCCCGGAGGACATACAGGTAGAGCTTCTTGACCTACAAGCAGATCATGACCTGAAAGAGAAATTCAAGTCAGATGGTTTGCTGGATTTCTATGGATCTTTATCAGAAGAATCATTTCCAAACTTGAAAAAACTTTGCAGCTAAACTTTGTTTGGATCAATATTCTGTGTGAAACACTAAAACGTTCTTGTCCTTCGAGCACGTGGGAAGTTTTCGGTAGCGAACCGGTATTTTCATAAGGCCAGTTTTACTTTCATGAAACAAAGGCAACATTAAAGTACTCATATGAATTTGTTTATTGGAAGGCTTGATTATAATTCACATTGTGAGTGAAAATTTGAGCATCATTTAGCAAATGACGTTGACCGTCGGCTTTTTTATATGTTCCTAGCAAAGCATTAATTTTAATATTCCACCCGTCATACGATGGGCAAATACATCTAGTTTTATAAAAACATATAGCTCTGCATTATCATTTTATATCTAAATATAAGAGTGTGTGTGTGTATGTGTGTGTGTGTGTGTGTGTGTGTGTGTGTATGTGTGTGTGTGTGTGTGTGTGTGTGTACAAGCTTGCACATGAATACATAGAAGTACAAACAACAAGAGAACAAACTCATATATTTGTACAGACAAGCAAGTATACACATTGGCTTCTGAACATTCATTCTCAAAATGCATAAATGCACACACCTTATGAGGGAGAAGAAATATTGTAAGTTACAATACGACCAGTGACATTTACTTTGAATTATGTTGAGAACGAAGTAGAGAGGTTTATGACTATGAACCGCATGGGTTAAAAATGATTAAAGTAGATGAAAAATTAAAAAGAAATAAGTTACTAGCACTATGCATACAAATTACTGATAAAAACAGGGAAAGAGTACACAAACACGTGTCCATATATAATTTTTAATACGAATTCCTATTGCAGTTAGGAGAAAGAAGTGGAAGATAATGCATATATTATATATATATAAATGGATACAAAGAGATCAGAGTGCGAGCAGATCCATTCACGTACACTGCATGCATGCATGCACAATCATGTATACTTGCAGGAAAGCTTTGTTAAAAGAAAATAAGTGACGTTAAGCGTATGTGACGTGCCAACACTCAATACTTCACTTTTCTGGGAGTTGTAAGAATACCAGAGGCAGAAAGCACGAGCTGTTGTTCCGCTCACCCCAGAAGTCGCAATAGACCTTTCATCTTCACGACGTTCTCAGTCATGGCCTGCTTCGGGAGAGGGGGGGGGGGGATCCCCACAATTCGCGGTGCGTCTGAGTTGGAGGGCAGGAGGGATGGCGTGAAGGGGGTGAAACAGGTCGCACCTATTTGGTGCACACCCTAAACCGCACGGAATGTCAAACATTTCCACGAACCTTTAAATTATAGAGGTCTGACACAATTTCGTGGAATCTTTAATTTTAAACATTATTCAAGTTAAACAAACATTTCCACAAGCCTTCAAATTATAGATAGACACAATTTTGTAAAATATATAACTTGGAAGAGTATGCAGATCACACAAACATTTCCAGAAATCGACAATTATAAAGAAGATGTAATCATGCTTTCAGAAAAAAGATAATAGTTGAGTTTAATCCCTTCTGGCCTGGTTTGGGATTCAAGCAGTCGACAAGAAGGAAAAAGGCGAACTCTCTAGTAATGCCTAGAGAGAAGTCAAGTGTCACCAGACAAAACACGCGACTTGTTCGATAAGGTACAAGTACAAGGAGTACACTAAGCATTGCTCGTAATCTCGCCCTGCAGGAAGCGATCAAAGGTCTTTACGTGCTGGAGCTGAGCGATGTTGTGCAGACATTTATGGAATCTATACAGTGTGTGGGAAAGTAATCTTTACACAGAACTGCAAATAATTATTTACACTTGCGGAATTTATTACACGACGTTGATTGCTCCAGACTGTTAAGAAGTCTTTTCCAAGACAGTAGTCACCTCCAAGACAATAAGATTAGCGTGGTCTGTCAGACAAAATCGTTTCCAGTCTTGTCATATTCTCTCTCCTCCCCCCCTCCTCTTCCCACGACTTGTACAATCTTGACAGAGGTGAACTGAACTGAGCTTAATCATCATGTTCAAGTGAAGAGTTATTTGGCCCATTTTCAGATACCAGAGATGGAGATAGAAAGACAAAGAAAGAGGGAGGGAGGGAGGGAGAGAGAGAGAGAGAGAGAGAGAGAGAGAGAGAGAGGGAGACATAGAAAGAAGAAGAGACAAAGAAAAAGGGAGAGATACAAATTACACTGTACTGAGGTCAGCTTGTCCGGTCACTACTCGATAATTCCGTCTACATCGATTTCGAGAGAATACATTTGTGTTAATGTATTGATTCTAACATTTATACATATCTAACAAATACTTATTAATGTATTGATACTAACATTTATACATACCTAACAAATACTTATTAATGTATTGATACTAACATTTATACATATCTAACAAATACTTATTAATGTATTGATACTAACATTTATACATACCTAACAAATACTTATTAATGTATTGATTCTACCATTTATACATATCTAACAAATACTTATTAATGTATTGATACTAACATTTATACATATCTAACAAATACTTATTAATGTATTGATACTAACATTTATACATATCTAACAAATACTTATTAATGTATTGATACTAACATTTATACATATCTAACAAATACTTATTAATGTATTGATACTAACATTTATACATATCTAACAAATACTTATTAATGTATTGATACTAACATTTATACATATCTAACAAATACTTATTAATGTATTGATTCTAACATTTATACATATCTAACAAATACTTATTAATGTATTGATTCTAACATTTATACATATCTAACAAATACTTATTAATGTATTGATACTAACATTTATACATATCTAACAAATACTTATTAATGTATTGATACTAACATTTATACATATCTAACAAATACTTATTAATGTATTGATTCTAACATTTATACATATCTAACAAATACTTGAAAAAAAGGATTAAGGGGTGTCTGTTAATTATTTCACTTACATTCAAATCAGTACAACAAACAGGACTACATTACTAGGGATCTCATGTGTTGATTATGTATGTCTAGAATCTATAACATTTCATGTTATCTACAGTTTCATCTAATCACCACCACCACCACCACTATCATCCCCACTACCACCATATTCATCATCAGTATAATCATTATTAATGTCATCATCATACTAATCTTCCCCCATTTCAATAATTGTCATTCATTTTAACAGATTTGCCTACAGTGAATAAACTTTGCGTGCAAATACTGATGTACTTTCAAAGCATAATCATACCAATCGTTATTATTTTCGTGCATTTTTTACTTTGAGCAAAATCATACCAATCCTTATTATTTTTGTGCATTTTTTACTTTGAGCAAAAGTTAACAGCTTAGATCCAGATGAAGGCGATGTCGTGCACGCATCCTTGAGCTAACTGAAAGTACGACACAACAAAACGCTCAGGGCTCAGGGTCATCACAAAGTCGGCTTGTAACCTTGTTCACTTTAAATCTGAGCATCAGTCGTGAGTTTTATCACACGAAATGTGTCACATGTTCGGTCTAGGTTTAACGACTCTGTTCTATTTTAGGTTCCAGTTATCAATATTGGTTTATTGAATAATTTCTAACAATAGCGACAGCCGGACGGCCTGACTTATCCACCATGAAATGCCAAGGTATTCAGGCAATTACTCACAACACCTCGCTAAATCAGTTGACTTGCCTCAAATAACAATGTTATCTCCCGCTTATCTATAAATAAGATTTGTGATTCTTTATCCCTTTATTACGGCTCACCCCAGTTAGTTGAATTTCCAGTCGTGCTACAAACAATTATGTAACAATGGGTAAGAACAATAAATTTAATAACAATTCAATTAATAAAAAAAGAATGAACAATTGCTAATCATGATTATCAGAGTATCTATCGCTCGGCCCAAATAGTTTATACTATTCTTTATAGTTTATACATTTATCAGTTATGTACTTTGATGGAATACATTGACTTAGCTTTAATGTTTATTAAGTAGTTGAATATGTTGTAATTGATTTGACAGGTGCAGCAATGAGGTCACACAGCGAATATCTTCTAGCTGGCCTTTCCACTTTCAGTTTATGGCCCCTGGCATAGACTTCGGACAATGCCTCCAATATTGAAGATGTCAGGTTGGATTTCCTCTGAGTTCTAGTTTTTGCAGGACTGTAGGTTCCAGGCTCCAACTCCAGACTTCAGACTAAGACCGGACTACGTGAAGTTATGCACGTTCAAAAATGGTGGACGCGATCTTTACCCGTGGACAATGTGCACTGTGTATGAATGTCTGTGCATCTGATGAATTTGATTCATTCAGGCGGATAGATGAATGAATCTAGGTCAGCTGGCGGATCAACGCTAAGTCAGAGTACGGAACGCAAGTGACCAAATATGGGCGTCTCGTATCCGGCTAACAACCTTTTACTCATCTTTGGCTTGGTTCACATACTTCTAACTCGTAAACAAATTTGTTGCATCAGCAAAGCCTAGTTTGCTTAACGAACGTCTCCTTATAGATTTAATAGACAGTAGAAACCGTTAATAAAATGAAAATTAATGTTTCATAACTTGGCATAATTTGCCCGACATTCCTTGACAAAATGAAAGCTCATATGCCCTTTTTTCCAGGCCCACAACAATATTCAAGGTTAGCGATAAAAGACGCAATGCCAATCAATATTTCGTTTAAAAGGAAACAATTTGTATCTGTCCACAATAATACTCAAGGTTAGTGAAAAAATATGCAAATATAATCAATCTCTCGTTTTAAATTAATGAAACTATTTGTATCTGTCCACAATAATGCTCAAGGTTAGTGAAAAAAATATGCAAATATAATCAATCTCTCGTTTTATATCAATGAAACTATTTGTATCTGTCCACAATAATGCTCAAGCTTAGTGAGAAAAGGTCGCTTTGCCAATCAGTCTCTCGTTTTAATGAAACAATGTTTTTTCTCAGTGATCTGCGAGACGGTTGAATATAGCCACCACTCCATAATCATTCGAAAGTCAATTAGGTTCAAAAATAATTATTTCACTTCAATGGAACTGAACTATTTCAATTCAATGTAATTAAATTAAATTAAATAAATTCAATTGAATTTAACTGCATTTAATTTAATTTTCACTGAATTTAATCAATTTCATTTAGCATTAGTTACTTTAATTTATTCCATTATCATCCATGTTTATGTTTGCTATTCGATTATACATTTCAATTATTTTCTTATTACAATTCGTTACACTTCAAAGAACAAATTATATAAAGCATTTGTATAACTTGTAATGGAAATAAATTATGTTATATTAATAAACATCACAGCACAATAAAATACATTCAAAAACAATGCAGCGCTGATAATTTCAGAAATGATGACTAACACATTAGAAGACTATAGAGAATGTGTATTTTATACCCCCCAAAAATGTTATATTTACAATCATTGCAATTGAAAATACCACACATTCATCTCAAATAGTTGGAATGCAGCAGAAACTTTAGATTTTAAAGTAACCCATTTCATACAGGCAGGTGTGTGTGTGTGTGTGTGTGTGTGTGTGTGTGTGTGTGTGTGTGTGTGTGTGTGTGTGTGTGTGTGTGTGTGTGCGTGTGTGTGTGTGTGTGTGTGTATGTATGTATGTGTGTGGTTACATAATTAATCCATACGTGCACAGCTTAACTCAGCATATTATAACAAAACACGTGTGAATAGTTGAAGTGTAAACTGAAAATGTAAAAGACATCTGAATCTGTGTACCACACAGAGTAAATACGTCCATACAGACGTGTATCGTAAGTGTTGAGGGAAAATCTACATAAAGCATCAAAACACATGTTCTTATGAATTGAATGTACATTATATAAAATCCTCAACTATGCAGATGAACCGAACATAACATATGAAAATGCTCAGATGAATTAAATATTATTCATCATTATCGTAAGTTTGAAATAAAACAAAGACAAGAAAATTAAGTCAAACATTGAATTACTTCATTAAAAATAACTGATCTAAGTCTTAAGGATGCAAAGAGTGTATTATGATGAATGCATGTATATTTTTAATTTCCTAAATGTATATACATTTATTATTTTATTGTTAATTGCAGTAACTGACTTCTTCAAGCAAGTTTTCTTTATTTTATTCTACAATCTTTCATACTGGTTCCAATTTCACAGTCAGTCATTTGAATCGCGTGTGCGTACATGGCACCACAGGTTGCATATGGAATGAATGTGACGTCATTTACAGTCATATACATTATGTAAATTTATTTCATTTGAATTGGCTTCTTTATTCAAAAAGATAACGTGAACTAGATAAATCAAGTTTATTTGACTTGGTGTCTTCATTAAAACATAAAAACAACTAGATAAGTCAAGTTTATTTGACTTGGTGTCTTCATTAAAAGATAAAAACAAATAAATAAATCTAATTGATGAGACGATGGTGTCACTAATATATAACTTAATTTAGATATGTTAAATTCATTTGACTTGGTAATAAGTCACGTTAACATAAATTAAGATTATTTGACATGGTTTCGTCTCTAAAATACATTATTATTTACATAAATATAATTAATATGACGTAAGTATTTTTTGCAAATGAGAGAGTGATAAACAGATAAATTAAATTAAATTAGTTCCGTTCTCACTAAATGACAACGTTATCGAAATAAATCAGGATTATTTATTTAATATCCCCAATACAAGACAACGTTACTAGATAAATCAAGACTTCTTACTGATATTCTGATTAAGATATAATGTACTAGATAAGTCAGGATGATTTTATTTAACCCTTAGCTATGCAAAATAAATCTTTGTTCTAATTCCTGTCAAATTTAACAAAATTATATAAAGGGTGTACATGCTATTTTACATGGTCAAGTAATTGGAAGCAATTTCCTTTCAAAATATAAAAAAGTCTTTAACACAACACTTAAGCCAGTCGTTGATGTCTTGTAATTTCAGTAATGGAATTGTCTGGAAATGTCTACGTTCGCATCGCTTACGGCACAGCCCACGTAACGACCCGTCTGCACCAAATTAAAGAAGTAAGTTCCATTACTCTACGAATGTCCCATAGCGTCCATCCTAATTTTCCTAAACTCCCGCCACTTTGGTCGTCTGAATTTTTAAACTGACATATGTAATACTCGTCTTATCTCCCTTTACACAGAGGAATAGATCCACCCACTGCTAATTTCTTGCACTTGAGTGGCGTAGATCATTTTAAAGGTGCACCACATACCCGAGACAGAATCATCAAAAAGTGTCTAATCTTGGAAATTATTTTGACGTAAAGAAAATTTATTTATCAATATAAGTGTTTGTCTATATTTGCTTTTTCTCAGGCTTTATTTACGAAGCGAGTATCTAAAATGTTTCTTCTTAGTAATCATTTCTCAGTGAACACATTTTTTACTGTATAATTTGCTTGAAAACTTAATAAAAACAAGTTAACTCTAATCGTTTGAGTACTTTGATTATTTGTTTATGTTCTTCTACAATACCTTGATAATCTGTCCGGGATGGGTGTGTGTGTGTGTGTATGTTTGGGGAGGGGGGGTTGTACGCTTTACTCAAGAACAACGAACATTTGATTATTATCGTCTTCGCCGGGCAAAGTGAACAAAGAATTGAAATATTATCAATGTGTCATGTACCAAGATACGTTGGAGGACACTGAACAGCGGACATGTGTACTTTAAAGGTGTCGGAGAGGAAAGTGAATAAAGAATTGTCACACTTTCCTTTAAAGTACACATGTCCGCTGTTCAGTGTCCTCCAACGTATCTTGGTACATGACACATTGATAATATTTCAATTCTTTGTTCACTTTCTTACCTGACACACTGAAAATCTAAATGTTTTGTTCACTTTCTTACATGACACACTGATTGTCAGTTAAAAATAAAACTTTGCCCGGCATCACGTCAATAAACATTTTAAAAATAAATAACGAAAAGGAATAAAATCTAGATACACAAGGCGTACAGAGAGCCCAGTACAAAAAAAAAAAAAAAACACGTTTAACGTATTTAACCAAGCCGATCCACGATACTAACGGGACGTTGCTAGAATACAAGACCTAACGGAGCTGGAGATGCAGGCGGGAAAAATAATGGACATTTTAGTCGAGTTCAGTGACGCTCTGAATAGAGAAATTAGGGAAAGACAAACTGAGCCTTCTGACAGGATACAACTAAAACCTGAAACTGACACAGGGGTAAAATTGAAGAACACTGACACAGAGATCGTCATGTCAGTATGGACGTACATCAACAGTGTTGCTAGATTTAAGGATAATTTGGGAGAAGACAATGACAGAGTGTCAATTGTGCCCGAAGACGCGTAATTTTAAAGACGTTTATCTTTGGCGAAGACTTAGAAGAGGAGGAGGATGTTATTCGGTGTCAAGTCGACCCAGAGTTGGTGTAAGTTGCACAAAACAAATCAGACAGACTAGAGTATGTATGTTACTCTAAAAGCGAAGTTATAAATGACGTTTCGATCTCCTTAACTCCAGATGGAAAGTATTAAGATAGAACTGAAGCACCTTTACCTGTGTCAGAATGACACGAGATTTAATATAGTCTACGAGTGATAAGATAAAGATTTCTTTTAAAGGCCTAGTTAGGAAAAGGAAGAAAATAAAATTGCTATGCAGAAGCGACGCGGGTAAACAAACGATATGGGTGGACTTAAATGCTCAAGATTATGTGGATGATAGATGACCCAGTACGAGTAATGGTTCGTCAGACTGCGAGTACTCGGAGATAGAAAGGTGGGGGTGATGCACGCGAACGCTCACTCAAAATGATAAGAAAGCTTAAAGATGCCAATCAAACCCCAGATTCCACAGTTATGACTGACGCGAGAAACCGTACAAAAGACACTTATCTCCGCATAAGGTCGTGATGTGGAATTGTTCTGCAAACTTACCAGAGAATTATAAGGCAAAACGGGATTGCCAATTATTTGGGATAGGAAAACAAGGAGAGGTAACTTCGTGTTATGAATGGGGACAAAATTGTCGCCAAAACAGTTTTAAAATTCTTTTGTAGTAGTAGTTAAGTTTACATTGGTTTTGATTTGTTGAATTCAGTTCAGTCGTACTGAAGACAGGTTTTCTATGTGGAGATCCACAGTACACTTGATTTTTATAATCTTTGGTAATATAGTAGTGTTAGCATTTTACCTCATTTGCGCTTTCCTTGAAAGAGAACTTTGTATTGTGTACAATTTCTTGATAACCTGACAAGTCGTAACCGTGTTGTTGATTTTTGATAACTTCTTTGATATTGTAATATTGCGGTAAAGTAGGCGTATTGAAGTATGCCGTCGGGTTATTAAAATGTCGTTGTTGAACGTTAAATGGTTAATGACGGTAACGGTCGACCGAGAATTTCAGTACGTGTGAAGCTAAAAGGGGCGGAGCTAGCTAGCGTTGATCATCTGCTGTGAAGAGTTGTGTGTTGGACGCTGTGAGCCAGTGTTGTGTTGGATCTTCACTTTGGGACTTTTTAAAGCTAAGTACTCGAACCAAGACATTGAAAACGAATGCATATATATTAATATATTACAGAGTCATGATTCATACAGAAAACGAAAAGATATTAGGAAAAGAAAACTGACATTGAAAATAACTTTTGAGCAAGTTACGTTCATAGGGGAGGCCACACTAAGAATCAGATTAAAACAAATAATCACTTGTAACTTGTCATTAGAAAGATTTTAATAATTGTTCTTTCTCTTATTTTGTATTTTCTTTCATTGTTATATACATTTTCTTGTTAAATTTTCATTAGTGTTGTGTCAATTTCATTGTCATTTTCATCTAATATGATTTTTATATGTGTCATCATCACATCCGTCTAAAGTCTGTCCCTATCTGTCTGTCTTATCTGTGAGGAATCGTTTCCTCTGGGGGTTCATACGAGTTACCGGAAGTGTCGTCCTCAATTGTTGTCCTGTCGTAGATATTCGTATTTATGTGAGGTGCCAACACTGATAATCATAATGTTTTGTTCACTTTCCTGCATGACACACTGATAATCATAATGTTTTGTTCACTTTCCTGTATGACACACTGATAATCATAATGTTTTGTTCACTTTCCTGCATGACACACTGACAATCATAATGTTTTGTTCACTTTCCTGCATGACACACTCATAATCATAATGTTTTGTTCACTTTCCTGCAAGGCACACTGATAATCATAATGTTTTGTGCACTTTCTTACATGACACACTGATAATCATAATGTTTTATTCACTTTCCTGCATGACACACTGATAATCATAATGTTTTGTTCACTTTCCTGCATATGATAAAAAGAAAAAAGTATTTGCATTTTGGCGCAATTTAATAAACATGTAAAACTGTAACAACTGAAGCCACATTTAAAGACACGATTTTTTATATTATAGGCAACAGATTTTTGAATTAAACTCTCTCTCTCTCTCTCTCTCTCTCTTTCTCTCTCTCTCCAATTCGAATTCAAGTAGAAATAATATTTGAATGTTAAAACTGAAATTCCAAAGCACTTCGTCGATAACATGATCAAGAAATAATTGATCCATGTGAACTCAATACCAATTATAGCCACAACTTGTCAAACACTTTAGAGAAACTAAACCATTTATATATTGTAAAATATGTTTCTTCATTTATTAACAACACTTTCTTTGTCTATCTATTTATGCCTTAATGACGCAGTAAGTAACGTGCGCCATATATCGTTAATATACACACGGAGAACGTACGTAATGGTTAGGAGGTGATGCCCATTAATAATTCGATCCTCTTCGTCACACACACACACACACACACACACACACACACACACACACACACACACACACATACAAAAATTTGCCCAAGTTTTTTCAACTGATTTAGAACTACTTTGCACTTGTTGATAATGTAATACACCAGAATATTTATTATTATTAGCGAAGTTATAGCTATTAGCCCATACAAGTAATTATAGGGGTTAGCTTGTTGATAACACAATACACCAGGCTATTCGACAGAAACTGACAGAATGGTTCACTTCATATTCTGTCTGTAGGGCAAAGAGTGTTTATACTGTCTATAGCGTTAGTTTGGCGTCTGGATAATCAATAATCGCACAAAGTAAATACACAACAATTGTCATACATGTATATTGTTCTCATAACAATTGTTACATTCACACGTTCATTTCATAGCGGCAATGTCTTGAAGGAAATATTTCTTAGAATAATGATTGTTTTCTCCTGGAGACAAGAAAAAAAAAATCACCTTAAACCAGTCACTTTCCACCGTATCGAATTGCCCAGAATTGGCGTGTAAATGAGTTGTATTGATACTCAAACGTCGACAAATTTTATGAATTGAAAAGTGGATGAAATAATTAATGCATTTCCTTTTAACTTCTTATGTGTAAGGCCATATATAGGGTCGATATAGGGTCGGGATATTTTTCTGTTAAATAAACTTTACGTATTCTTTCACTTATAGTGTTCCTGCCGGCGAACATATGTGGAAAGATACATAACGTATGTGGAAAGATACATAACGTATGTGAAAAGATACATAACGTATGTGGAAAGATGCATAACATATGTGGGAAAGATGCATAACGTATGTGGAAAGATGCATTACATATGTGAAAAGATACACAACATATGTGGAAAGATACATAACGTATGTGGAAAGATACATAACGTATGTGGAAAGATACATAACGTATGTGGAAAGATGCATAACGTATGTGGAAAGATGCATAACGTATGTGGAAAGATACACAACATATGTGGAAAGATGCGTAACGTATGTACTTGCGCTTTTACCAATCCAAATTCAATGCATTCGTCGTTATAGAAACTAGAAGACGAGAAATGCAAGACCATAACACGCACTCCTACTGAATGTTAATGGCAAGGCTTAAGTGCAATCAAATGAAGGACCAACTCTTGCAATAGGAAAGTGCATTTTGCCAGCGTCCACGAGGCCAGTCTGTACAGACCTACACAACTTAGCATACTTATGAATTACTATTAATTTTCAAGGAGCTAATGATTATTTTTCAATTCATCTTGAATATGTATGATGTAAAAAAAAGAATAGTTATTTCCTTGATAGTAGTAAAGTTAAAGTTTCCTCACCAAGGGGGATCATTCTTTGACTAGAAAGGGACTTCACAATAGCCCTGAAAAGACGGCTTCTAATTTGGAATTCTTCGGCATTGAAAGTGTCTGCCGTGTATCCAGTTATTCCCCTTTCCTTTTCAGCCCGCCAAGCATCTACGAATTTCCTTTCTCACATTTGTGGTCCACACGCACGCACACACATACATTTCTATACGGTACACACACACACACACACACACACACACACATAAAAACACGCACACGTATAATACACACGCCCACATATTGACACACAATACACAAACACTGGCACCTGTAGTGAAACGCTCTCATTCGTACACACACACACACACACACACACACACACACACTGACACAATTCAGTCGACATATAAAGCCACATGTGCACTCTTATAACTTAACAACACTTCATAATCGTGTTTGTGAAAATGATCAAATAAGATCCAGATCTACTAATGATAACACATGTTATTATTCTAGGAGGATCTGATCAATTTTAACTTATATATTGTTCATTTAGCAACTGCGTTGTATACTTGATCCCGTTGTGAGGAGCATTTTAATATCAAAAAGCGACTATTACCACTTATTGCTTTCATATTGCCGGAATTCTATGTACAATATTTTTTGGACTATCTGTGATCTAGGAAATGCAATTTCCGTGCTGCAGGGAGCATTCGGTGTGTGAAAATGTATGCACATGTTGAAGCTTATAACAGCCAAATCTATACATACTGCGGTTCAAAAGATTTATTGTGAATATTCCATAGAGAATAGAACTAATAGAAATTGTTCGTTCAACACAGACAGTAAAACAAAGACAAATATAAAGTCAATTGTGGGGATAAGGTCGGGGACAGGCCGATAAATTGCCTGAATGGATGAATGGAAACAATGCCTGGATTTGAATGAAAGCAAACATTAGGTTGCTGTCAGTATACAGTGACAAAAGTATGTTCCCCAACAAGGCCTTGCTTCTCGTGCAGTATGGAGAGCACAGTAACAAAAGGTACCTCGCCCTTCTACAATTGTCTGGAGTCGCTAGTGTCTCAGCTCATCTTACCGAGGGTCATGGATTTCACAAGCGATTGTACTCACGTTTACTCACTTTACCTAGTGTTGCAGTCTTCATTAGTGTTTGTACTCACTTTACCGATTGTCCCCAAACTGAAACGTTAAATATTAAAAAAAAAACTAAAACAAACACGCACACACGCTATCTGTGCACACTGCCACAGAATTGAAATTTCCATATACACGTATAATACAACAAAGCGGGGATCTAGATATCAAATACAACAAAACGGGGATCTAGATATCAAATACAACAAAACGGGGATCTAGATATGAAATACAACAAAACGGGGATCTAGATATCAAATACAACAAAACGGGGATCTAGATATCAAATACAACAAAACGGGGATCTAGATATCAAATACAACAAAACTGAGGTCATAATATAAAATACAACTGAGGTCATGATACAAAATATGTCTTAAGACCAATAGGTCGGTACTTATTTTGACTCGTTGGTTGCACTTTCTATCTTTAGACCAGTAAATCTGTACTTATTTTCATTCTTTGGTTGTACTTTCTATCTTCAAACCAGTAAATCTGTACTTATTTTGTCTTTGGTTGCACTTTCTATCTTTAGACCAGTAAATCTGTACTTATTTTGTCTTTGGTTGTACTTTCTGTCTTCAAACCAGTAAATCTGTACTTATTTTGATTCTTTGGTTGTACGTTCTGTCTTCAAACCAGTAAATCTGTACTTATTTTGTCTTTGGTTGTACTTTCTGTCTTCAGCCTATTTGGAATGCTTCGTCTCTGCCTATGCGACCATATTTTATATCTTCAAGCTATTTCAGATTGCTAGTGTTCAGTCATTTTGAACTGATACTCCATTGTCATCTACTATAGTCTGTACTATTTATTATTTGCATTGGAAAATGATTCGTTTGAAACGTATACGGACTTTATTGTCTATCTTCATCTAATGGGTTTGTAGTTCTCGTTTTCAACATAAAGGAATTGTATGTTCTATTCTCAGCTATTACTACATTTTCTCTGATAACGTGGACGTTAATTTCTGTTTTCACTTTATATGCACTATACCCTTCTCGATTTTCAGCTGATATGCAGTGTCTATTCTATCATTAGAATTGAAACCTGCAATTCCATTTGTTCGAGAATGATCCGTATTTTCTATCTTCATCTCCCTCCAATGTATCTATTTTCCTTTTTTTTATGCTAATATGGGCCGCGTTTTTAATCTTCAGCTAAAGTTAACCATTTTTTCTTTCTATCCTGAGCTTTGCAATGTATTATTCCCCACTTCAGCAATGCCGGACTGCACTCTCGATCCTAAAGACTGACGTCAATGTGTTTGGAACTGTTTTACATTAGATAAAAAGGCTTGTCCATTAAACATGATACATTAGATAAAAAGGCTTGTCCATTAAACATGTTACATTAGATAAAAAGGCTTGTCCATTAAACATGATACATTAGATAAAAAGGCTTGTCCATTGAACATGTTACATTAGATAAAAAGGCTTGCCCATTGAACATGTTACATTAGATAAAAAGGCTTGTCCATTGAACAATGTTACATTAGATAAAATGACTTGCATATTGAATATTAAACTAGATAAAATTGCTTGCCTACTGAACATGTTACATTAGATACAATTGTTGCCTACTGAACTTGTTACATTAGATAAAATGACTTGCCTACTGAACATGTTACATTAGATAAAAATGACTTTCCTACTGAACATGTTACATTAGATAAAAATGACTTGCCTACTGAACATGTTACATTACATGAAATGGTCATGCAATATCGTCTTCGTTTCTTCAAACCTTTTCTCTGGCAATCAGGACACAGTTAACAACAAGATATATTCATCAAAAGCAAGTTGAACGTTATCGGGTTACATACGCGGAAATTTTTTTATAAATGACAATATTTTAGTATATAATCAGAAATGTATTAAAATGATGTTATATTTCACAGTGATCTTAGACTGCTCACAACAAAAGTATATTATTTTAGTTTTACACTAAGTTCTCATTAATAAAAACGTCACACGTGTACAGCATGTTACACTCAGTTTTCATTAATAAAAACGTAAACTGAATTTTGCGATGGAATGTGTAAATTAAGTCCATCATTAATGATGTAATAAATAAGCAGTAATGTGCTAAATAACACAATTCCATGCATTATGTATTATTTAATAATAAGCATGTACGCTCTTCAAGACTGGAAGAATATTGCTATTGAATGCAGTTTCTTTGCGTGCAACTTTGACAAGTAGCACGACATCTTTACGGCCGTTAAACTAGAAATGACGCAAGGAATTAGTAGATAATCCTTCATTTGGTATCGTAATGGACAAATCATTATATTTTTTTGGGGGGTCTACAACCAATGCCATATCTTAATGAGCAATTACTAATACAGTATATTACTTGACTTTTCATAAATCAGTACCTCAGTTGACAATCTTTGTTACAGAATCATACAAACGATAAATTCGTGAATAAAATATCTCAAAGAACAATATTTTAAATGTTTCGTAATGAACATACTTGACAAATTATTAGCAAACAAACCCACATATAGCAGTTAATGGACAATTCTTGAAACATTCTATTAATAAAGAATCTTTGACATAATATTTTAGTGAACAATCCTTGAAACAGTATATTAATAAATATACCATGATAAGGCCGCTTACTGGACAGCACTTGACTTTGTAATTTAATTAACAATCCTTGAAACAATATATTATATTAACACTTGATAATGTCTCTTATTGGTTAGACCTTGACTCTGTAAATTAATGAACAACCATTGATAATATCTCTAAATGGACAGTCCTTAAATCTGTAATTTAATTAACAATCCTTGATAAGGTCTCTTATTGGACTCTCCTAGATCCAGCATTTTAATGACCATCCCCGTCTACGTTATGTTTCATGAAAAGTCTTGATAATGTTATACTGAACAATATTTCACTTTGTATCTTACTAAACGATACTTGATATTGTGTCTTACTGATCAATACTGATAACATCTGTCTCACAGAACAATACTTGATATTGTATCTCGCTGAACAATACTCGATATTTTGTCTTATTGAACAATACTTGATAATATCTTACTGAACAGTACTTGACAATGTCTTACTGAACAAACCTTGATAGTGTATTTTACTGAACAATATTTGATATTGTGTCTTACTGAAAAATCCACGATATTGTGTCTTAATAACCTGTTCATATGTATCTTAATGACGATTTTTTAATATGATATCTAAGTAAGTAATCTACGATTACGTAATTTTAATGAACGGTCTTCAAATCATTAATATCATATACTAATTGATATCATATACTAATTGACAGGAAATAATAAGTAATACTATTTTTAAATGCATACACATTGGTATAGCTCCTTATTTACAATCTTTGAATGAGTCTCTAAACAGATATCAACAACAACAAAAAAAAAACCTGCCAATATTTACGTAGTAAAAATTAAAACAAACATCAACTTCAAATAATGTCTTGGATGAACATGATCAGCCTTGGGGATAAAGTCATTGTTCTTGCCAGTACTTCATCACACCACTTTGGCCCCCCTGGGTTGGGTCTGTTCTCGTGTTCCTACACAGAGCTGAGGGGGGGGGGGCATGATCGTACGTTTGCGTGCTCTGATGTTAACGACTAAATATTTGGCACC
Source organism: Sinotaia quadrata (assembly GCA_028829895.1). NCBI lineage: Eukaryota > Metazoa > Mollusca > Gastropoda > Architaenioglossa > Viviparidae > Sinotaia > Sinotaia quadrata. The sequence goes on from CM054180.1 coordinate 43,192,012, forward strand.
AGGCAACGCTTATTTTGGCACCACTGCTTGCTGTTTGGAGCGCGATGCCACATAATTGCATGCAAAACGGAGCAAAACTAGTTTAGGGTGACGTGTTTTCGGAATATTTAAACAAAACATATTTATTCTAATAATATGCATCACGTGAAAAGTTCTAGTCATGAAAATGCAATTTCTGTTTTCGATTAATATATTCTTTTGAAGTTCATTCACTTAATTTACATTTTATTAATATGCATTGGTAATATAATATTGTTAACATTCACATTAATATATATGTGTTATTTTATGCAAGCTTACAAATAAATTACGAAAATTACTCGTTTCTAAATTTAAAAGTCTTTTGCTAGTTTAGTATTTTGTTCTGTATATAATTTACTGTTAGTACTTTTCTCTACAATTGTCCCTTATGTTATGTACTAGTTAGTGCTTTGTACTATGTATGTCATTTATTAGTTAGTATTTTGTACTATGTATATCATTTACTTTTACTTACTAGTTAGTGCATTTTATTATATATGTAATTTGCTCTTAGTACTTTGTACTACGTGTGTCATTTACTATTGTATACTAGTTAGTACTTGTACTATATGCCATTTACTAGTTAGTACTTAGTACTACATATGTCCTTTACTAGTTAGTACTTTTACTATGTATGTCATTTACTAGTTAGTACTTTTACTATATAGGTCATTTTCTAGTTAGTGCTTTTACTATATATGTCATTTACTAGTTAGTACTTAGTACTACATATGTCATTTACTAGTTAGTACTTAGTACTACATATGTCCTTTACTAGTTAGTACTTTTACTATATATGTCATTTACTAGTTAGTACTTTTACTATATATGTCATTTACTAGTTAGTACTTTTACTATATATGTCAATTACTGTTATTTACTAGTTAGTACCTTGTACTTTACGTTATTTAAATCCATTACAAACCAAGATGGTAAAATCATGTCAATTTATTTTTTAATCTTATTATCATAATTTGAGGTCAGTAATTTTCAAAACCCGATAGGAACAGGCATTTAATAGTACCTTTAACCAGATAAATTGATTTAAATACGTAAATGCTCTTGACTAATAACGTTTAATTATGTCAGTACTTTCGAACTGATGAGAAAAATTAATCTTAGTGCTATCTAAGGTAAATTCATTGTTATACTTCCAAATCTAATGAGGAAATTCATTATTATACTGCCTACTATCGTGAGGAAATTCATTATTATACTGCCTACTCTCGTGAGGAAATTCATTATTATACTGCCTACTCTCGTAAGGAAATTCATTACTATATTGCCTACTCTCGTGAGAAAATTCATTATTATACTGCCTACTCTCGTGAGGAAATTCATTATTATACTGCCTACTCTCGTGAGGAAATTCATTACTATATTGCCTACTTTCGTGAGGAAATTCATTGTTATTCTTCCTAACTCAACGATATAAATTCATTTCAGTAAGTCATAAACTTCTATAGGTAATTTTTGGCACTCCACTTTAACCTTAGAATACCATTTCATCATTAATGCTCTTCAGTCTTATGAGGTATTTATATGTTTCGTAGCTGCGGACCAACTAGAATAACTCTATGGCCTGATAAAAGAAATGCATTGAATACCTTTTCACAAAACCAAATGGAGCAATGTCAGTACCCGCTGACACAATGGAACAATTTAAAGGAATTATTTCCAGAAATTTCACAGTAATTCAACGTGGTTGTTCTCTCCCATGATGAGGCAATGTATGCCATTTTTTTTTTAAAAAAACGTTTGAATCTTACTTCCTATCGTATCGGCCTTTCATAACTTACTTAAGCAATATCAGTACATTCTCTTTTAATGTGACAACTTCGTGCCAGCGTTTCACTCCTTGATAAAATCTTTTTATTTCAGTGATTGTAACTTTGAGAAAATTGCTTTCCTCCATTTATTTACAGTTTTATTCTCAGTGTCCTTATGTACTATCGAAAACACATGTTCTTGAAACTTTTACCAGAATAATGCCGAGAGAATATATTCACTCGCAAGTTTGTATAAATTGGCTTTGATGGAGGAATCTAACTGTAATATTGTGTAACTAAAGGCAAATTGTTGATTTGGTTGGCGATTTAAGTGAGAGAGCTCTAAGTATGTCGCTTACTAAATGTCCTTCCTAATGAAATTGTGCTGTACTGTTCATTTTGGCGTTAAAGATGTCTACTGATTCATAAAGAAGAATAGAGACTACCCTTTTACAGTATGATCTCTACCTTAGGCTAGCAAACAAAGCTATATCGTAGTTGTTAGTTTTGCTTAATATGTATTTCACATTAAAATGATGAAATTTGCATTCGTTGCATACACTGTGAGTATTCTTCAACCTCATCCACTCACTCAAACATACATTTAAACTTTACAATGGAAATCATAAATACAACAATAGATAGTTTAGAGAGTATTCACACATAGACATACAAGCACATACATAAGACAGACATACAAACTTACACATACAAATATATTTAAGCACACACACAAATATAGACACAAGCATACACACAAACATAGACACAAGCACACACACAAACATAGACACAAGCACACACACAAACATAGACACCAGCACACACGCAAACATAGACACAAGCACACACACCCTCATTGCATATGAACACACGCACTTCACCTGCACGAGCTAATGATTTCTAGTACACAAAGGTCGTCCACATTGCTCGGAATTTTCAATCAAGCAACTTGCAAATACCTGAAAAAATGATGTATTTTTTAATTTTTAAAAATATGTTTCGAGTATGGATTCCTTGTAAAGCTGGCTGCAACCACTCGGTATAACGTGTAGGGATTCTCTGTAAATCTGGCCACACCCACTCGGTATGTCAGTGTACAGTGTAGATTCCCTGTAATGCTAACCACATGCACTCGGTATAACGTGTAGGGATTCTCTGTAAATCTGGCCACACCCACTCGGTTTGTCAGTGTACAGTGTAGGGATTCCTTGTAAACTGTCACACCTACTAGGTATGCCAGTGTACAGTGTTGGGATTTCCTGTAAATTTTGTCACACCCACTCTCGGTGTAACGTGTATGGATTCACTGTAAAGCAGGTTCCCCCCCACACACCGATATGTCAGTGTACAGTGTAGGCCTGTATGGGGTTCTCTGTAAATCTGGTCACACTCACTTAGTATGTCAAAATACAGTTAGGGATTCTCTGTAAATCTGGACACACCCCTTCAGTTTGTCTGTGTACAGTGTAGGGATTCCCTCTAAAGCTGCTCACACTCACTCAGTATGTCAGATTAGGGATTCTCTGTAAATCTGGCCACACCCATTCGGTATGTCAGTAAACAGTTTGGGGATTAATTGTAATTTCTAACCGTACCCACTCGTAATTCAGTGTAATGTGTAGAAGTTTGCAATAATCTGACGAAGCCAAATCATTATCGTAGTCAAAGTTGCTAATAACAATAATCCGTTTATCGCTATAAAGATTAGGTGAATGACGAGAAAAATTAATCTGTTTATCAGTATAAACAATAACAGACTAACGAGTAACAATAATCCGTGGCAATGTGAAGAATAACAGACTGACAAATAACAATAATCAAGAATAACAGATTTATAATAATCGTCATCGATTTCTCAGTGTAAAATTGTAACAGATGTATAATATCCATTATCAGTCATACAGTTTAAGAATAGAATATTTACTGATAACAATAATCAGTTTATCAATGTAGATAATGAATGACTTTAAATGACAGTCATCAGTTTAAAGAATAGATTACTTTTAACACCCTTCTTTTATCAATATAAGTATAGTAGATTTATAATAATCATGAGAATCGTAGGTTAATCATATCCATCACTAGATAATCAAGTATAGTAAGTATAGTAAATTTATAATGCTGCCATCTTTTATTAATGTTAAGAATATATAACTTATAAGTACCACCATCATTTAAACAATGTTAATCATTACAAGTTTATAATATGCAAAATAAATTAGTCAGTGTTGAGAATAGTAGATTGCTAATAATTGTCATTATTTAGTCAATACTGAGACTAACAGATTTATAACAAGCATCATCAGTTTCACAATAAATTGGAATAACACATATTAATGCTTATCAAACATGCGTTCTTTGCCTTTCATGTCAATCATTTTGATTTGTAGAGTGTTCATTGTATTTCTCCTCAGTGTGACGTGGAGCATTTTGATTTGTAGAGTGTTCATTGTATTCCTCTTTAATGTGACGAGGAACATTTTGATTTGTAACGTGTTCGTTTTATTATTTCTTAGTGTGAGGTGGAGCATTGTGATTTGTAATGTGCTCATTGTCTTCTTTCTTAATGCTCGTCATCCTGGAGTTTTGTGTACCTACGTGTGAAGGCGCAACAAGTATTCTTGAAGTATATACCGCTTTTCACACAATGGATTTCACAGATCCTATGTATGTGAAGGCGCAATAGATAGAGATATTCTTCAAGTATACACCACTTTCCACTCAAAGTGGATCCAAAAATACCTTGTTACGGGTTCCGCAAACAGTGTTATTGTACACGTCAATGTGTATTTGAGTATGCACGCCATTGATGGCGGGAACGGTTTGAAAGAAGATGCATACTGGCAAACAACAGTGCGGGTTCTTGCTGGAATATCATAAGAATGTGTTGTAGACGAGTCCAGAGATACAAACACAAATGCATTCACAGGCATATATACAGAATTACTTGTACATTTCTATGTCCTCTAACCACAAGTTTTTTTGTCTTTCTCTTTCCCTGCCTCTATGCCTATCTCTTATACATACATACACACACACACACACACACACACACACACACACACACACATACACACACACACACACACACACACACACACACACACACACACACACACACACAAACTAATTAGAAACATTACCCTCTACCTTATCTCGAAGATAACTCCAAATATCAAATGCCAGATAGGCCTGGAATGCACAATTCGCAGAAGCTTTAAAATGAGAATGAGATATGAGGATTTACAGCACAATATAATTAGATAAGAGATTTGGCAGCACAATATAATGAGAAGGAGATGTTTCTCAACACACTATAATAAGGAGAGACTTCACGACTCAATATAACGAGGAGAGATTTTGCAACACAATACAAAGAGTAGAGGTTTCACAATACAAATATAATAAGATGAAAAGAGACTTTACAGTACAATATAATGAGATAAAGAGCGGCTTTACATCACAATAAATTGCGTTATCAAAGTATCAACAAAAGCAATATTAAACTAAACATAAATAAAGTCAAACCTTGAATAATAAATGTTAATACAATCTACATAAATAAATGAACGTATGTTTCATTTTTATTTTTTTATTTATTTATTTAAAAATAAGCAAATTCAAAGTGTGACATAATAATGAACGATACTGATTTGAAAAAAGAATGAATTTGCATATAATCTAAGCGAGCAGCGCATGGAATAGCAGTATTAATAAAAGATATTAATGTCATATGGAAGAAGGACAAACGGATAAAAATATCAACGAATACATAGACAGTTTAGACAGTTAAGAAACTACATTAACGAAAACAAAGACAGCTAAGAAATATATGCGAAACTATATAACCTGCCACATAAATAAAAAAAAGCATATAAACAAATGAATGGGTAGTTATAGAGAAACATAATTGAAATCAGAAAGTACACAAATACACAGTGAGTAAAGAAAGTACACGAAAACATAGTGAGTTAAGTATAGTACGCACAAAAACATAGTGAGTTAAGTATAATACGCACAAAAACATAGTGAGTTAAGTATAATATGCACAAAAACATAATGAGTTAAGTATAGTACGCACAAAAACATAGTGAGTTAAGTATAGTACGCACAAAAACATAGTGAGTTAAGTATAGTATGCACAAAAACATAGTGAGTTAAGTATAGTACGCACAAAAACATAGTGAGTTAAGTATAGTATGCACAAAAACATAGTGAGTTAAGTATAGTACGCACAAAAACATAGTGAGTTAAGTATAGTATGCACAAAAACATAGTGAGTTAAGTATAGTACGCACAAAAACATAGTGAGTTAAGTATAGTACGCACAAAAACATAGTGAGTTAAGTATAGTACGCACAAAAACATAGTGAGTTAAGTATAATACGCACAAAAACATAGTGAGTTAAGTATAGTACGCACAAAAACATAGTGAGTTAAGTATAGTACGCAGACGAAAATAGCTAAGAGGGAATGTAAACGTATACGTAACTTTGAAAGTACATAAAACATTAATAACTGAGAAACCTTATAAATGAATGTGTAATCAGTTAAGAAACTGTATAAATAAGTCAAAGACCGATAAGAAAATACGTAAATAATGCGTAGGCAGTTAAGAAAGTAAATAAATAATGCATAGATCTTTAAGAAAGTATTTAAATAACGCATAGACAGTTAAGAAATTATATAAATGAAAGTATAGAGGGTATGAAAGTAAATAAATGAAAGCAGGGACAGTTAAAAAAGTGTACAAACGAATAAATGAATAGTTAAGAAAGTACATAAACGAATACATACACTGCTATCAAACCTCATTCCTGACTGAAAACTAGAACTGCACTGAAACCTCTTTCACTGGAGTCTGGATTAAAGCAGTTTATAAAAACAGCAAAGAGTACAGAGACTTCTATCAAGTAAGCAAGTGTCAGTCAAACATTTTACAAATGTAAAACTATTGTACAGAACATAATGTCTACCTTTCTTCAGAAACAGAGAGGGAACACTTGTCACCGGACAATAGCGAATTTCTGGACAACATTGTCTTTCTCAGTTGGAAATGATCGAAAAGACATTTCTGGTGTGTCATGGTGGGAGGCCGATGTCTGCGTAATTTTCTTCGTCACATCGGACGATTTCAGTCGGACGAAAATAACACAGCATGGCCGCACAAGTCTGCCCTTGGTAATTACTTTTCCACTGGCTTCTGACAGTGAGGCCAGTCTTCTCGATTATGGATTTAGAATCCAGTGTTACTCGCGACCGATTCCTAGAAAAGTTATGAGGGATTTCTGAGAATGATGTACGATGCTTTTTGACTTAAGAGTTGAAAGAAATAAACAATCACTGTTGCATTTCCACGAGGCTGTTTTATTGCCACTTACAGTACTGACGTCACAGTCGTCACAATCGTGTACACTTTCAGGGAAATTTTTTTTGCTGTGTTTAGTTCTCTCATATTCTGACTTTCATCAAATGATTGCTAAGGAAATAATTTCATTTGTCTGAAATCATGAAGCCAGTGCTTAAGAAGTAACTTTCTTTATGATTTGAATCTTTCAATCAGCTCTAACAATGAAAATTTAAACCGTATTATCTAAAATGTATTCTAGTCATTACTGTCTAAGAGAAGACAGTTGTATTATGTACTTCTTCAGTCTGATTGATTAAGAGTAGAAAGTCTTTTCATGTATTCTAGTCATTACTGTCTAAGAGAAGACAGTTGTATTATGTACTTCTTCAGTCTGATTGATTAAGAGTAGAAAGTCTTTTCATGTATTCTAGTCATTACTGTCTAAGAGAAGACAGTTGTATTATGTACTTCTTCAGTCTGATTGATTAAGAGTAGAAAGTCTTTTCATGTATTCTAGTCATTACTGTCTAAGAGAAGACAGTTGTATTATGTACTTCTTCAGTCTGATTGATTAAGAGTAGAAAGTCTTTTCATGTATTCTAGTCATTACTGTCAAAGAGAAGACAGTTGTATTATGTACTTCTTCAGTCTGATTGATTAAGAGTAGAAAGTCTTTTCATTCAATCGAACTGAGTACGTTTCCCCTCGTTAGGAAATTAATTGCGAAAACTCTATATAAATGTTTGCGGAGTACAAGGCAGAAACAAACAAACCATTAACAAGTGCTCGGGACACATACGCTTTAATTAAACATGACGTTATAATTGTGATTTATAAACACTCATCAATATATTCCTCACACACACACACACACACACACACACACACACACACACACACACACACACACACACATTCATGCGAGCGGGCACATAATACGCACATCACCCAGTCTGACGCTTGACGCAATTTGTAGATCCTTAGATGAATTATTGTTGTTTTTCAAATGTAATAGTGAGACGTGACGTAGATTTTGTTTGACACTGTATTAGAATAAAGTAGGCTATCAAAACAATTGTTGTTACCGCTAACCACTTAGGTAAACAATCGCCAGATTGCGACAGCATTTCTTACGCCTGTATATATGCGAATCATATTTGGCTAATTTTACTTTATTATTGTTTCCTAGCTATTTCATTATTCCTGTTTGTATGTGAGTGTGTTTGTGTGTATGTGAGTGTGTATGTGTGTAAGTGTGCATGTGTGAGTGTGTATTTCTGTATGTCTGTATGTGAGTGTGTATGTGAGTATGTATTTATGTATGTAAGTGTGTATGTGAGTGTGTAAGCGTGTGTGTGTGTGTGGGCTGGATGGGGTGGATGAAATGTCCTACCAACCAAAGCATATTAATAGGGTATCATGCAGCGCTAACGAAATACGAGGTAAATCTTAATACAGTATGGACAAAAAAAAATCATCCATCGTCTATAAAAATTATCTCTATCGATTTAAAGGTGCAACATGCAGTGAATTTTATCAAGCCTAACGGTATTTAGTTCACGTGACTTAGGATACACAGTCCTTGGACGCTCTTGGTCCATACGTGAATGAAGATGATATTCTAGCACGTACTCCATATCTGATCTCTCCTTTTAAGCAGTTTTCAAAAATCATTATCTTTGAGCTGCCTTATTCGATCCATGGAGGGTAGATAAAACCGAAATTCCTATCAATCGAATTATTCCACACTCAATTAGGAAATCGCGAGACAGACCACGACCGTGTGATTAGTTCACGTACAAAGCTCGTCACTTAGGAAATCACGAGACAGACCACGACCGTGTGATTAGTTCACGTACAAAGCTCGTCACTTAGGAAATCACGAGACAGATCACGACCGTGTGATTAGTTCACGTACAAAAAACAAAGCTCGTCACTTAGGAAATCACGAGACAGACCACGACCGTGTGATTAGTTCACGTACAAAGCTCGTCACTTAGGAAATCACGAGACAGATCACGACCGTGTGATTAGTTCACGTACAAAGCTCGTCACTTAGGAAATCTCGAGACAGACCACGACCGTGTGATTAGTTCACGTACAAAGCTCGTCACTTAGGAAATCTCGAGACAGACCACGACCGTGTGATTAGTTCACGTACAAAGCTCGTCACTTTTGTTCTGGGCTGGCATTAAAAAAAAATAATTAATACAAAAATAAATATACTAGATTAATTTTTATAGGCACCTATAATACAATGTGCAATTAGTTTCACTCTTGAAAGCGTTAACTGTAATACAAATAAAATAAACTGTAACAAGTAGTATGTTGAATAAATGTTATACAATCCATCTACGACTGAGCTTACCGGCTTATTTTTCAGTTATTTGATGTATTCATACTTTTTTCATTATGGTGGTTGACGGTCAGAGTATTGACAGTAATAAAATAATGTAATGTAATTAAGCTAGATTGTTTAAGCCTCAGTTCTCCCCTCTCTCCCGACACTCAGAATTTCCCGTTTTCCTCACTATTTCTAACTGAATGAAGGAACAAAATTCGAGACATTAAAATTATACCATTGAATCGAAAGGTTTATTCACAAATCCATTATTCATCATCACACCTTGTATTTTCCTTGACAGTTGTGTGTTAGTTCTCTCCCTTCGGCTAACTTGTATATTGTATTAGACTAACTTTAGATCGTCAAATCTCATAAATACCCCTCCCTCCTGTTAACAAATAAACATTAAGTGATCTAATTTTTTAAAATATATATAAACAAGTTGACAACTGCGTTGAAATAAAGTAGTAAGATGAAAGCTTACCTTTTTCCCCAGACAGCACTAAATAAGTCCGAGAGGCTTAGAGATTATCCTCCATTTAACTGGAGTCGGTCGCCACCAAACAGTTGGCTCGCAGCAATTGCGCTCAACAGGACTGGAGTTGGTCGCCACCAAACAGTTGGCGCGCAGCAAGACGCTGGGCGTGCAAAGCTGTGATCACCGCTAACGTAGGAGTAAAACATTATCCGTGGACACCAAATGTTTTACACATTTTACACGCAGTACAATATGTTTCTCATTGTTCATATGAAAAACGTGATATATATTTATTGGTAAGTAGAAAAAACGTGATAGGCTATATATTTATTGGTAAGTAGAAAAAACGTGATAGGCTATATATTTATTGGTAAGTAGAAAAAACGTGATATATATTTATTGGTAAGTAGAATGGTTTAAATTAAAGAACATATATTATTAAATCACATTAAAAACTACCATTATCCTCTTGATATAACTGCACGTTTTCTTATCAAAGTGCATTAATTAATATTTTTTATGACTCAATTAAAATACTGCGAGAGATAGGAAAAGTGGCATACTTATTATTAGGGCTGCCCATTTTAACGACTAATTTTCCGATTAATCGCTTATAAATTTTATCGATTAATTTATTTCATGACGCTTAAATTTCAACTAATTTTCTTGCTTACTTACGGAAGCAATGCCGACATTTAGTTGCATCGGAAGATTTTATTTGTGATTATTTTATACTGCCAAATTGGCCGATTCTAAGATGAAAGATTATAAACCGGTAAAAGGTAAATTACGTGACCATTTTGGTTTTAAAGTAGACGATAACAACAAAGTTATTAATGGTGAGAAGGTTTACTGTTTTCACTGTGATAAAGTCTTCGCCTTCTGTGGCTCATATACGTCGATGACATACCATATACAGCATACACATCCGGCAAAATATAACATGTTGTTGTCGATGACATACCATTTACAGCATACACATCCGGCAAAATATAACATGTTGTTGTCGATGACATACCATTTACAGCATACACATCCGGCAAAATATAACACGTTGTTGTCGATGACATACCATTTACAGCATACACATCCGGCAAAATATAACACGTTGTTGTCGAAGACTGTAGGTGGGCAAACAGAAAACTCGAAGCAAACACCATTAAGCCATTTTGTATTGAGGCATGACAATCCAGTCAGTGCCAAGCTCCAAGCTGATATTACAAATAGTATTGCCTATTGTATTGTCAGTAATGGTCGACCAATATCCGTAGTTAATGATTCTGGTCTTCAACGGGTGTTACACGTCGCACTTCAGAATGATGAATACAAGTTGCCCACCAGACAAAAAATAAACAGCATTATTGATAGAATGTTTCAAGAGAAAAGCATCTCACTTAAGAATGATGAATACAAATTGCCCACAAGACAAAATATAAACAGCATTATTGATAGAATGTTTAGGAGAAAAGCCTTGGAAATTCGTCTTATTGAGGTGTAACAGCACATTGGATTGACAGCGACTGGTCACTACAGTCAGTTACATTGGACTGTATTGGAGTAACGGAACATCATTTAGCAGAAAAAGTTGCTGAAATTTACATAAACCTGGCGGTAGAATAGCAGTTTACTGACAAGTTGCAAGCCATTATTACCGATAGTGCTCGTAATATGGTTGCTGCTGTAGCGAAGACACCATTTCATCACATACTATGCATTGCACACTGTTTGCAACTAAGTGTGTTACATGGACTTAAGATTTAGGACACTAAAACTCTGTTCTAAAAATGCAGAAAACTAGTAGACCACTTCAAACACAGTACTGCAAACACACATAAACTTCAAGTGTGTCATGAGCAAGCTGGAAACCAAGAACCTCTTAGAAAGTTGCAGCAGGATGTTCTACTCTTTGAAACAGTACTCACTTAATGCTAGTCACAAATAATGACATCATTAGCTACCTCGAGTATCATCCTCGTAATTATTCTGGACCCGAATTGACCGAAAATGATTGGAAGAATTTGGAGAAATTGGAGACATTTTGCCCAGGCAACAGAGTTCCTTGGTGTAGAAAAATACGTTACCTGCTGCTGTGTGCTACCACTGTTGACGACTATAGCGAAGAGTTTGAACGTTAATGACGTAGACGCTGGTTAAATAGCACGCTTCAAAGTGGCAGCACTTAATGACTTTCTAAGCAAAGTTGAGAATATGAAATCACTCGACATCTTGAAAGCTTCAACGGCAATCGATCCACGGTTTAAAAATCTGAAGAGCACAAGTAAAGAGTCGAGAGAGGATGTGTGGAAGTTTATTTGTTTTGCTGTTGAACAGTATTGTAATAAGCAGACTGATACAGATGAGCAAAGTGGTGAGGAAAACATCCAAAGTGCAGAGCCAGAGCCGCCACAAAAGAAACCACGAATGATGCTGACTTGTAATGATTCAGAACCTGAGTCTGGAGACAACATGACTGTGGGTTCCATTGTTGACAGTGAATGGCAGAAGTACAGAGAAGAACCAAAAATTCCGGAGTCACAAGAACCTCTGCTCTGGTAGAAAGTTAATGCCTGTCGTTTTCCGAAATTGGCATCTTTTGTTCCTACAGTATTATGCATACCAGCCACATCTGTTCCATGTCAGAGACTGTTCAGCATATCCGGTTATATTGTGAATAAACTGCGTGCATCTTTAACTCCTGATAGTGTGAAGAAGTTAGTCTGCTTAAAAGACTGGACGAAATCTATGGAGTGACTGAGTAAAGAAGTTAGCCTGCTTAAAAGACTGGTCAAAATCTATGGAGTGATTGAGTGAACCGAATATTAACAGTAACAGTACGATTAAATTCGATGGTAATTTTGTTATCAATTTAGTTGTTTCTTTCTTTATTAATTAATTGTTAATTATTGTAAGATTAATCGGCAAAGAAATCATCAATCGTTAACAGCCCTACTTATTATAGTTGAAGTAACTAACAAGATAGTAACAGCTTTGAAGTAAAGAGCTAACAAGAAAACTACTCGCAATACATAAAGCCATAAACCTAAAAGCAGATGCAGACTTTATATATCTTTTTGGGAGTGGGGGGTGTCAAGGTCTCAAGAAAATCAAATATGTCATTGAAGAAAAAGTTAAAGGCCTTGTGAACTACTTCTGGAATAACAGCAAAGATGAGCCACGGATATAAACTGTAAAGATGAGTGGATTATACCAACCCTCAGAAACAAAGAGACATGGAAGAAAACAACTAAACGGACATTAGTAAATTCTTGAAAACAAAAACCTCTCCATGGCCAGTATGTGCGACGGGATAATGAAACATCATCAAAGCAATCAACACACACGTGTTTGAAAAGGAAGGATTGAAAGCAGAAATAGAAGCACTCCTAACAGTTGCGCAGGATGAAGCACTAAACACGAAATCACATAAAACAAAAGACAAGAAAATATCAAATGATTCCAAATTCAGACTTAAAACAGTGATGAAACAACAGAACACATAGTATAAGTATGTTAGTTTCTGGCTGGAACTGAACACATTCAAAGACAATGAATTGGCAAAAGTCATACATTGATATCTATGCGAGTACTATGCTGTGAAGACCCAAGAAAGAACATGGAACCAGACTGCAGTAGTCATCGAGAAAGAAGTCAATGTATTGTGTGACGTAGAGAGGAGAACAGATTGAATGATTCCTTCTCGATAACCAGACATTGTAGTTCTCAATAAGTCCAACCGAACAGCAACAGTCGAATTATCGATGATGTCGCTGTTCCAAGTGATAGAAACAAAAGGAATTGGAAAAACATCAAAATGCCAGGATCTCAGACAGAAATCAAGAGACTGTGGAATGTAAAAGCAGATGTACCTGTAGCGATAGGAACCTTTGGGAACATAACTTCTGAGTTGGAAGGCTGTTACGTTTCCAGTATTTATTTAAAGACCCTGCTTAGGAAATTATAGAACTTTAATTTACTATTTAAATTAATTCTCTCTCGTTTAACCTAAACAGACTGGTTGCTCAAATCATCATTCGACTAAATTAAAAATGCATCTTTGTAGTCTAGATCACAGATTTACGAAACTGATAATTTGCGTACATTAGCTAGATTGGAAATCGTTAAAAACTCTCTTAGATTCATATGCATTCATTACGTCATTCGTTTAGCTCAGACAGCCCCCATCCAATCCCATTTGGTCTATATGCATACAATTTACTACAAAAAGAGGTTCTTAACAAAATGAAATAGATTTAATAAGTTTAACAATTAACAGCAACGATTAATTACGACACGACGTCTTAATTCTACACAGCGTTGTTCTCTCATTTACCGTCCTGGTTAAAAGTTCTAACGAGAATTTGCTTTTCTGTTGCCAAATAGTCACTTGATTCTGGACCCTAGTAGATATACTTAACTACACTCTTGGTCGCATGTGGGGTTCAACTGGTTAGAACTGGTCCACATCCTTTGGCTCATCGTCAGTACCGCATAGCATAACAGTCAATGTCCACTCAATTACTGCATCGCTAATGTACTTGCGACGATCGTTAACCGTAGTTAACACGATGTACTTTTACGTATGGGTCATGAAGACGCCCGAGTCGGTGTACGACTCAAGAAGTACGAAGGTAGAGAGGAATAACATAAGAACCCGGCTGAAACAAAGGATTTTGGGCTCTGTAACTATTTGCGTGTATATTCGCAAAACCCAAGCACATGTTTCTTTGTTTAAGGTTCTGAATTTAGAATCTTTGACTATCGTGTCGTTTACAATTCAAATATGGTTATATTTAAATATACATTGTGGTCCACGTGTGTGTTACATATAACGTTACACGAACGTATGAATTCTCAAATATTTACAGCATTAAAAATTAGAATTCACACAAAGGATTAATTCAAAATGAAGCATGAATGCTTTACAATTTTACACGAAAAATTATATGCAAGAACAATTTGAATTACAAAGAAGAATTCACCACGTGCACAGACATACTGGCGGCACTAGGGAATTTACGATTTATATAAATTAAAGATAAGAAAAGGTTACAATAATTTATATACAATAACTTTTAGATTTGTCCCTTTACATCGAAACACGTGCTTTGGCTAAAATAGCGCTAAGCTGCACAAAATACATACATCAATTCAATTACAAAATACAATCAATAAATGCAATAGATACTGTAAGAAGTAGACGTGTTATTGTTACCTCTTAAAAGTAGATTTTACTGCTCTAGCGCGGGTTCATCTTCGACTCTCTTACGACTCTGGTATGGCGGCGGGACGGAGCTATGTTAAAGCTGCCTGGTGTGTCTGCCGGTCTGGAAGTGAGTGAGAGTTTTGGCGCGTTATGATCGTATTTATGAAACTGCATTGAACGCATCACGTGACCGTTCACGTGGTATGTTGTTGATCTCGAAGGTGCTGGACACTGGCCTAAAGTTATGCAACAATCCGACCTTGCTAGAAGCTTCTAGATACTGATGTATCACGGGTGAATTTCAACAAAGGTCCGTTCAAAAATTTAATTTTGAAACGAGCAATTGGGTCACGAGGTCATGACACAGAATTTGTCACACATCGTCACACCCCCTTGCTTTTGAGGCGTTTATCTTACCAAAAGATAAATGCCTCCTACAAATTATGTGTTATAAAATGTAGAAGTGCAAAATGAAGAAAAAATTTACAATTAAAAAATTTCAACATAACCAGAAATAATGTAACGTGACGGAAAAATCAACCCTCGATTAACGGCACACTCATACAATATTTCTCTCCTCAGAAATCAAAGAAAAATGATTTAAGAAAAATCAAATAAAATGATTTAAGAAAAACGTTCAGTCTAATTGAATAGACATCCATCCAATGGAATAACATGTTCTGAAATTCTCACTATCTGTCCCAATAATCAATAGTTCACACACAACCTAGTTTGATCTAACCAGATTATTCAGAATAGAAATCCAACATCAACCAATTCCACTGAATACGTATCCAACAATAGTGTGATCAAAAAATTGACTTCCAATGAACAACACTATCAATATGCAGGCTATGAAAAGTTCCAGATATTGATTTCCTGTATCAACCAAATATCAGAGTTTATGAATTACCAACTCTCATGAACTATCTATCAGTCCACCTGTCATATTCAGAGTTACAACACTAACACAATTCAATCAGTGTTATAGCTTGTCCCAAGTTTTTATGAAATGTCCAACATATTTACAATAACAACCACCAACTACGGTACAACAAGAAAATAATGAAAATTCAAAAGAAGGTTCAATCATCGTTTCTACTGTTGCACTATCTTCGTAGTTCTATCCCAACCCCAATACACGTCATCGTCCATGTGTGTCAACATGTCTACGGCATGACAACTGTATTCTTTCTTTCTTACCCTGTTCGTCAGAAGGTCACTGTGAGGTGCAATATATTGCATGTCAAGTTTAGACTTTTCATTTCTCGTCCGGTAAGTACATCCTTGAAGTGTTTTATCGTCATGATCTCTTTCAAAACTCCCCAAAGTACTTGTCAAGTTTAAAATGTTTTTGGTAGTGTCAGTTTCTGCATGACTGGTCTCTACCCTGTCTAACAGTTTCAAACTTCTCGATACTTTCGTATCATGTCAGTGTCACTGTGGCCTTGACTCTGCGAAGTCTGAATTTCAAATCTATCGCTCTTAGCCTTGTCACTGAGCTCACGCAAATGGAAATTTGCTCTCTTGGTGTTTCGTGCATTTGTAGTTACGTCATTGTGTACACATTGAACGTCCCTAGTTCGCATGCACTCAACGTCTTTCGTCGGAATGGCGTCAGATCTACTATGGGTCCATTTCGCATCAAGTCTAACGTCATAGGTTCGCAAATGTGCTCTGTCGTGGCTACCAGTCTCTCTGAAGTACCTGAATTGCAACATTAGCTTCCCCGCTAAATCTGGAGGTTCCGTTCTCCTGATCTTATCATAGACTGAAGTGAAATACCTCATCCCACTAGTTGTTTTCCGTTTTAACCCATTCACAACTAGGTGTTCGACTGTTATGTCTGTCAATTTGTCTCTCTCCTTGACAACATAAGTCTGTGTCTCCTTTGTGACTCTAGAATTGTCTAACTCTCCACTCGAGTATTTTCTAGTCACTGTGGGGTCAGACTCACTCGCTAGCAAGTCAGATTCCCGTGGTTGTATGAACAAGGGTTCTGTCTTAAACTCCCCAAGAGTTACTGATTGTCTCCCCTGGACCATACCGTTTATTGAACTAACATAATCTGTCTCCACTGACTCAGTTAATTCAATATGTCTTCTCATCAGGTCGTCAGAATCTACGATGGAAATTCTGTCAGTCTCAGTCACTAACTGGCAGTGAATGTCACCTGTCACAATGAATAACATCGCTATGTCTATTCTCTGTGTGTTGTAGGCTACACTCCCACTGTTTCCTCTATCATAATTCTCTGCATCTGATGTCAGTAACAGTCCTGATGTCCCACCTACTCTGGTTATCAGTCCGTCACTCCGGTTTCCATTATCTATCAATCTAGTTCTGTCACTCATTTGTACTGTGTCTTTGATCAACCAAGGATTACACTCCGCACTTTTCATCAGTGAATCAAGGAACATATCAGTTAATGAAACCCCCTCCTCCTTACTTCCACTTGTCTCAGTTTTTGGTACGTACTCATGACATTCCTTTATCTCAACAGGTGAGTCAATAAAGGTAGTCCATGTACCGTGGCTTCTGTCTACGTCACTAAGTCCATTAAGTGATTTATCTGCAGACGGTTCTGCCATGTCTCTGACAACTGCGTGCATACACTTCAGTACACATGCATTATCGTTGACCGTCTCTAATATCCCTATATTAGATTTCGTCCCTGTACAGTTTTCGACCATATCTTCTTCCATGTCACGTTTGGAAAAGAACTCTGTCTCAGCTCTGACAACTGTCATGTCCTCCGAAGTAAATGAACTTATCATAGGTACATTGTCTTCGTCTGTAGTGCTACCTACGCTGTCATCTGGATCAAATACTTCTGTTTCCCTGGCTGTCAATGTGTTAGCACTCGAAACCTCGCATAACGCAATAATCTTGTGTTCCAAAATTACGTCATGACTCACGTCAATCATCGGAGATCGAGATCTACCGATGTCAGTCTTCGTAGCGAGCACATTCTCTCTTAAACTAACAGTTCGGTCAGTAGACTCAGTCGATGCGTCACTGCCCTTCGACGATACACAACTGATAGAATCGGTTTCTATCTTCTCATGCATATTTGTCCTGTCAGAAAAATCAGTCACTGTGTTGCTAGAAGTTTCATCACACCTTAACGGTACACAACCGATAGAATCTGTCTCTATCTTATCATGCGCATTCAGTCCGTCAACCAAGGTGTCACACGTACACGGCGGTGTATGTGTTTGTCCAAATTCTACACGTGTTATTAAGTCCTTAACAACAGTGTCTTTTCTTGTCTCTGTTTCAAGATCAAGCTTTGGTGCGCTAACTGTTTCTGTACACAGATTAGCATGTTGAACTGTAATGGTTTCGTCAAAACATTTGTTTTTGTTTTCAATCAAACTGTCTAATTCGTCTGCTGTGTTTGGTAGCGCGACTAATTTCTGTGTGTCAGTCTCCACGCTCGCGGTGTTTGACCTCGGCAAGTCAAAGTTCACGGCCTGACCTTCCTGTCGTAATTTGTCAACAGTACCCTCACCTTTCCCAACAATTTTAGACTCTGTTTTGATTTCTGTCCACAACCATTCTAATTCTAGACTTTCTTTCCTTTCTATAAGCCTTAGCCTCTCTTTCTTCAACTTTCTAATTTCGAACGTTAGATCTCGTATTTCAGCCTTCCCTTCCCCTTTGAATTGGAAATCTTTATCACACAACTGTTTTGCTCGTGAGCTTATTGAAGATCTAATTTCTTCCCTGTGTTCTATTTCCTTTTCATTGAGTGTTAGCAAGACGAAAATACGTAGCTGTTCACCTCTATATTCTAGTGATATGCCTATCTTCTGTTCGCGTTTTAGAATCTCCATGAGCTGTAAGCTCCCCATCCGTTCATCGACCCTTAGATCTATCAAAGTCGTAAGGTGATCATCTTCTATCTCTATCCGTTCCATCGCTAACGCGCCATCGAGTTTTATTCGTTCTAACTCTTTCGCGTGTTCCTCTCTCCTCTTTTCGCGTTCCTCTTCCCAGTCTAGTTCAGTTCTAACGAAGTTCATTAACTCGTCTTCCGTTCGGTATCCGATCAAGGAACCTATCTCTCTCAGACTCGCAATAGTCTGTTCGAGATCCGAAGTGTCCATCTTATTTATTTAGCGCGTCTGGCTACAATAAATATCTCTCGTGATTGTGTATCTAACCGTAGGCGATAAAACTCCGCTTTTATCCCACAATAACTTTTAGGCTACGACCTTACAAAAATTATTGAATTTATTCAGAACACCTTCCGAAATAAATTACGCGTTGGTTACACGTTCACCTGCTTGGCTACAATCTGTTGTCTCCAAGGCTTTCGTAATGTCACGGCTCCAACCATACAACATTACACATTATACTTAGCACCCTAAATATAATAGTCCGAAGTCTGTTACTACCGATAACTCTCCTAGCTGGCGGTATAACACGTCGACTTCTCACAATGAAATATCCAGTAACACAATACTAAATAAATCATCAATAGCTAACATGACATATTTAACTACGCTTAAATATATCAACATTAACTAACATGCACGCTACTCTGCAAAAGAATACATGCACATGTCACAACAAAAGCAAGATAAATATTTCAACAATCCTGAATCAATAGAATATTGGCAATTCTCAGATGTTCGTTTGTTCGTTTCTAGGTTTATGATACGCCCTATGTATAAAAAATGTTACAATTTAATACATATCAATCCCATGACGAGGCACCACTTGTTACGTTTCCAGTATTTATTTAAAGACCCTGCTTAGGAAATTATAGAACTTTAATTTACTATTTAAATTAATTCTCTCTCGTTTAACCTAAACAGACTGGTTGCTCAAATCATCATTCGACTAAATTAAAAATGCATCTTTGTAGTCTAGATCACAGATTTACGAAACTGATAATTTGCGTACATTAGCTAGATTGGAAATCGTTAAAAACTCTCTTAGATTCATATGCATTCATTACGTCATTCGTTTAGCTCAGACAGCCCCCATCCAATCCCATTTGGTCTATATGCATACAATTTACTACAAAAAGAGGTTCTTAACAAAATGAAATAGATTTAATAAGTTTAACAATTAACAGCAACGATTAATTACGACACGACGTCTTAATTCTACACAGCGTTGTTCTCTCATTTACCGTCCTGGTTAAAAGTTCTAACGAGAATTTGCTTTTCTGTTGCCAAATAGTCACTTGATTCTGGACCCTAGTAGATATACTTAACTACACTCTTGGTCGCATGTGGGGTTCAACTGGTTAGAACTGGTCCACATCCTTTGGCTCATCGTCAGTACCGCATAGCATAACAGTCAATGTCCACTCAATTACTGCATCGCTAATGTACTTGCGACGATCGTTAACCGTAGTTAACACGATGTACTTTTACGTATGGGTCATGAAGACGCCCGAGTCGGTGTACGACTCAAGAAGTACGAAGGTAGAGAGGAATAACATAAGAACCCGGCTGAAACAAAGGATTTTGGGCTCTGTAACTATTTGCGTGTATATTCGCAAAACCCAAGCACATGTTTCTTTGTTTAAGGTTCTGAATTTAGAATCTTTGACTATCGTGTCGTTTACAATTCAAATATGGTTATATTTAAATATACATTGTGGTCCACGTGTGTGTTACATATAACGTTACACGAACGTATGAATTCTCAAATATTTACAGCATTAAAAATTAGAATTCACACAAAGGATTAATTCAAAATGAAGCATGAATGCTTTACAATTTTACACGAAAAATTATATGCAAGAACAATTTGAATTACAAAGAAGAATTCACCACGTGCACAGACATACTGGCGGCACTAGGGAATTTACGATTTATATAAATTAAAGATAAGAAAAGGTTACAATAATTTATATACAATAACTTTTAGATTTGTCCCTTTACATCGAAACACGTGCTTTGGCTAAAATAGCGCTAAGCTGCACAAAATACATACATCAATTCAATTACAAAATACAATCAATAAATGCAATAGATACTGTAAGAAGTAGACGTGTTATTGTTACCTCTTAAAAGTAGATTTTACTGCTCTAGCGCGGGTTCATCTTCGACTCTCTTACGACTCTGGTATGGCGGCGGGACGGAGCTATGTTAAAGCTGCCTGGTGTGTCTGCCGGTCTGGAAGTGAGTGAGAGTTTTGGCGCGTTATGATCGTATTTATGAAACTGCATTGAACGCATCACGTGACCGTTCACGTGGTATGTTGTTGATCTCGAAGGTGCTGGACACTGGCCTAAAGTTATGCAACAATCCGACCTTGCTAGAAGCTTCTAGATACTGATGTATCACGGGTGAATTTCAACAAAGGTCCGTTCAAAAATTTAATTTTGAAACGAGCAATTGGGTCACGAGGTCATGACACAGAATTTGTCACACATCGTCACAAAGGCCACCTGAATAAACTACCTGGAATGCATAGACTCTTTCCACTACTGAAAGCAGCGCTCCTCGGAAATGCCCAAATCCTATGTAAAACCTTGGATCTCCTAGAATCTTGGAAAGAATCCATGAGAAAGTGCTAATAATAATAATAATAATAATAATAACAGACCGGGTGATTCCTGCACGAAGACCAGACATTGTAGTTCTCAATAAGTCCAACAGAAGAGTAACAATCATTGATGATAGAAACATAAAAACATAAGAAAGAGAAAAAATAGAAAAATACCAAGACCTCAGATTAGAAATCCAGAGACTGTGGAATGTAAAAGCAGAAGTGATACCTATAGTGATAGGAGCCTTGGGGAACATAACATCTGAATTGGAAGGCTACCTGAATAAACTCCCTGGAAAAAACAGAATCGCTCCACTACTCAAAGCAGCGCTCCTCGGAAGTGCCCACATCCTCCGTAAAACCTTGGATCTCCCAGAATCTTGGTAAGATTCCGAGACCTTGGATCACAACCGACAGTCAAACAGAAGTCGTGGAAAGAGGCTGAATAGTAGTAGTAGTAGTAGTAGTAGTAGTAGTATAGTAATAGTAGTAGTAGTAAAGCATTTAACCTATAAACGCTGAAATAACTTTACATTAATTTCACTTAAAGTACCAATATTAACTTAAGATAATTTATTCAAAATATAAGAAAACTAGAAACTTAATGTTAATGTATTCGCATTAAAAATGACAACATAGAACAAAAACAATTTAAAATAAATGTACAATTTGAAGAAACAATGACAACATAGAACAAAAACAATTTAAAATAAATGTACAATTTGAAGAAACAATGACAACATAGAACAAAAACAATTTAAAATAAATGTACAATTTGAAGAAACAATTTAAAATAAATGTACAATTTGAAGAAACAATGACAACATAGAACAAAAACAATTTAAAATAAATGTACAATTTGAAGAAACAATGACACTTAAGATGCAATTCTTTTCTTCCTGATGAAAAGATTCGAATAATAACACTTGTCGAGTAGTAGTAGTAGTACCGCTGGCTTCCTTGCCCCACCGGAATTGCATTAAAGCTTTTCATTTTTTCGATGTTTTCAGCCTTTGGGGGATTCCTGTGGGGCCTTCCTCCTTTCACTGGTATTCCGGGAGGGGAGTGTTCGTGCGTTGTTGAGTTTGTGTGTTGTATTTCTATGTCTGGTCGTTGTCACGACTGTTGTTGTTGTTGGTGTGTGTGTGTGTGTGGGGGGGTATTCTAATTATTTTTTTAATGTACATGTTGTCGTTTCATGATGATTTAGATTAATTAATTTCCATCTCACCTACGCTGACAACAGACTGGTTGCCCAGATTCACCATTCAGTCTAGCCAAATTTAACTCTTGTAGTTTCAGACAACAAATTTAGTGACAGGTAAACCTGTGTAATAAAGCACGAACTGGGAAACATATCCAATTACCACTAATTGTGCATTCAAACATTTCATTCTTGACTCTAGCCCCCACCCATTCCTTATTTGGTCTTTCTTGCAATAATTAGCCAACTACTGTAATTAGATAACAAATAAAAGATTTAATAAAAATTAACAAATAACAAAAGTTAATTCCAGATATTAAATTTCGATACTAATGTCTAGCTAACGCGGATCACAAAAAGTCAGTTATTAGTTCCAGTGTCCATAGGACATTACTTGGCTGTTTTTTTTTCTGTCAATTATGGCAGTGCTCACACATCCCCAAAGGTACGTAGTTGGATATCGGATTCAATGACAGTCATGTAATCATTAATCATCGATCCCCAACCTGCAGTTGTAAGATCAGTTCCAGTAAACCTCAGTACATCGGACACAACCAGACTCTCGTAGAATCTCTTCGAAGCTCAAGTAGAACTCCAGACGTTTCAAGGAATAAACCAAGAACAAGGAAATAGGAAGGACGCAGAAACCCACTCTGAAAATATAATAATTCCCAAGAGTAATGATCCCTACAGATTCACAATCTGCACATGTGGCATAGACAATAGCGTGGCCTATTCACAATCGACCTTTTGGTATCTTTACATTAATAGATAAATACAAAAATATACTTCAAGTCATGCTCATGCATGTTACAGTTAAATGCAACGTGATACATGCAAGAGATTAATCATTTCAATGAAGACAATTATATTTTACAATAGGAAGTAAATATAAAAATGCAATTCAAAATCATGCACGTGTGTTACAATTATGACAGTATTATGCACGAAAGTGAATTAAATTGTTGCACAAAATTTACACGAAAGCGCACAAGAATTCTGCAATTACAGTTCAGTTATTTTAGCTTTACAAAAGAATACATTTAGCATCCCTTAACCTTTATGAATTTATTGTTCCACAATTCAACAATCAAATAGAAGTGCAAATATTTCTAATCTAGCCACATGTCTGGATAAATAGCAATAAATACAATTTCAACAATCATAGATACGCAAATTCACACAATATCTTAATACAAATCAATATATAAAGAAATCGATATGTTATTATCTAGCCTAGTACCACGGCACCACTCCTTAGCACAACGGGTTCTGGATGATTCCCGGAACAATGTGATGCCTTGATGCTAAGCGTATCGGGCCCTTCCTCAAGTTTTTGGCACTTACAGGAGTTATTCTATCTACGAAAAGTATGCATTATGTTGTCGAATAGACATTCGAAGTAGAATAAATATAATCTCTGATGATATCATAAATTAAAATCAACATTTCAATCAACAAAAGCTGCATTATGCAATGAAATTTCCGTAGTTTAAATTTGTGTTTTTCTACGACCAGTCTACGTCTGATAGTAAAATCACAAATCGCCTGTTGAAAAAATATTATCTGAAATAATAATTATACACAGTGATATTTCATTAATAATGGTTATATCTTACTTCCCCTATAACCCTCACATTTATTCAGTAATTACTGACATTAACTGGCGAGAGACTTGACATAATGACTCGAATAATATTACACCGAACAGAAAATACTCATCAATAAAATTGGATTACTGGAAAAAACCTATGATTAATCTTCTCATCTAAGGGTGTAAAGATCCCCTGCCGCACTCCAGGCCTCACTACTACCACCATCACCCTCAGCCAACTACTTCATCATCTTTCCACGATTAAAATAGCTGTTAGGAGAAACAAGGCTTTCATAAACGCAGAAGCCGACATAACCCGCTGTAGTTGTGTGAGATGTCTAAGACAAGCTCCATTAACCCCCCCATTAGCGTTATAGGTTAAATGTAATTATCAATGCTGTTCAATGCTAATTGATGAAACCAAAACCAGCTCCAGACCGGAACACAACTGACTGGACAGCTACATATTTCAGCTACATACATCTGATTTAAGAAAGATGCATCTCATGATGCACAAAGGGATTGTTTAAATCAACGAAAGATATTCACAAGATGTTTTCCACAGGTGAATATAATAAATGGTTGTATTAAAAAAAAAATGTAATATGAACATTTAAAAACTCTGCGAATGTAATAGTACACAACTTTTACAAGATTCGACGCTTCAGTTAGATAGCCGTCATCAGGACAATGCTGTTCTTAATAATAATGATTTGTGAGCGATGGAATTAGCAAGGCGAACTGGTGCATGAATAAACGTGCCTGAATAGACCAGGACTCGTATTTGTTGCTGTCTCGACAAACACTCTATTTAGCGTTTTAAATGTTCACGTTACATTGGACTCTTTGTTAGCGCTTTGCAGACGTGCTCTATACAATTATTAGTTAAACATAAATATACTGCTGCAATAACAGTATCTTTGTTAGCGCTTTGCACACGTGCTCTATACAATTATTATAAACATAAATAGACTGCTACGATAACAGTAGTTTTGTGCAGAAGTAATATTATCTGTGATCTCAAAAACATTTTTTCTAGATTTTTTTAAATTTCTATTATTTTAAAAATATTTTACTCCCTTTTCTGAAGAATAAAACCAAACAACACATTTTTAACCGTTTATGAAGAATGTCGCTCTTCTTTCCTTAGTATAAACATCTACAGAATGTCTTCAATATACTAGCTGTACAGTATTTGTAAATGACCGGTTGAAAGTTCAACTGTAGCTGATTGTAATTAACTAGTAAATATTTTTTAAAATACAATTCTATCTTTACAACTGAATTTTACTCACTGAATGTAATCTTGAACGAGAGTACTGGTAAATAGTAAATGTTGTTTCATTTCCATCCTAAAGGACCTTTAATTTTCTCATAAAAATCGGCTTGCCTCTTCTATCTGTTCATGCGTCAGTCTGCTTGTGTTGACAATGGGTCTTGGGAATTAATTCATTTCTACACAGACGTACAGTCATTTGATTATTAGATCGTTGCCTTGACGTAACAAACTCTGCTATGGTATTATTACTATCATTAGACTGTTGCTTGACTTAGAAATATGTGTTATGGCCTGATTATTTTATCACTAGTCTTAGCATGTGTGTTATGGCCTGATTATTTTATCACTAGTCTTAGCATGTGTGTTATAGACTGATTATTTTATCACTAGTCTTAGCATGTGTGTTATAGACTATTTTATCACTAGTCTTAGCATTATATTCATTTAATGGGACTTGTAATGAGTTCGGTAGATTCACATCCCTACTGCATTTGTATGCAATGACACACCATGAAATGAAAAAGTCGATAGATTTCTACCAAAAAAACAATGATAACAAACACCAACGTCCAGTTGAGAGAGAGAGAGAGAGAGAGAGAGAGAGAGAGAGAGAGAGAGAGAGAGAGAGAGAGAGAGGGAGGGAGGGAGGGAGGGAAAGGGAGTGCCGAAGCTGGAGTAATCAGAGTAGTAGATTATCTATAACCGCTGAGAGTGCAGTTTGATTGCTATGACCCGAAGACGTATTTTAATTCAAGTTTGAATACAGTCATATTTTAGGATTGAACAGTCATATTTCAGGATTGAACACAGTCATAATTTACGATTGAACACAGTCATATTTCAGGATTGAACAGTCATATTTCCGGATTGAACACAGTCACAATTCACGATTGAACAGTCACAATTCACGATTGAACACAGTCACAATTCACGATTGAACACTGTTATAATTCTCAATTGAATACAGTCATAATTCACGATGAATACAGTCATATTTCGGGGAAAGTGCCACTTTGCAAAGAGGGAAAACTGAACTTCTCTCGTGATTTAGAGCAGGAAGGGGTTCTTTGTGTTGCCAACACGACTCTTTCTGTACATAATGTTACGTGACCAGTTGATCTACCTTTTGCAAGTCAATGCGTTTGACCAGTTTACCTATCTTTCTGTAAGTCAATGCGTTTAACCAGTTGATCTACCTTTTGGTAAGTCAGTGCGTTTTGACCAGATGATCTACCTTTAGGTAAGTCAGTGCGTTTTGACCAGTTGATCTACCTTTCGGTAAGTCAGTGCGTTTTGACCAGTTGATCTACCTTTAGGTAAGTAAGTGCGTTTTGACCAGTTGATCTACCTTTAGGTAAGTAAGTGCGTTTTGACCAGTTGATCTACCTTTAGGTAAGTAAGTGCGTTTTGACCAGTTGATCTACCTTTCGGCAAGTCCCGAGAAGTAGCATGAAATAAAGCCTACGTTCATTTCAGTAACGTCTGGTGTAAACTGAACCCTTCAGCCAGCTGACACAAGTGATGAGGCTGAACTGCCTGGAGTGAGTCGCACATTCTGAAGTAGCACAAACGGGAGCGTGATATTAAGCATAAATATTTTCTTTACAAAATAAATTAAAGGGGGAAACTTGAAGGAAAAAGTAAATATATGAAACAAATAAAGCTCACATACTAAAAATAAAATGAATGGATTCTTATGTGGATAAATGGCAGAGACGTAATGAAATTGAAAAGATGGTAGCTTGAAATAAACAGCTGTCGCCGCACGCCTTCTCTCCGAAGAAAGGATGGTGGTGGCTACTCGACGCCACGTAGGACTTGCATAAATACTATTACAAATCCACACACAGAATAACAAGATGGTTATTTGGCTCGAATTTTATTCTGCCTGTAGGTTACGTATTGCCAACATGTTTGCATGTGTGATTGCATGCGGGTAAGGGTGAAGTGTAGACAGCACAGACGACACAACGTGTAACAACGACCACAACTGCTCTTTCAAAACCATAGACAGGAAAAGCCTACATGTCAAAGTATAAATTTATTGGTCTATGGGTTTCCTCTCACACGTTGGTTAGTCAACCATCCACAACTCACACCCGTGGGGTGGGGGGAAAAAGAAAGAAAGAAAGTTTTGTGATAGGTACACATCTTAAACTGATTGTACATTATTTGTGATAGGTACACATCTTAAACTGATTGTACATTGTTTGTGATAGGTACACATCTTAAACTGATTGTACATTGTTTGTGATAGGTACACATCTTAAACTGATTGTACATTGTTTGTGATAGGTACACATCTTAAACTGATTGTACATTGTTTGTGATAGGTACACATCTTAAACTGATTGTACATTGTTTGTGATAGGTACACATCTTAAACTGATTGTACATTATTTGTGATAGGTACACATCTTAAACTGATTGTACATTGTTTGTGATAGGTACACATCTTAAACTGATTGTACATTGTTTGTTAGTGCGTGTCTGTCTTCAATGGCATATTAAAGAAACTACCAATGCTTTGTAAGAATTAATTTTATGACCTCCTCTTGTAACTGCGTGTTCAGAACCTGTTATAAATTAATTATTCGGTATCATCAGCTTCCTTTCAATCCATATGCCATGCTGTTACTATGTTTTACATTCGGAATTTATATAAAGCAAATGCATTTATACTGTTTGCAATTAAAATAATCAAGGAATTTCCCATACAATATACATATGTACTATTTCTAATGGCCTACCAATATTAAACAGGTTCCCATCAAATGTGAATACACTTTATTTGCATACACATTGTGGCAAAATGTTTTTGTGGTTCTTTTGGTTATTAATTAATTATATGACATTATACTCATAAATAATGCATATTAATAATTCTCTTTTTCCAATCACTCATAATCACGTTGCGGTCTTGGAGCGACTAAGTCAAACCCTGAATCTGTATCTATCGAATCTGTATTCCCCCCTCAGGTATTACTTGTCTAGTACAACGGCCCTCAACTGAACTATCCCGTCAGTCACTATGTCCTTGTTCTAGCCCTCCACAAAATGCTCCCTATTTTCGGGAATAGGACTTATCTTTAAAAATGTGCTTAGACCATCTTTCTATCATTTTTTACGTCATTGGCAGAGCCCCCGCCTATCACCCATTTCACATTTACCCCTATTTCAAGAATCGAGGGTAGATAAGTAAAAATTAAACAAATTTATTAAAGAAAAAATAATAATAAATTCAAATTTACAATTAATGATATTTTGAAAATCACACTCAAGGCCAGGCTTAGAGATCGCAGATCTCTTAAAGCTTATTAATTAAGAAAAGAATATTTATCATCAATTTGTCCTTGGAACAATTGCTAGGACTACAGACTTAGAAGACTAATATTAATACTTCCTAGAACAATTACTAGGTAAGAAATAACATCAATACTTTCTAGTAAAAAAATGGAAAAAATGTATAAATAAAAACATCAGAATAGAATAGGAAGTTTACATTAAATCACAGAGCAGATTACAGAATGTACAACGAGCATAAAATGAGTTCTCTGTCCCGGCGGCCTGTATTGGTCGACGCAATGATGGTCGTCTGCATTAAGTCTGGAACAGTGTCTTTCCCCACTCAGAATGTTCACGCAATTTCAGTTCCTGTAGAATTCTAGTTAACTCAGGTACTGTTACTTAACACCATTCACAGTTATTGTTAAAAGATAATGTTTTAACACAACATACTTCTAACACTGATGTAGATGGGTCAATGTTAATATGTAGCTCTTGCTACTTTAGTTACTTTCTTTTAGTTGCTATGTCCGTTCGTCAGCCTTCACTTTACAGAACCTTATCACAGTGAAATCCGTATATTAGTACTTATCTAGCAGAGAGCACTATTGCAAGTTTTCTAATTTGCGTCACGCGAAACACGGTATGCGTTCTGTCTCTCTATACCCAAGCCGTCTTGGCTTTAGACGAATTTATACTCAGCTATCCTTCTGTTGTCTCCCCGACGAACTAGAATTTCGTGCTGCAGTCTGGCAATACCAAGTGACAATAGACTTCAGACCAAGGTAAACGGCTGAGATCTTTAAGTCCGAATTAAAGTTGAGCAACGTGGAAGATGGAGATTTTAAATAACTTCACCTCTCCCGACTGGCGATGGAATTTCGTCCTTTCGTACAAACTCCTGATTGGCGTTGACTCTTGACTTCCGAGACTGATAAAACATAAAGGGTTTGCGTACATCAGCTCATGTCACACTAAGTGATAAATCTGTTATTTTATTCTTGGTCCTCATATTAAATTCCTTTACATGTTTTGTTTGTATGAATTCTTTTTTTACACCAAGAATAACATTACAAATACGAGTCAAATTTAAAAGTACAAGAATAAAAATGAAATATAGGAAAATTGTAATAATTATCTTTAACAAAAATCATTATTTACAAAGATAGAATTTTACCATTCATACGTGCCTTATTCTTGTCTCACTCTCCGTGGGAAGTCTGCACAGAAAACGGATTTTTTTTCAGAGTAATTATTTTTGCGGCTGGGTCAGATATTTATGCGGTTTGTGTTTTGCATCGAGTATCGCGCTGATTCTTACCCCTCGGGCGAGAATTACCCTCCCCCCTCATTTGTTCTCCCTTTTGTGCAATAGCTACGGCCCGGTGGTCGCGCACTATAGACGACATTCCTATGGAAGTTTTGGTTCTTATGATGATAACCCCGATGCGCTGGTCATTGTTGTCTGCCCCTGTGATGTGAGAGCGGTTATACAACTTGGCTACTCACGGTGAGTGTCCCCCCTCTCACACCCTGGTTGTCGGCTTTTACTACACGACTTCAAAACTCTTTGTTCTTTTCATCATAGACTGGACCAAAGGCGGTGGTCTAAACGGCTTACACGTATTTTACGTGGCAAAAATTCAGAGTAAATTTTTTGTCATTAAAATTTAGAAATTAAAAAAACACACATTTAATTAATGTTAATGTATTGCTTTGCATTTTTCGCGCTACACACATTTTGCTTAACTACCAACTTGTTTTAAATAGTCTAATTACAGTTTATCGCTGATTAAGCCAGCAAACACGAACGACTTTGCTGATTTACGATTAACGGCGCGTTTTAGATTTTATGGGAAACCCGTTCTAGTTACTTCTAGTTACGAATGACATTGATTGTGCAAAGAGTTATTAAAGAAATTAATTTAAGTTGTGCATGCATTGTATATGGAATTTACAATAAATATTATTTGATGGTGTTTTGCTTAACTTTCATTTGAAACTGACAAGTTGATATATTTCTCTCTGATAATATTGCAAATAGATCACTATATAAATGACACACATTTAACAAGATGTCAGTAACAATGTAAAGACATAAACATCATCAAAGAAAGCGAACTTTCAACAAGATGTAAGTGAATATAAAGAAAGTGCACTTTTGCATAAACACGATGTCATTGTGAGGAAATTATCTATAAATAAAATAACACTTGGATCTAAAATCTATCTTTTACTAAGCCTAACAGCTTAGTTCTTTTTAAATCATATCATTATATTCCTCGTCACGCGCAGAGAATTGATCCTCATCTGTTTTGGAGGCCGCCTACTTGTGCACCATCAGACACGGTCTGGGTGTAGACGCGTCATTAAGAGATTATTTTTCTCTTTGTATTTACCCTACTGACTTCTCTGTTTCCAGAAATAAATGGCTGGTCCAAGTGTTTAGTGGAACAGGTTGGCTTGCTTGTATAACTCTGACAACTTGTTAAGTATATATTGTTACTTGCATACATAACTCTGACAACGTATTCTAATTAATTATATATTGCTATTTGACAACGAAACCTCTATGTTCACCACACGACGAAATTGTAAAGTATGAAACAAATAAAATGTATGAAACAAAAGTACACATACAGAATCATGCACACAAATCTCCCACCCACACACACATACAGAACCATGTACACAAATCTCTCTCTCACACACATACAGAACCATGTACACAAATCTCCCACACACACACACATACAGAACCATGTACACAAATCTCTCTCTCACACACATATAGAACCATGTACACAAATCTCTCTCTCTCTCTCACACACACACAAACAGAACCATATACACAAATCTCTCTTTCACACACACACACACACACACACACACACACACACACACACACACATATACAGAGTCATGCACACAAATCTCTCTCTCTCTCTCTCTCTCTCTCACACACACACACACACAGAACCATGTACACAAATCTCCCACACACATACATAATCATGCACACAAATCTCTCTCTCACAAACACACGCACACACACACACACATACACACACACACACACACACACACACACACACACACAGACAGAGGAACAGATCACAAGCAGGGTTTTCAGCTGCAAAATATTACACCTGCACCTATCTCTGCTGGGAAGGGGAATCCTGATTGATTCCGACTCGGCTGGAACGGCATACTGTCACGGAGATCAAGCACAGCTGGCAAGGAATCCCTGGGATCTGATAAGGGATTGCCGTTCGCCTGTGTGTGTGTGTGTGTGTGTGTGTGTGTGTGTGTGTGTATGTATGTGTGTGTGTATGTATGTGTGTATGTGTGTGTATGTATGTATGTGTGTGTATGGTATGTATGTGCGTATGTGTGTATGTATGTATGTGTGCATGTGTGTGTTTTTTATATAGGTGTGTGTATGTATGTGTGTATGTGTGTATGTATGTGTGTATATATTATGTATGTATGTGTGTATGTGTGTGTGTGTGTGTGTGTGTGTGTGTGTGTGTGTGTGTGTGTGTGTGTGTGTGTGTGTGTGTGTGTGTGTGTGTGTGTGTACTGGGTAGGATCATAAATAAGGACCACCAGAGCGAACGATACATGCTTGGGTTAGCAAAACGTGCCAGATGACCATATCCAAGACATGTTGCTTAGGGTTGGGAGGATCAAGGAGAGAGAACTCTAGGTGGTGTCTGATTGGAAGTTGATCCACACCAACTGGCCAGAAGCAAGCTGCATATCTATATATGTTCCGACTTTTATTAGCAGGGATATTATTCGTCTGTGAATTATCACGCAATATGGTCTGTGTTAGTGTAATGATTGATTTAGGATGTTGCTAAGGAATGATTCGTGATTGATATTAAGGCTAGTACTACTGAATACTGATAGCAAGAGTATTTGATATGTTATCCTGAGACAGAGATAGCATATGTGATTTATCTGGTTAGGTAACTGATACGTTAACTGCGCATTTTGTTTGAAAATATATTAGTAGTAGATTCAGCACCAGGAAAGGGCTGGCCAAATTAAGGAGGCACAAAGAATTATATACGTGGTCTTTCATGCACCCCATTCCATGATGTGCAAGAAAGCTCGTGAACCAGCTGGGGACGGCCCCACAAACCCCACAGACTCCCTAGAGAAATCTCTGATGTTTCATGATCTCATTGGCCATGGGCTAGAAGGAGAGTTGGTACCATCATATTAAATGATATGATAATGGAATACTAAGTCCAGTCACAAATGTGATCATTAGGTCGTGGTAAATTAAATGACTGATGAAGAAAGAATGGACTTAGAACATTTCGTACATGTTTGCTATTGATCTATGATTTGAATTGGAGAATGCGTATGTAATTGAATTATTATTTCTATGTTTATTAATTTGAATAAGTTGTACATTATACATGTGATTGATAATATGTTTCTTATGCTGTGTGTGTATCAGGCATTTGAAATTGTTTCAGGATTTGGTAAGTTGAGAATATTTGTAAGAGAGAAAGGAGTTTAGAGATGAAATATGCCTGACATTTAGTGCTGCATTAATTTGATTTTTGCAGAGAAAGCACACATTTTTTTCATTTGCTTTGAGCAACATTGGCCACTGTATTTGCCTGGTCACGTTGGTGTGTGAATCCAGCTTTGTCATCAACTTTCATTAAAACGTGTTGCTGTAAGTTGATCTCTGTAAATTCCGTTCAAGAGTCAATTCAGCAGAAATGGTGGCTTGAATTTGGTCTCGAGAATTCACGAAGATTATTTTGAATGTTCCTTGTGGTGGATTGAGTACTACGCACGAAAATTCGAGAATGTTCCTCATGATGTGCTTGATAGCGCATGTGAAGTTCAGGACGATTCTCTACAGTGTGCTTTTATGCAGATTCTGGAACAGTTGTATAACGTGCCTAGAAGGGACGCGTGAGGCCATTACCTGAATAAGAACGACAGTGAGTTGCTGTAAACTGCATGATTGTGAACACATGTCAGTGACAGCAGCCATCTGTGAAAAAGTTATGTATATTCATTTACATTATTTTTCTGAAACTCCACTTTCATTTCCGTGATGATATATATGAACTTGATTATATTTTTATGTTAATTGACTGCTAATGTCTATCCTAGGATTAAGTGAATGATTTTCCAAATTTAATCGAACATTGTAAGTGCTGTAAATGTCAATGCTCTTTGATTATATTTATATGTTTTATATTTGATTGTTGATTTAAATGAAATTATTGTTAAATTTATTGATCTACTTTATCATACTGATACAGTCTCTGTTGGAGACACAGTGGTGGAATGGGACTCGGTAAATATACATTAAAAGGTGAATTTACAATGTTTAAAAATAAAATTTGGTTATTTTTTACTTAACTAAAATTAACTATCAGTTAAACTTTATTTTTCAAAACTTTAACTATTAAAAAATCATTTAATCGTTACCAACCCTATTTTTAAAACACCTTAAATGTAAATAATTTAATTAGGCTTTAGAACTACAATTTATAACATAACTCACCTTAATATAATCAAGATTTAATGCTACAATTTATAACACATTCCTACATGATATAATGAATATGTAGTACTACACTTTATAACACATCTAATTTTTATATAATAATATATAACATAACATATAATATAATATATAATTTTATATAATAATATATAATATAACAATGTATAGCACGCCCCAACTGGATACAATAAAGATTTAAATCTAAAAAATATAACATGAATATATGTCTTTGTGCACTGACAGGTTAACTTTAAGGGAGGGGGGACCAAACGAGGGATCTACCGACATGCATGCTGCTGACTGTTGAAGTAGGCTAATACATTTGATACTTTCAGTTAGCTATGCTATTAGAGCATTCTATTTATATGAAAGCAATAGTTATGACTGTAAAGAAAGAAAATTTAGAAAATATTATTTTTAGAAGTCACATCAAAATGAGAGGACAAACATGACTTCTGAACGATTGTAAGCAGCGCTATTCTCGCAATTGCATTATAACATCTGAAGTGCGTGTATATATATAACATCTGAAGTGCGTGTATGAAATGAAAATATTACTTTGATCAAGATGTTAAAAGAATCCTTACTTAATCAAACTTCTGGTCTCGATCAAATGACGTAGTATGCCAAATACAAATATTAACTTGTCCAATATGATCGAGTATATGAATACTAAATCAGACGTCTGGTCTCGATCAAATGACGTAGTATGCCAAATACAAATATTAACTTGTCCAATATGATCGAGTATATGAATACTAAATCAGACGTCTGGTCTCGATCAAATAAAAAAGTATCAAATATGTGAATGTCTCATTGAAGTAATACAAAATATTCACTGGATTCACTTAACGGTGATTACGATTGTAGAATATTGCCTAGGATTAAATTAATGATATTATAATTCTAGAACAGTGTCAATGTCAAGATGATAATACCAAAGAATAAACTTCACTAGCAGAATCAATTCACTTGAGAAGAAACAGACTGATCTAACATAATCAGACAGTATCTGCAGAAATACACTATACTAGCAGAAAGAAACGACACCAGGAAAACAATTCTACTAACAGAATCAAACTATATATGTAGACATGTAATATACTAAAAGAATTAGACCCTATTCTAACAGAATCATACTACACCAGACTGAACCGACAACACTAGCACGCATGCTGTTGATGGTTTGGCAAAAACATACGTCTGAAAACTAGAACCTTAGCCTGACATTATTTTTGCCTCCTCTCTCAATTTCCTTGATAACTCGATCCACTCGTTCGCAGATCAGTATCCAGCTTTCCTCGAAGTTAATATTAACGTCTAGATGTTGTGGTTGTCTCTCGGCCACAAATTGAGCAACGGATGAACAGTCAAACGTATTATTAATAATGTGTTGCTTCACCTCTGTCGATTTTTCTTTTCAATTACTGATGTTCTGCTGTTAAGAAAAGAAATTTATGTTTGACGAGCACACATATTTGTAAATAGGGATAGGCAGAGAGAGAGTGTGTGTGTTTATTTAATTGTTAATGGAAATAGCAAGAAATATTGCACAGGACGGTTCAATGTGAGTGGTGACATTACAATGTCGCATAAAAACTGGATGAATCAGCCAGAGACAAGGAGAGAAGTAGAGGAAGTTAAACTACTGAGCACAGGATGATGCACACCCATACAAGATCAAGTTGTGGAATTTCTGCAAGAAAGCTAGAAGTAGTACCGTCAGTAAAAAGAGCAAGGTCTTCATTGTATACAATGAGAGTAAAGAATATCGCAAGAAAGCTAGGAGTAGTACCGTCAGTAAAAAGAGCAAGGTCTTCATTGTATACAATGAGAGTAAAGAATATCGCAAGAAAGCTAGAAGTAGTACCGTCAGTAAAAAGAGCAAGGTCTTCAGTGTATACAATGAGAGTAGTCGAAGAATATCGCAAGAGAATGTCAGTAAAATGCAATTTGAAATGAAAAAAACAAGAATGTCTCTTTAGAACAACACTCTGGAAACTCAAACACACTTTATAACCTAAGAACCAGGTGTTTCCAGTTAAGAGAGTAACTGAATGAAATGGTACGGTATTGACTCGACTCAGGGAATGAAATGGCACAATGTCATCTTGACTTTCTCTGAAATACCAAGAGTAACGGAACACTTTCAGCAGACATATGCAGGCGATCATGAACAAATGTGTTTAGGAAAAACGTTCTCGAAATGTATCTAACACAGTGTGTGTGAGAGAGAGAGAGAGAGAGAGAGAGAGAGAGAGAGAGAGAGAGAGAGACTGTATCTGTGTGTGTGTGTGTGTGTGTGTGTGAGAGAGAGAGAGAGAGAGAGAGGAGAGACTGTATCTGTATGTGTGTGTGTGTGTGAGAGAGAGAGAGAGAGAGAGAGAGAGGAGAATGTCTCTGTATATGTGTATGTGTGTGTGTGAGAGAGAGAGAGAGAGAGGAGAGACTGTATCTGTATATATGTGTGTGTGTGTGTGTGTGTGTGAGAGAGAGAGAGAGGAGAGACTCTGTATGTGTGTGTGTGTGTGTGTGTGAGAGAGAGAGAGAGAGAGAGAGAGGAGAGACTGTATCTGTATGTGTGTGTGAGAGAGAGAGAGAGGAGAATGTCTCTGTATATGTGTATGTGTGTGTGTGTGTGTGTGTGAAAGAGAGAGAGAGAGGAGAGACTGTCTCTGTATGTGTATGTGTGCGTGCGTGCGTGCGTGCGTGCGTGTGTGTGTGAGAGAGAAAGAGAGACTGAATTTATATGCGGATGTGAGAATGTGTGTGAGAGAGAGTCTGTAACTCTATGTATATGTGTGTGTGTATTTGAGAGAGAGAGAGAAAAAGAAAGAAAGAAAGAGAGAGAGAAAAAATGCATTTGTATGTAAGACAGAGAGAGAGGGAGAAAAAGAAAGAAAGAGAGAGTGAGAAAAAGAGACTGTATTTGTGGTGTGTGAGACAGAAACTAGAGAAGTATGTGTTTGAGGGAATGTATTTCTATGCGTGTATGAGACATGTATTTGTGTGATTGAGAGACTGTATTTGTGTGTATGTGTGTGCGTGAGAGAGAAAAAGAGAGAGTGAGAGAGAGACTGTATTTGTGTGTGTGTGCGTGAGAGAGAAAGAGAAAGAGAGACTGTATTCGTGTGTGTGTGCGTGAGAGAGAGAGAAGCTGTATTTGTATGTGTGAGGGAGCGAGACTGTTTATGTATGTATGTAAGAGAGAGGGAGAGAGCGAGAGACTTTGTGTGTGTGTATGTGTGTGTGTGTGTGTGTGCGTGTGTGTGTGTGCGTGCGTGTGTGTGTGAGTAAAAGAGACAAACTGTATTTGTATGTGAAAGAGACAAACTGTATTTGTATGTGAGAGAGAAAAAGGTATTTGAGTGTGTAAGAGATATTTTATTTGTGTGACAGAGAGACTGTATTTGAATATGTGTGAGAGAGAATATGTATTTGTGTGTGTGTGTGTGTGTGTGTGTGTGTGCGAGTGAGACTGTATTTGTGTGTATGAGAGATAGTCTTTGATTTCTTTCGGTGTTATTTAGCACCAGTACAGCACCAGTAAGCATCTTCCTTGGCGACTTTTCAATTATGTCGACTCCGCCTTATCCAAAAGTCGATATATATGTAATATATATAACGAATAATTATTTTCCATCTCACTTATTGTAACTTACCAGTGGGCTGCCATATTGGTTCGGATGAAATGCTTTCAACATTATTGACTGGTTAGGCCAAGAGTGCACATTTGCACTAGACTGAGAGCGACAGAGTGAATGACTAAATTTCTTTATTCTGTTATCTTTACTTTTAGACATTCGACATGTGTACGTCACTACGTCAGAAATTTGAAGACACACACTCATTCACACATACACATACAACAACACATGCGTAATACTCATGAACACGACTGTGAAGTAAGCGTATATCACGAAATAACAAATAGGCTTAGCATCGTTATTATAAAGTTTATCGCGAAATAACAACTACTCTGTGCTCTAGCATTATAACATTTATCAAGAAATAACAACTAGACTCAGCTCTCGCATTACATTTATCAAGAAATGATAACTAGACTCAGCTCTCGCATTATTACATTTATCAAGAAATGACAACTAGACTCAGCTCTCGCATTATTACATTTATCAAGAAATGACAACTAGACTCAGCTCTCGCATTACATTTATCAAGAAATAACAACTAGACTCAGCTCTCGCATTACATTTATCAAGAAATAACAACTAGACTCAGCTCTCGCATTACATTTATCAAGAAATAACAATTAGACTCAGCTCTCGCATTACATTTATCAAGAAATGACAACTTGGTGGAGCGCTAGTATTACAAGCCATTTCCACTATATGAATGACTAGCTTCAACGCTAATATTTTAACCATCGAGCACTAGTATTATTTATCTGCACGTGAATTGCACTGACCAAAGTTCTGAAAAGAAAATTGTAACGGAGTATTTGATATTGGAGATTAATGGGATGATTGAACGAATACAAGCATATTTTGATAATAAGTTTTCTTCTCAGGTTTACGTGGATAATGAATCGGTTCTGCTTTAGTTAGACTTGTAAAACGTGGCCTCTGTTTTTTTCCTCTCTCTCTAATCATGCTTCCAATATGACACGTTTAATAATTGTCTTTTGTCTTCTGTTTGCTGTATATCTCACGTCTCTCTCTCTCTCTCTCACTCTCTCTCTCTCTCTCACACACAGAGAGAGAGAGAGAGAGAGAGAGACAGTGACACATTATCGTTGTCTGACGATCTATTTATTCTCTATTCGCCCTCAATATCGTTTCTTCCCCTTCTCACGTTTTTCACATCCTTCTCTTTCCTTTTACTTCCCAGTCCTCCTCCAAACTGTCTCTTTCTGTATTATATATGTAGTCAGCGTATCGTTGTTAATGTGTTGCTGTCTCTTTCTGTATTATGTATGTAGTCAGCGTATCGTTGTTAATGTGTTGCTGTCTCTTTCTGTATTATG
Source organism: Sinotaia quadrata (assembly GCA_028829895.1). Classification (NCBI taxonomy): domain Eukaryota; kingdom Metazoa; phylum Mollusca; class Gastropoda; order Architaenioglossa; family Viviparidae; genus Sinotaia; species Sinotaia quadrata. The sequence goes on from CM054180.1 coordinate 43,231,590, forward strand.
TATGTAGTCAGCGTATCGTTGTTAATGTGTTGCTGTCTCTTTCTGTATTACATATGTAGTCAGCGTATCGTTGTTAATGTGTTGCTGTCTCATTCTGTATTACATATGTAGTCAGCGTATCGTTGTTAATGTGTTGCTGTCTCATTCTGTATTACATATGTAGTCAGCGTATCGTTGTTAATGTGTTGCTGTCTCATTCTGTATTACATATGTAGTCAGCGTATCATTTGCAAATGTGTTGCTGTCTCATTCTGTCATTCTTTTGCTGAAGTGTAATTTTATTACTTTTATATACGTAGAGAGAGATTGTGTAAATAATAGTTATACGAACGTACGTTCATGTAATATTGATGTCACGTTGTCTATTTCATTATAATTGTCATATGTATATTTGATTTTTCTTTTAACACATTTATTGTTAAATTTATTGACTTTCTTATGCATATTGATAATCTTTTGCTGGGGAAGAAAATGTGTGGATGGGGGCTCACTAAATATTGATTAAAATCGTATTTGTCTTCTCCTTTAGTAAGAAGTTTGAAGTTTTCCATTCACAGAAACCTTATGTAACTGTAAATGTTTTATGTTGTGGGATAGAGAAAACGTTCACAAAGCAAAAATATCCGCCAAGTGAGAGACTAGTGGTGGATGTTGGAGGAGGAAACAATGACTAGGCAAGATGAGAAAACACAATGACTAGACATGCTAAGAAAATAATAAATAGGCATGTAAGAAAATTCAATGAATTCACGTGGTAAGAAAACACTCTGACTAATCATGGTAAGAAAATTATGAATAGAGATGGTAAGAAAACACAATGACTTGACAGGGAAAGAAAACAATGACAAGAAATTGTAAGAAAACAATGACTAGAAATTGTAAGAAAACAATGACTAGAAATTGTAAGAAAACAATGACTAGAAATTGTAAGAAAACAATGACTAAAAATTGTAAGAAAACAATGACTAGAAATTGTAAGAAAACAATGACTAAAAATTGTAAGAAAACAATGACTAGAAATTGTAAGAAAACAATGACTAGAAATTGTAAGAAAACAATGACTAGAAATTGTAAGAAAACAATGACTAGAAATTGTAAGAAAACAAAATGAATATGCTTGGTAAGAAAACAATGATCAGGCCAGGTAAGAAAACACAATGACTAGACATGTTAAGAAAACGCAATGACTAGACAGGAGAAACGCACAGTGACTAGGCATGCTAATAATACACAATGACTAGACATGAGAAACACACAATGAACAGGCATTAGAAACACACAATGAACAGGCATTAGAAACACACAATGAACAGGCATTAGAAACACACAATGAACAGGCATTAGAAACACACAATGACTACGAATGAGAAAAACAATGAATAGACAAGGTAAGAAATCACATTGACTGGCATGAGAAACACACATTGACTAGACTTTGCATGAGAAGAAAGTGACTAGACTGAGAAACACACAATGATTTGGCATTATAAGAAAACACAATGCCTAAGAATGAGAAACACACAATGACTAGACAAAAGGCAAGAAAAAATAACTATGTGTAGTGGAGTGCATTTGCCTATTCCTATTTCTATACTTAATAATTACATCTTTTTTGTTGCCAATGTCAAAGACCTTGGGCATTGCTTATGCTGATATTTTTTAAGTGTGAAAGTTTAAAGTAAACAGCTCCGGTATAGAATAAGCTTGCTGAAGTAATCAATGGTTAAGATTTACAAGAATGAAACCAGCCAATGGGCTGAGATCAACGTTTACCTGTTGGAAAGAATTTATTTTCTAATCACTTTGAATTTGGTGTGAAAAAAAATCCAGTCATGAAAGGTGTCTATTAGCTTAATGGTGAGTTAACTGACCGATTGATAGAGAATGGACTTGGATATATTTTTTTGCATTTTGCAATTTGATATTTGCATTTTATTGTTGATATGTTTTATGTGTAATAGACTATTATTTCTACAAATTGTAAACTAAGATGCTTGCGTGTAGTATGCTAAACACTTGACAGTTTCTAGTGAATACACTCATAAAATTGTATTGTATTTATTTTTGATGTACGCTTGCATCAGGCTAATAAATACTGTTGCAGGTAAACTGTAAGCTGAGACTTGAATGTAAGAAAAAAGTGGAGTTAGAAATGAATAAACTGGAAACGTAGCATTTGAAGACCACACGAGAAAAAACAGCAGGGTCACATTTTTTAATATTTTAAGTTACATCCATTGCACTATAGATTGGGTATCGTAGTTTGTTCTGAATGACACTTTGAGTGAAAAATCAGCAAGGTCAATGAGAAAACTAGTAGAGAAAAAACACGATCAAATGGAACAAACACCAAGGTCCAAGGTTTAGAGTGGAAGTTGCACCAGAGTCACCAGATTTTTCAGATCACATGACGCAATGATCTAATCCAAAACAACTTTGAGTGTCATATTAAAAATGGCTGACTTTGCAAAGGTGACAACAAAACCTAAAAAAAGGAAAAGTGACGGAAGAGTAAGGGAAAGAAACAAAAAAATCAGAAGCTAGCTTCACACAAAACAGGACCTGACTGCAAATGCAAGAGATATAAATGTTTTGAAACTGTAAATGCACAAGACAGAGCTCGTTTGTTAGAATCTTTCAACTCTCTAACATGCAAGGATGCTCAAGATTCCTATCTTGCCAGTCTCTTTACTGTGTGTGAGATTAGAAGAAGAAGACCGAGGAAAGCTGATCCTAAAAGTTACAACAGCAGCTACCAATACAAAGTGTTTGTGAAGAATCAGAATCAATTTGTACTAGTATGCTTTTCCGCCATTCTGTCCATCTTCGGCATAAAGAAGGGGAGATTAGAAACAATCAAGAGGAGTCTTTTAACTACAGGTAATTTGGTTTTGAATCTATATTATGTTGTTCACAAAATTGTTCGCACTTTAAGGCTTCAATGAAGGGAATGATTTTTTGCAAATGATTTGTTGGGAGGAAAATCCTTTTTACATTTGTACGCAGCCTTATACGAAAAGGACTAAAATGTTATATAAGAAAAAATATTCATTATTCAAAAATAATTTTAACGTATGAAAACACGCGTATAATAAAGTGAATAAAACAGTGAGGAAATACATTTTCTAGAGAGATCGGAACAAGTGTGCGAGCAATTAGCTAGAAAATAAGGACATGTGCGAGATCAAAAAGAAATTACAAAAAATAATGTTCCGTTAATTGCTTATTTAGTCTATTTCTTAAATATTTTCAATTGCACTTTGAAGGTTGTTATCTTGCAATTTTGTCGACAAGCCCGCTATCACTAGCAGGATGTGTTCATGGGTAGTCCTGTGCACGTGCAAAACGAAAGGAAAGAAGACCAACAAAAAGGAGAAATAATAAATTAAACCAAAAGAAAAATCCCTTCCAGTTATCTTCTATCATAAAATTAAATTAATTTAACAAAACAGCGAAATAGATTTTTAAAATTTCCACCAATTAGCTTGCTTAATTGATTTGTTCTTTCCCGTGATTTGATTCAGTGTGACGAAACATTCATAATTCATCGGACGACAGTTAAGTGTTGGGGTAGGTTAAAAAACAAAAGTTGAGCGAAGGTGGAAAATAATTTGTCATAACAGCATCCTTAAACAATATGGTATTGCATGAACATAGCGAATGAAAACTAAATTCGCTTTCAAAGAAATCACAATTAATAAATACTTATTAATTTCGTGGCTCGTACAATACAAGTGATATGTCTTCGTGGTACGGTTTTACCTAGAGTTGGAATTATGTTCACTGTCAATTACAGTGAGGCCTTTACACTTCGATTCTCCAATCGCGAAAGTATTTTTGCGTATTTTAATGATACAAGAGGAAGTAAGACAATATTTTGGCAGTCAGCAAGGGAATTTTAAGAACCGTCCACATTTAGAATAATAACAATTTACATATAACTTTTGAACTCTGCTTGCGAGTAAACCATACCATTTTGTATTCGTGAGTGGGCATATAAACACACACACACACACACACACACACACACACACACACACACACACAATGTGTATGTTTGTATGCATGGGTAAATGTCTGTAACGCCAACGACACTTAGTTAATGGTTATAATTATTATATTTATTTAATCATCCATAAATAATTACAAGTGAAGAGAATCTATTATTTTTATGTTCTTAATAATTCTCCGGAAGACACCATTCGTCTCTCTCACTTGGCGTATATATGGACACTGTAAACGTTTTCTCTCTTCCATAATGAATAAGTACTATTACTATTGTATTGCGTGTATTGCATTGTTAATGCGAGGTAGCAGTCTTCGTTTAGCTGTGCAGTCAAGCGTATAGTTTCATTCACACCTCACGCGTACCGTCAAAGCTACAAGAGAATCCGGATCGGAAACTGTTTAGACCTGATCCTAGTTATGCAGGGGAAGCGCTATGTACAGAGGTCAAGTCTATGTTCATAACAATTTCAACTAATGGGTGTATACCAAAAGTTAATTTGTTGAAGAAAGTTCTACTTCCTAATCACTTTGATTTTAACATAACTCAAGTCCGGTCATAAAATCGATTGTTAGCTTATGGTAAGTTAACTGACTGATAACGAAAGAATGGACTTAGAAATATTTTGTACTTTTGCTATTGATCTATAATTTGAACTGGAGAATGCTTATGTAATTGGACCATTATTTTAATGTTCATTAATTTGACTACGTTGTACATTTTTACTTGTGAATTTTGATTGAGGTTATATTTATGATGTTGTGTGTGTATCCGGATAACAAAACTGTTGAAGGATTTGTAAGTTGAGGATGTTTGCGGCGAGGCCTAATACAATGTTCTAAATCAGCCTACTGAGTTGGAATGGTTCCACCCACCCACCCCCCGAACATTTAACTTCTTCATTATTAATTATTGCTTCAATTCTGCCTTCTCCTGCGGAATTCTTCCTAGTCATTTATTTAATTAGCCATTCCTACGGTTAGCGATGTTGACCTGCACTCAAAATCGAGGTCGCTTATCTCCATACTTCCTAGGTTTACAACAACAACAAAATTACATGTGCACGGCCTCCAATATCGGCGCGCTCAAATCTCAAAACAAATATGTGGATCAGTTTCCAAACTCCAAACTGATGCAAAACACAAGGTACTTCTCTCTTAGTAGACCATAGTAGTGTGACTGCACGAATATTTCAACAATTTCAAAAACATAGATACTCCCTTAGTACATCGTAGTACTGTGACTCACACAAATACTTCATCAATTACGAAAATAAATTTAACCTTGAGTCGTCCTATCGCTCAACACCGTTGCCTCTACTACCGTAATGAACTTCAAAATGGCAAGACTCAAAAATCAAAAATAGAATATACGTTCTCCCGTAAGATTAACATTCAAATAAAATTTCTAAACTTACTTCAATACATAAAGAAAATATTCTCAATAATGAAATACCAAAAAAAAAAGACATGTAGCAATAAAAGTAATTAAATTTCTAAACAACTAAAAATGAAATATCGGCCTACGGTAGGGTTTGCAAATACCGCGCGCTCAAGAAATCACGAAATGGCTACACGCAAAGTGGGTATTAAACCAGAGTGCAACATCAAAACAAGTGTTCAAAAATTAAACATCAAACAAATATATCAAATATTAATTCAGCACTTTTCTTACATAAAAACAACTGTAGCCATCTTGAAAGTGCAAAGTATGATGATAGATGAGATAGATAGTGGAAAAGGAAATGATTCAATCTCACAGCAAACAATTTTTACCTATTAACATCACTTCTGGGAATCCACCCTTCTCTCCAAAGAAAAAAAAAAGGGGGGGGGGTAGTAGACGCCGCTTAGGACTTGCATAGATGTTATTACAAACCCACACACAGAATACCAAAGATGGTTAGTTGGCTCGAATTGTATTCTGCAAATAGGTTACATATTGCCGACCAGTTTGCATGTGTGACTGCAAACGGGGAAGGGTGAAGTGTGGACAGCACGGACCACACCACTCTTTCAAAACATAGACAGGAAAAATCTCAATATAAAAATATCAATTTTCAAATTTATTGACCTATGGGTTTCCTCTCACACGTTGGTTAGTCAGCCATCCACAACTCACACCCGTGGGGTACGGGAAAAGAAAAGAAAGAAATATAAAACTAAAAATTCTTCATACAAAGTACTACTTCTACTAAGTAGGCTAAGCATTATTCAAAGTGAAATAATAATAGGTATTATTAAAAAGTGCTGGAGCCACTGCCCTTATATCAAATTCAATAGTTTATAAAGAAAACAATGTCATTCTTCAACATAGTCACATTAATATTTTCAAACTAATTCTAGAATAACTCTTCACTGATCAAACTTAGATTTAAGTTTAAAGTTTATCTTTAATTCGAGGTTCAATTCTTAATTAAGATTTAATCTGTAGTTTTAGGTGCTCTGAGATTCTTTCCCTAATTAGTATTTTTTTTCTACTCACATAGTTATTGTCACTTTTTCCTCGTGTTGGGGGGTGGGGTTGAAGATATACAAAACACTGTCAACGTCTCGATACCTGGTTCGCTCCCTGGAACCCAAAGTACAGCCATCCCGCTGCTACTGTTTCATCCTCTCGTTACGTTTTTCATTAGGCCTACTTCTCAACTCTTGCTACGTTTCTCATTACATCTCATCTCTTAATTAACGGTCATCCTCGCCGTTATTCTGCAACACACCTCTGTAGTCGCTTACTGCCTCCCTCTGCCAAACACTACATTCCTTGGTGTTCCTCACTGTCTCTGTCTTTACTAGCGCGAAAGCGGCGGAAGCCGGAAGCGCCCCCCTACACTCAATCTCTGTCTCTGTAGTCCCCTTTTATACACAAAGTCCTTTTCGCTAAGCTAGCTAGAAAACACATACCCTCCCCCTTTTCAGCACACAACACACCCATCCAGCACACAGTCTCGAATTTTGCTGACGAATTTTGCTGACTGCCCACACTTTCTCTGTTAGTGCGTGGTCTTCAAATTCCAGTGTTGACATAAATCTTTTGTTTTACCTACCTACTCTGAGCACATAACTGACCTCAGAGCACCCCTTATTTTTATTTTATTTTTAAAACTGCATTACACGGTGACTCATAACCACCTGGCAAGAGTACACTCATCATAGCAAAGAAAGGGTTGCACACACAGGCTGACACGTATAACTATAGCAATATAAATCTCAACTTCAAATAACTCAGAATTCTGATAATCTCACAATAACAACATCAATCTAACCTTAAACAATACTAGTATCAAAATTTTATAGTGGTGATTTCAGAAACAAGTTGCATCTCAGAAAACTCAGATCTGGGTTCCCTCACAGAGAAAGTTAGTATTTCTGTGGTCTATCATGTTCTACATACATGGCACGAATTGTTGTTTTGGCACTGCTAACTGAGAGGTAATGCGAGTGTCATCGAAAAATTAATCACGTTTTCCCATTCGCTGGCATGGACTACTATCAATAAAATGTATCTGCTCTCACTCTTCCTCAGCTAACGTTTTCACACTCTGATTTTACATTGTTGACAAAATAGCTATTTTAGCTCTTTACTATGTTTAAATTGGTTTGGCTGTTTCGTTAACCATTTAGAATATGCTGATGACAGAGAAAAAAAATAATATTCCCCCATATCCATGACACCATGGTAAAGTTATCTTTACAAATTTTTAAAAAATGGAAGATTCTACAGAAGAAATAAAGAGATGGAAACAGATGGAGAAGGAGGAAGCCAGTGATTTGGGTCTTTTGGAATGTGAGGCTAGAGAGCAGTCTATATGCTTTGCAGATAAAGAAATGAAAGATTACAGACTGAAAGAGAGGAAAGTAGCAAATTGCTAAAGATTGAAAGTGACCAGCTAGAAGCCGATGATAAAATAAACAGAGAGCATGGATGAAATCAACTAAAGATTCAGGAAGATGGCTTAAAGATGAATGAGAGTGTGGTTAAGGGTCAGGAAGTGTACATATAATTTCATTTTCATTCAGACTGGATCCAAGACGAAATTGTTCATGCTAATCTGTTGAAGGTGTATAAGGAATGCCCTGATAACATGGTTGCTACTATTATCATATAAGACAATGCCACCTCTGATTCAGTATCGCATCCAGGCTTAACAGACTATGAAACTATCGGTATCATCATAAACCCAAAACTACCAGATTCTAATGCTCAACCCTTATGGATCATGTTAAGAGAAGTTCATGATTCTTTCTCCTTTAGACCCCCCCAAAAAAAAAAACAAAAAAAAAAAAAACGAGTCTGTACGAATTAACAGTCGCACTACAGGATCATAATCTGATCCTCATGAAACCTTACATTTTACCTTATGCTAAGCAGGAAAACAGCTCAATGCTAGCATTAGGTCTGATTGAAAAGGCGCAGTCCCCATACAGTTCTCCTATAGTTCTTGTAAAAAGGACAGCATACACGATTTTGCATAGATCACAGACAACGAAATAAGTCAGTAATTCTTTCAGCTGAAATGATGCTTGAATCAGAGCATTTGTTCACTCGACTCAGTTGTGCAAAATATTTTTGAAGCTGTAACTTGTAAAAGGTTTCTGAAAAATTCCAGTCTATTAGGCAGACAAACAAAAGTTAGCATTTAGCACTCCTGATGGCCATTATCAATGGCGGGTGATGCCATTTGGAATCCTCACTGTCACAAATATAGTTCAGTTCAATGTTCATGTGTTTTCCTCCTCACATTAAAATAGATTCACCATAAGTTCTCTTGAAGTCAACCTGTGCTTTTTCCTGCCATACCAGTTTGTTCAAGCAGAACAGTAATTTTAGTAATTTCTATTACTTCCCCATACTAGAAATTTTCTCAATGTAGGGAGCATACTTTGATTACACACACCACGGCAGATAATTCCTGTATCTCCCCAGTTGCAGTGGCCCAAAATAGGCAACTGGAAAGGCTACTTGCTCACTGCAAAATATAACTAAGGAGCAAACCTAAGTTTCCAGTCAGTTTTTAACAAAATTACTCGTCTTACATTCGTCTCAACTTAAATTTCCTGCAACAGTATTAATTAGCCCGATACACGCACACAACATAATAAATACAGCATATCAATCAATGTCAAGTGTTTATGAAACTATACGTGAGGAGTATAGTTCAAACATTTCTAGAAATAAAAGTCAACTCACATAGTACATCTCTACATAAAACACGAGTATATCACATCACTAGCAAAAAATGCATGAAATATTTGTAAGTCCATTCTCTCTGTTTGTCCAGAACAGTATAAATGGAAAGATAAAGATCACAGTGTATGAATCTCCATGTAAACCACTGCGAGATCTTTGTAGGGTGCCCAGAGATGTCACACACGATATAAGTCCAGTAATAGTCTCATCATACTACACCATCGCCAAAAAACAAAGCAATAAGTCCAACAACAGATCTCGTCTCTGTATATCATCATCAACCTGCAAACCACATTAACTCACAGTATGCTTACTCAACAAATACATCTCTTAAGTCTGCTATTTTATTTTTGAACAAAGAACGTACGATTTCTTTCATTGGACCTCATGTGTTAACTTTAACATATACTGAAAAGCATTACTCCGTTCAGACTAAGAACGCTTGGGCCTAAACATTATATATAATTATATCTGTGTCTACCTCTCCACCTATATCTACATCTGTACATATATATGTATATATTCACATTTACATCTGTGTCTACCTCTGCACCTATATCTATATATATATAAACAAACGCACTTATGTGTACAGTGCCCTTCGAAATAAGCGATATTTTAAAAAAATATCTTAAGCCTTTATAAATTTCATTATATTAATAAATTTCGTGTCACACAATATCTGGAACACAAACATGTCTTTGTCATGATGCTGAAGGCTGGATGAGGTTTGGTTTGTTAGGAAACGAGTTCCAATCTATAGCGTGAAATGACTCACTATTCTCGGTCAGTGTACGCGACACCAATTTCACTAATGGAGTAAAATGCATTTATGTTTGCTAACGCAGCTAAAAACTGAGTGTTTGTATGAAGATAACATGACACATATATTCACTTCCCTCACACATACACGCACTCTCCCGTTTTGTCTGTATGCTTTGAGTGGCTCTGAATAGCTCTGCTTATATATGTTTTGAATGGCTCTGAATAGCTCCGCTTATATATGTTTTGAATGGCTCTGAATAGCTCTGGTTATATATGCTTTGAGTAGCTCTGAATAGCTCTGGTTATATATGCTTTGAGTAGCTCTGAATAGTTCTGGTTATGTATGCTTTGAATAGCTCTGAATAGCTCTGGTTATATATGCTTTGAATAGCTCTGAATAGCTCTGGTTATATATGCTTTGAGTAGCTCTGAATATCTATTGTTATGTATGGCAGAGTACACTTCATATTTATAAGCATTAATTACTTTAAAAGTCGGGCTTGAAGTAGGAACATGCTGAAACACTTTATGGCGTTTGTAGTTGGAAGGCAGAGTTGGAAAGAGCTTTACATAATAACTATACACATATGTTCATTATTAATGCATTAGTTAAGCATTCATCGGAAATAGCTCTTAAATTATAGCCTTTTCTAACATTCATAAGATTTGCATTTAAATGTGATATCAATATTATTTATGATTATTTGCAGTAGGTTCCTCAAATGCAACTTGTTATGTGATATAATTTTCGATCATAATGCAGAACCGTGCTCACTCACTCCCAGGATCCATTCCTTTGCTCGCTGAGCAAATACAACCCGCGTTTGATTAGACTGTGTGTTACTTTCTAGCTCGCAGTTCAAAAGAGTACCTCAATCTACATTCTCCTTTGCCTTTGTTATCATGCTCTGTCAGCAACATTTACATCAAATTCCTGTGGTATTGATCTTTATTCTCCGCTAGCTATTGCTTGCCAGTGACTGCAAAGTTTAAACTACGTCATAATTAGTGCAAATGTGAACTACGTCATAATTAGAATTCAAACCTTTTGTTTATTATAAGACACCGTCAAATGTATTCTGCTAAAAGTTTTTATTAGTTGTTTTTAGGACAATTATCGATTGAACAAAACCTATTTTATCTATTACTGTACCTGTTTTTAGGATATAATAATTTGACAGTTTAAATAATGTTTGTGCTTGAGCATGTTTGCAGGGGCCAGTGAATGAGCGTGCTGTATATATAGATACAGATAGATAGATAGAGAGAGAGAGAGAGAGAGAGAGAGAGAGGGGGAGAGAGAGAGAGAGATACAGCATACAGCATACATCCCTAATTTGCCTGAAAATACACAGACCGTTTATCTCAGTCCGTTATCATCAGTCTCAGTGGAAGTAAACATTCGCGCTCTGCAACTTTGGAATGATTTCATTCCATACTAAATTTATTTTCAGCTTGACTGTGATCGCAATGAACCAGCAAGCACTACCATTACTAAATAACAAATAAATTACACCTTAACATGACGGCATACCCTTCATACCTGTTCGGGACGTGAGATGTACAGGATCAATATCCTTTTGTAATTTCGCCGAGCTCTTTCAAGTTTGAAAGAAGGAGTTCTTCAAGGGTGTCTGAAGATGGTTGAAGTGTTCGCACGGTGAGTCTTAAAATTAAGATGAGAGAAGTGCTCTTGAAAGTGTCTGAGGGTTGAGTGCAGCCCTGTACGTAGAGTGCATGACTGGAAATCTCCATGATACAACACTATTGCGAAAACTTGTGGATGAGCAAGTAGAAAATATTAGTTTTAGGCCGGGGAGGTGGAAAACAATCTCTCCCTGATAAATGTACTTTCCTCTTTTACACTCATTTCTTCTATTTGTCACCAATTTCACGCCTCATCATTAAACAAAAATGAATACAAACACAAGTTTGTGCAATGGTAGGGTTTAGAGAACTAAATAATAAAGGAATTAGAGTTGTGTGCCACCCGACATTATAAGAAAAAGATTTCTGACTGCAGGCGTTGACAGTAAGATTGAAGTATGCGGCAGTTTTTTAAAAGTAAGGTTGAACTGGCTGAGTTCATATCAAAAAGTGCTTTTTACCGAGCAGTATTATCAGACTGTTAATGTAACCTAGGATACTTAGGATAACCAAAGATAAATGAAGGTAACGTATAACAGTTTCCGGTTAGTATTGCAGGACAGTATATGGTGCTTTATTATTATAGAAGATAATCACGCATAACTCTCTTTACTCTGTAATAATTATGGACCATGAAGAGTATTCAGCAATCTAAAACAATTTAGAGTTAATTTAAGGGAATCTAGAGTTAGATCTAAACCAATCTAGAATTAATTTAAGGCAATCTAGAGTTACATCTAAACCAATCTAGAATTAATTTAAGGCAATCTAGAGTTAGATCTAAACCAATCTAGAATTAATTTAAGGCAATCTAGAGTTACATCTAAACCAATCTAGAATTAATTTAAGGCAATCTAGAGTTAGATCTAAACCAATCTAGAATTAATTTAAGGCAATCTAGAGTTACATCTAAACCAATCTAGAATTAATTTAAGGCAATCTAGAGTTAGATCTAAAACAATCTATGCTAAAACAGGGTCTAAGATAATCCAATGTAATGGAGGATAATATTTTGAAACATCTAGGACATTGTAAGATTGGGAAATTAAGGGTAATCGAATACAACATTTCAGAAATGTAGGATAAATAAGATAATCTAATCAAAGGTAATAAATCAATAAAATAAATGAAAATCCATGGTAATTTAGGATAATCCAGGTTATTTTAGACTACAAAAATTTATTTAAGATTATGTAGAAAAATATATGTGTATGTTGTTTACTCGAAGATCGTTTAGAACATTCTAGTGCCATATAATGTGATATACGATTATCTAACGATCTCTAGACGTTTCGAGTTGATGTTAACAAGATAACCTAGAATAATTCAGGATAATCTATGATACTATATCAGTAAAGAGCATAATACTGTGTTATTACTATTAATGATGTTCATGGTAACTCTGGAAGTAGCTATGTCTTAATTTCTTTAAAAATAATCTAATTTGAACTTTGTTAACGTAGAGAAATAGTTCACTGCATAAAGAAAAATATTGCAGAATATATGGCAGAATGGTATAGCAAAATGTTTCAAAACTAGATAATTTAATTAGGTCAGTGAAAGAGGTATCAAAGGGAGAACACTCCGCACAAGATTTAAATGTAGACCATTACGTACATTCAGGATCATTTTGTAATGAATGGCAGGTATGTTACAGTGCTAAGATTTAGAACAAATTTGTCTTTTATTAGTGGTGAACAATGTCCACACTAATACGTCTTCAAGTTAGTTCCAAAGATAATACTTTGTCCATAGATATTGTGGCTGCCATTCACAGTACAATTACTAAACTTTTATTAGTGCGAAACACTAGACTAGCCAAATGAAAGTTAAATGTAGAGTCAAGAGAAACACTAGACTAGCCAAATGAAAGTTAAATGTAGAGTCAAGAGAAAGACTAGACTAGCCAAATGAAATTTAAATGTAGAGTCAAGAGAAACACTAGACTAGCCAAATGAAATTTAAATGTAGAGTCAAGAGAAACACTAGACTAGCAGGATGAAATTTAAATGTAGAGTCAAGAGAAACACTAGTTCATCTACATATGAGGTGTAAAGAGACACTCACTGAACTATAACTAGCCATTAATCAAACTGTGTCTTTGGAAACACTTGTTTTGTTAGGGTCAGCCAAATATCAATTAAATAGTGGCAAGTGAAATACTAAACCAGCCAGATACCTATTAAATATTAAACAAGTGGACACTTGTTGAGTTAGCGTCATTCATATAGTGGCAAGTGAAATACTAAACCAGCCAAATACCTATTAAATATTAAACAAGTGGACACTTGTTGAGTTAGCGTCATTAATATAGTGGCAAGTGAAATACTAAACCAGCCAGATACCTATTAAATATTAAACAAGTGGACACTTGTTGAGTTAGCGTCATTCATATAGTGGCAAGTGAAATAGTAAACCAGCCAGATACCTATTAAATATTAAATAAGTGGACACTTGTTGAGTTAGCGGCATTCATATAGTGGCAAATAAACACTAGACAAGACAGCTTCTACTTCTCAGAACCCTTGCAGAAGAGTGCGGTCAAACAGTTCTCATTATTTTATTTACTGGGCCAGTCTTATGCATGCATATCTACTTATATTCCATAAAATGAATTCAGTAGTTAATCTTTTACATGATCCAGTTCTAGTATGCCTTGCTAGATACATTCTATAATTTGAATAAAACAGTTAACTCTGTTTCTACGCAACAGCCATTGTGTGTACCTTAATAGTTATAATTCTATAATATGAATACTGTAGTTGTATCTGTTTTTACTTTACCAGTCCTATGTGTACATTGCTACTTGCATTCTATAAAATGTATACAGCAGTTAAATCTTTCTTTTGGACCAGTCCTATTATTACTTTGTTACTTCCATTCCATAATATGAATACAGCAGTTAAATCTTTCTTTTGGACCAGTCCTATTATTACTTTGTTACTTACCTTCAATAATATGAATACAGCAGCTAAATCTTTTTTTAAACCAGTCCTATTATTACTTTGTTACTTACCTTCAATAATATGAATACAACAGTTAAAACATTTCACTGGACCAATCAATGTGTGCCTTGACACGTATGTTCTAAAATATGAATACAGTATATTAACATTTTCTACTAATCATAATCAAATAGTTTAGTTTATCGTTGCTGAGTTGCAAAGGGAGGTTAAAATAACGAAGTACAAACAATTACAATGATGATGCAATGATATAGTTACCAAATTTAGCAGACATTTACTGTAATATTTTCTACCCGTAACACTTTAAATTTTGGATATGGAATGGAGAATTTGCTGTCAAATTATTATCACTTATTTATATTTTATTAGGAACACGTAACACACTGACTCTCGTCAGACAGATGGTTCTTGGGGAATGTGAGTATATTTATTATTGTCAAAGACCTCAAACTGTGGGAATGGAGCTGCTCACACGTCCTTGTTGACGTAGATGGGAATTGAATGGCGAGATTCAACGTTAAAGTGTTCGGGAAATATTAACGCAGCAGGCACTGCTAGAGTGTTCAGTACTAGACAAACAATTTTATACCGCAATCCTTCCTTAAATGCAAATTCCTCAAACACCGCTTACAAGCAAATCTTGCGTTGGAGAGCCATTCCGGCATTCTTTATTGCAAGGAACCATAAATATCCCACACAGGGGAAAATCAGTATACAGGATTATGAGCAAATGCTGAACTAACACATTTCGAACTAGAAAAAATAATTTGTAAAATCATGACTTATAATTGTAGCCTTATGTCAATCATGACTATAAAGAATGTTAGGCCTTTTACGCTACTTAGCTACCTTATAACGCTTGTATAAAAGTACGCTTTGGGTGAACTTAAAACAGATTCAAGAGAAGAGTCTATACATATGATTTGGGTTTGTTTTTATTTGTGTAGCTCCAGGGGAATTCATGGATCGTTAACTGTCCAGCTACTTGGAAACAATCTGCTCGAATGCACACGAACCATAAAGTCAGAGGAAAGAGTTTGGAACGTTATAAAAAGTTCCCTTCATTCCAATACTGCACAGGTTGATACTGACTTTTACAAAGATAGATAGATAGATAGATAGATAGATAGATAGATAGATAGATAGATAGATAGATAGATAGATAGATAGATAGATAGATAGATAGATAGATAGATAGATAGAAGTACCAATGCACATAAGTGCTCTTCTAAGTTTATTTTGTATAGCACACATGTCATCTGACATAAGATTCGTATTATAGAGTTGGAGGTGATGTTGGTCTTGTTCTATTTATAGAATTTCCCAAAGCAAAGTTAAAATATAAATGTTGAAGCCTTGAATAGCAACATTGGATATAAGGGGAACATGGCGAGTGGTCCTGCCAATCAGTTTTATCAGCCGTAGCATATTGTGATAGAACTCCGCATCGCCATAATACAATTTCTGACAACTGAGCTAGTTTTGCATGCACAGTTTAACGTGCACAATCGATTTGCTTTCAATACACGGTGAACTGGTGCTGATACCAATAATGTAGATAATAGAAATCTATATTTTAAAGTGTTTGTGACTTGTGTGAAATGCGTGTTTAAACTAAGTGATCCGACGTTGCTTTTGGTTTGGGATGTTTTATTTTCATTATCAAACTGCTAATAGTACGTCGGTAGAACAATGACAAAAATCATTGACCTTCACAAATCATTACAGTCCTGCTCCGGATCACAGTTTAGATGCTTTACACATTGCCTAGTTGGTACATAGATATATGTACTCGGATCGTCTTCCAGCAGTTTAAACTGTAAACAATGCATGACATTGAATGCTGTCAACAATTTCACTTATGTGGAAGGTAGCTGATGTGAAACGGAAATAATAACGGCTGAACTTTATTCGAGTTTGTGACAAACCCCTCTCGACTGCCAGACCAGTAATGAAAACAATATGTCAAGTTCTCGATTGCCAGACCAGTAATGAAAACAATATGTCAAGTTCTCGATTGCCAGACCAGTAATGAAAACAATATGTCAAGTTCTCGACTGCCAGACCAGTAATGAAAACAATATATCAAGTTCTCGCTTGCCAGACCAGTAATGAAAACAATATGTCAAGTTCTCGTTTGCTGTTCCAATAATGAAAATAATGTGACAAATTCTTCTCGTTTGCAAGTCCAATAAAGAAAATAATGTGACAAATTCTTCTCGTTTGCAAGTCCAATAAAGAAAACAATATTATAGTCCTGTGAGTAGGAAATGCTCCTAAAGCACTCACGCCCTCACGCCCTCGAGCTCCTCGTGTCCTCACAAATCTTTGTTTTCAGACGTTTCTTCGTTCTGGAATACACACTCTAAATATTTGACTGTACTCTGCATCAAACGGAACAAATAATCAACAAAGAATAAAACATACGAGATGGTATGGCAAATCAGAAAGAAAGGTACACATTTGAATCACGTTCATGGTATAAATTACATTTCCTCAAATTATAGACAGTTTGAAGTAAAGAATCAGTTATCATCAGAGACTTATGAAGTATATTTCCTCAAATTATAGACAGTTTGAAGTAAAGAATTAGTTATCATCAGAGATGTGTGAAGTACATTTACTCAAATTAATTATAGACAGAGTTTGAAGTAAAGAATTAGTTATCATCAGAGAAGTGAAGTATCTAAGCTGATCTAATCTAGTTCAGGAAATTTAAAAAAATAATTCTTATTCATGCAACGTTTGAAGTAAAATATCAAATCTGATCAAAGCCAGGTAGAATTCCTACCCAAGCAAAGAAAGAAAGAAAGAAAGAAAGATGAAACAAACAAGCAAAGAAATAGAGAAACAAAGAAAAAAAACAAAGAAAAAAACAAAAGAAACGAAGGAAGGAAGGAAGGAAGGAAAGAAACTGTTTTTATGAGCCTGGCCCTATCAACTCATTATTGCACAGAACGTGCTCTTCTGCGAATTGAGTTTCATGCTACTTGCCACAGACATATAATTAGTGCAGTCTGGAAACTTCTCAGTTAACCTCCGGGGTCCGTTCTGCAGTAAGAGTTTGAAAAAATTACATCAGACATTCTTAGAATTTTTCTTTCAGTTTTCCTTTACGGTTCTTACTTGTGGATTCTAGAGCAAGTAGCTAGAGTGGGCAAGCAGTTAGCAAAAGACGTGTGACGAGTGGATTGTGCGTTGGCATAGAAGAGGACTGAGGATTAAAACTTGACAGCGCGTTAACAACAGCTCAAGACATGGCTCAAGTGCTTCTCGAAAGGCATTAACATTCGCTTCAAGCAACCTGATCTGTGACTCGCAGACAACGTGGCCACGAACTTTACATTTCAACACTGGTGCTCTAATTAGAGATGAAGCTTGCGAGTAAGAAGCAGTTTGGCGGTGGGGCGGTGTGAGAGTGTGGGTATGTATGCGTGAGGGTTGATCTGTATGTGAGATAGAGCGACTGTAACTGAACAGACGAACATAAACTGTTGTCTTCTAAAACACCAACAGGTACTTTTTACACTGATTGTACATGACTATGACTGCCAAAGTGGATGGAATCTTTGACCAGTTATATATTGAGAGAAGTACAATTCAGTACTGTATTAACTATCTAGAAGTACAAGTCAGTACTGTATTAACTATCTAGAAGTACAATTCAGTACTGTATTAACTATCTAGAAGTACATTGCAATACTTTATATTCCTTTACGAAGTACGAAATTGTTTAGTGCACAATCCATTAAAAGTTGGAATATATCTCTCTGAATCTGTTTTGGCCAAAGTCAAGTGCATGTCGACTTATCATAGGTACGACTGTGTTGGGATGTGAAAATTAAAATTATTGATGAGTCTGAACAGGGAGAAATGGTCATAAGTTAGCATTCACTTACAAACAAAGCTAATATGACAAAGTTAATATGATTAGGATTTAATTAAATCCAACAAATCAAAACTTAAATTAAAAGCACATGAAGTAATTGATCCTGTCAAAATGATGAGTTTTTTTCTAGGACTTATAAACTACCAAGTTCAATGCAATAATTTACAGACTGTCAAGAAGTAAACAGTACTTTATTAACTTTCATGAAGTACAATAAAATACTTTATATACTTTTAAGAATGTAGTGCAGTACTTTGTATGCTTTAAAGAAGTATAATGCAGTATTTATGTAGACTCGAGAAATACAATGCAATATTTTGTTTATAAGAAGTCTGAAGCAGTAATTACATACGTTGACGGCAAATAATGCAATACATTTTAGATTTTGAAGATGTAAAATGTGTAATGGCCAACTCTATTACAAAGACAGAAGAAACGCTGAAACAAAGGATAAAACCCAAACCACATATACTCAAAGAGATATCCCTTCAATTGTTATTAAACATGAAAGGTGCGCCAGTTTTAAAATAGCCCATCCATCGTCAACACATGAGACACAAACAGGTGTCACGTGACTGGAATCTTGACAATCGAAAAACATGACTATTGTACTCAACACCACAAATAGATGAGCTCTTCAAGAAATTCCAGTCGTGCCAATGTGTAATAAGAAAGCGATGAAATAATAGTCAAATTACTATACGACAGGAAGAAGGAAATAGAAAAAAGTATGTCATTAATCTCCCCTGTCAATTTTAAATGGTCACAGCTAACTTTTTGTTTTGGGGGTGTTTTTTTTGTTTTTTTGTTTTTTTTTTTTGGCAACCACCAAGCATTAGATACAAGACATATTTTTCCATTTTATAAATAACTAAATTACACAAACATGTATATTGAATTCCATCTTTCATGTAGAATTATGTGTGATAATAATATAGACGTGAGAGTTATTGTGTGATAATAATATAGACATGAGAGTTATTGTGTGATAATAATACAGATGTGAAGGTTATTGTGTGATAATAATATAAACATGAGGGTTTTAGTGTGATAGTAATATAGACATGAGAGTTATTGTGTGATAACACTTTAGACATGAGGATTATTCTGTGATAACAATATAGACACCACAGTTATTGTGTAATAACAATATAGTGATGAGGGTTATTGTGTGATAACAATATTTACATGACAGCTATGGTGTAATAATAATATAGACATGGCGATTATTGTGTAATAACAATATAGACATGAAGGTTATTGTGTGATAAAAATTTAGACATGACGGTTCTTTTGAGAGAGATCTGGCTCTGTGGGAACATTGATGACATAATTAATGTTTGCAGTTCTGTCCCTTGAGCAGTGCAAAATGACGTCGTTAACATGTATTAATACACGTAAGCTGCTGTATGTATTGGTATAACTCTTTCTCTTCCCTTCCCTTCCCTTCCCATCTCCTTTTCATTTTTGACCGTATTTCTAGTGCTGGTTAAATCAGCTCGAACACCTCCAAACACAGCAGTTACTTTCTTCCACCCCTAATCTAATTTATTTTCTAAGTATCTTCCTTTGTTTCAGAGCAGCTACAAGTGATTGAATACTTTAAAGCGGTCAAAGAGACCTGATAACAATGCAAAATAATACATGCATCTTCTACTCTCATGTGAAAGGCACATATTATATATGATGATTCGTGTTATTCATAGAAAGGAAAAAACTCAAAGCCAATGAAGCACAGACATACATTCCTAGTAAAAACAGAGACACAAGCAACAATGCAGGTGCTAAACAGCTTCACCATGATGTGTGTTTTGCAGAACTACAGCAGCAGCAAAAACTAAGTTTTCTTAACGAAGTAGCTAAAAGGCCCGATGGTACGCCCACATTCATTGTCAACAGACACAAGTTAAGGTGCGAAACAATGGATATATCCAGCGTAGAGTCTGTACCAGCGCATCTCAACTGCACCATCCGCATCGCATATACACCATCAGAAGCTCACCTAGACATCTACATCTCACCTAGACATCTACATCTCACCTAGACATCTACATCTCACCTAGACATCTACATCTCACCTAGACGTCTACACCTCACCTAGACATATACATCTTACCTAGACCATAGGCATATCCACTATACAGTCATCATCTTATCTAGACCATCAGCATATCCCCTATACTATCTGCATCCCACCTATAATAACAACATCTCCCCTGTACCTTCTTCACCATACCTGTACTATCAGCATCACCTTTATATAATCTGCATCTCCCGTATACCTTCCTATCTCCCCAATACGTGCGCATCTCCTCTATAACATCCGTTATCACCGCTATACCCGTTGCATCTCCCCTGTACCGTCCGCACCTCCACATGTACAATCCGTATCTCCTCTGTACCGTCCGCACCTCCACATGTACCATTCTATCTCCCCTATACTGTCTCCATATCCTCTGTACCGTTCGTATCTCCTCTACACTAAACCCCAAGTCGAAGGTTCGGTCAGCATCAACAAAACAATTCAGCTTCGTTATCACATACATAAGTCAACAATCCTGGTGCCTAGTGATCACTTGTGGTGTCTGTATAGATAACTCACTATACTATCAGCATGTGTGTATAGAGTCTCATTGTACTATCAGCATGTCAATATAGAGTTTCATTGTACTGTCATCATGTCTGTATAGAGAGCTCATTATACTATCATCATAATAGAGAGCTCATTATACTATCATCATAATAGAGAGCTCATTATACTATCATCATAATAGAGAGCTCATTATACTATCATCATATATGTATAGAGAACTCATTGTACTATCAGCATGTCTGTAGAGAGAGTTTATTGTACTATCAGCTTGTATGTTTAGCGAGATCATTGTACTATCAACAGGTATGTATAGAGTCTCAATGTACTCTCAGCTTGTCTGTATAGAGTTGCACTTCAGTTGTTCAGCTTTGGTCTTTATCATCATGATCATCATATTTTTCATCACAAATCTTTCCTTGAGTCAAAGAATTCTTCCTAACAATTAAGGAACATAGGATGCTAAGCAGAAATCAATCAATCAAATGGGTCAATGCACTTGATACATTAATGTTTAATATTGTTCACTCGATTCATGCTATCGAATATTTTCCCTTTTCCTTTAAAGATTTCAGATCGGCATTAGTTACATAGTAAACAAATGTATATGCCTGCAATTCAATGAAATATTTCGAAAGTAATTCTCATATAACTGTTAATATTTTGAAAGTAATTCTCATATAACTGTGAATGTTTTGAAAGTAATTCTCATATAACTGTGAACATTTTGAAAGTAATTCTCAAATAACTGTGAATATTTTGAAAGTAATTCTCATATAATTGTGAATATTTTGCTGGAAATTGCCCTTCTATGTAAAACAATACAAAATATTTTTTAAAATGTATTTATGATTAATATTCACACATAATTATTTCGCATCCTTTATGTTTTAACTCTTGCTACTTATGTTCAAACAAATCCATTACTGGTCTGGAACTGAAACGGCAAGATATGGGTCTAGAGTTTGTTTTTGGCGTCCTTTGAGCATATAATGATACATCTTTTTCTTTCGTATCATTTCTAAGATAGTTTCTCGACATACGAATGTTTCATTTAATATTGCTATACTTATAATCCTGTATGCTTCAAGAATGGCAGTGTGACAATCGAAACCGTTTTCTGAAACAATGGTTTTCTACATTCAGAGGTTTTCTCCCTTTTTTCGTAAGCAGCTATCTATGTCGATTGCTTCATAGATTTAATCTTACGGATGGCATTTGTAACTTAACTTTTCGTAAATAAATATGGGTAGGTTTCAAGTTAATATCAGCCTTGCAGAAATCAAATCAATGGTCATATATTAATTTTATGAATACGGACTCAGATTCGAGAAAACCTAGGACACCGATGGAATGCATTTAATCGACAATGCAAATGTGTCAGTAACAACTTCGACTGGATGTCGTCTTTGCTTGTAATTAAATATCACAAGTGGTTATTCATTTCAGATAGATCCTCCGTTTAGAAAGAGTATTGGTATGCAGTCAGTCAACATTCCTTGTATCAGACATTGCTCAATATAGTCAACATATTCATACCTTGCCACCATACATCAATGGAGTGCAGTGTATTCCGTACACTTACTGTGTTTGATACTTCTCATGTCTATCATGGTTTTAGAGGTTTATAATAAATAAATCAGGAGATTCAGGTAAAACAAGGAAAGGCAACTTATTCCAGTTTATTCATCTTTAACTCCAGGTTGTGTTGTGCTGTTTACAGGTGGTGACGTTTCCTTGTTGTTTGGTCCAGGGTGTGTTGTGCTGTTTACAGGTGGTGACGTTTCCTTGTTGTTTGGTCCAGGGTGTGTTGTGCTGTTTACAGATGATGACGTTTCCTTGTTATTTGGTCCAGGGTGTGTTGTGCTGTTTTAAAAACACCTCGCTAGAAATTAACATCAAGTCATTATCTGCCCGTGTTGTGCAGTTTTAGAGAACTCTCGAGAAATCAATGTCTTGGTTCAAATCATTATCCGGCTTTCTTATACCGTTTTAAAAACCTCTCCAGGAATCAACATTTGGTGCAAGCCAGTATCTGTCTTTGGCGTACTGTTTTTAAAGCACATCTCCAGAAGTCAGCATCTTGGTGCAAGCTAATACCTGGTTGTGTTGTGCTGTTTTAAAAAAACAGCTCGCCAGAAGTCAAAGTCTTGGGACTTTTACGCACTGGTGACATAGAATATTCGTATTTGGCTCTTTACTCTCAGATATGACAACAGAAATACTTTCGTGTATCGATTAAAACCATCTCACTGGAAAACTAAATCTTATTCCAATTTAATCCAGTTATTTCGACAAAATCACAAAACAACCGTGCATATTATTATGCCCGGACTTCTTTTCGGCTGCAAATATAATTCACTTTCTTAGATAACAACGTACGGAAAACGTATACATTTATTTAAGGTTTATATTAATAATCATTTATTTGCCAGTTTGTTGTGCATTAGCATCAATACACGATTTCCATTTAAACACAACTACATGAAATTACATAATAAACATAATGAAAATTACATAACATAATGAAACATAACATAATGAAAATTACATAACATAGTGAAACTACTACTGGTAGCCTTCAAACGCGTCGAAACAAGAAAAGGAATAGAAAAAACCCTTTAACAGCTTAAGTCTGTACTATAAATAGACTGTTAGCAAATTATGGGGTTTATATAGGAGGGAGGGGTTTACCGTTTTGGCTACGACCACTCGTCCCTTAATCCCACAATCCACCTCAATCGTACCTCTTCTCTTGTGATCATACTTGCCAATGGATTTATTTATGCACGTGCTATATGGCTGTTTCTTGGAGTTGTCGTGGAAACCAGATATTCGTGAGCGACATTTTGGACACTACAGCAAAATGACGTAAGCAAGGGCAATCTGCTATGTACGTGATTAGACATTGTGCACT
The DNA here is from genome assembly GCA_028829895.1 of Sinotaia quadrata. Taxonomy (NCBI): domain Eukaryota; kingdom Metazoa; phylum Mollusca; class Gastropoda; order Architaenioglossa; family Viviparidae; genus Sinotaia; species Sinotaia quadrata. The sequence continues at coordinate 43,255,560 of CM054180.1, forward strand.
TATGAACCTGGCTACTACAGAAACGAGGAAGGGGAATCTACAGTGTGCTAGATTACATATTTTGAGGTGCTTAGTTCTAGCAAACTTATCAATAACAGAAAAAAGCGCCTATGCTCGATTACTTCCCTTGTACATGATATTTAGGTATTGTTGTCTCATCTTGCTAGTGCAAGTACAGATCTAACAGAAAGAAAATAAATATAATCTCGTGCACTTGCTCACGATTGTCATTGTTAACTCTTGCAAGAAGCTAACAGAAAAAACAAAACAAACAAAAACTCAGACATCCTTACATTTGCTCGAGTCTGACTTTGGCACTGCCAGTGCCAGTAAGATTCTAATTCCTCCACAAAGAATGCCCATGTGCTACCGTCTCACGAACGGCTCTGTGGTATGTATTTAACTTCTCGTGAACGGAAGAGATCTCCATCCATCCAATTAACGATTGGACTATGCAAACTTTGATTCTGGAACTTGGAAGACAGAATAATGCTAAGCAATTTCTTGGTATGACCCATTCCACTTGAGAAAAATATTGCAGTGTTGGAATATCAGTGTATAATCTCACTGTTCAAATGAAGGTAAAGGTCGTGAGCTTACTAAAGAACGTAACGATTTATTTAATGGTATAAAGTAAGAATTGCGAGTCTCCAATTTATTTAATGGTATAAAGTAAGAATTGCGAGTCTCCAATTTATTTAATAGTATAAAGTAAGAATTGCGAGTCTCCAATTTATTTAATGGTATAAAGTAAGAATCGTGAGTCTCCAATTTATTTAATGGTATAAAGTAAGAATTGCGAGTCTCCAAGTCTTCTTATAGTATACTGTCGTTATTTGATTTACACTGCTTTTCCAGGCTAGACATTTTCCAATCAAACGTTGTATGGACTATGTTGTTTCTAGCGTACAACGTTACTAGTCTTAACATTAGGATATGACGTAAAATGTTTCTAACCGTGACTTTATTATATGATGCAAGATGTGTGTAGCCTTAATGTCTATCGTCAAGCTTTTGTCAAACAGGTTCATTAATACCCGACACGCTAAAGCATAGGACGTTTAATTATTGGCTTCCAGTCTGAATTCAGTCATTCGGTTTTGATCAAAGAAATTCTTATAAATAAAATCTGATTTAACGATAACAAGACTAAAATATGCAGAATTTGTATGAATGACGTAATGCTCGTGCTCTTTATTTTTCAATGCGTCACCGTCATCATTTCTACTTGGTTTCCGGTCTAGGATTTGGACTAAATATAGCTATGAAGTTTTTCCCTAGGGCTGTACAGGTGCATATGTGGATAATTGATAATTAGCTTTTTGTAGATAAAGACGCTTGAATTTGTTGTTAACAAGCGAAGCCAGTTCTGGTGTTGTTCATCGAGCACGCCAGACACCTAATAAAATGAATTAATTCTCTACGTACTGGCATGGAAATATGTGCAACCAGTTCTTAAAAGCTCTTAAACAAGACTGCCCGCTGTTCTTAACAGCTCTATACAAGACTGTCCGCTGTTCTTAACAGCTCTTAAACAAGACTGTCCGCTGTTCTTAACAGCTCTTAAACAAGACTTCCGCTGTTCTTAACAGCTCTTAAACAAGACTGTCCGCTGTTCTTAACAGCTCTTAAACAAGACTGTCCGCTGTTCTTAACAGCTCTTAAACAAGTCACTGTCTACAGTTCAGTAGTCTCCACATTGAAAACGTTTTGTAGTAAATATCTTGTGACTGACAGTAGAGGGGTATCGTTAATTGTCTAAGATAGTTTTAAGGCAAAATATGGTTTCAAATGAAATTTTGTCAAGTGTTAAAAAAGAACAATGACAGTCATCTCTAATTTTACAGCAACTTTTTATTAAAATTACTTAATTCATGTTTACTTTTAAACACACAAACAAAAGTATGCAGTGTGAACGAATGCTTCATTAATCACGCTGAGTAATTATTGAGATATCTGCTGAAACGTAACCTAAAGAATGGGGGGGGGGGAAGCATGTATACAATGCAAAACAGGCCTGGCTAACTAAATTCTGGGGAAATGTGAATTGCTCTCCACGCCAAGTTAGCGTGTCATCCCTTAATCTAAAGGCACCATCTTAAAATAGTTCCTGTAAATTCTGGTATCCATTCCATCCTTTACCATTCACAACATAACATCGCATTGAGACCAAAGGGCACAGTTAGGCTCTCGCTGTAAAGTGTTTGTATAAAACATAATCGGGCAATCGGCGACAACACAATGCACAACTATACTGTGCGTGTGTGCGCGCGAGTATGCATATGTGTCTGTGTCAATGTGCACACGAGTGTGGTGTAGTATGTTTAACTTTTAGAGTAAGCGTTCATGTGCATGCGTGAGTTTGTGAGTGTGTATGCGTGTGTGTACTCCACCTTTGTAACTAAGTGAAAGTAGTACATTGGCCAGGAGTGTGAGAATGGTCTATAACCTGTAGGAACTATTGGAAACTTTGTACAAAACTTTGATGTTTAGAACTTTGTGCAAATCTTTGGAGAACTTAGAAGAAAATTAAATGAACTTGATCAGGGGAAAATATAATAGAGGAGGCCAACTTTTCTCTGATAGATATTACGAGCTTTGTGTTAGGTGTATTTTGTAATTGATTGATTCTGTTTATTTACTTTACTTGTTTAATTTTCTTTCATATAAACATTTTTTTAATTTTCATCTGTCTTCAATTCTTATCACATCCATTTCGTGTAAAATTCATTTAATCGTAGTCATCGTGTCTGTCATCGTATCTGTCCGTTTGTCTGTCTGTCTGTCCGTTTGTTTATTTGTTTGACAGCGATTGACCTCAAATTGTTGTGTATTTCGTGTCGATCATCAACATACGCAATAACTCATATGTAACGTTACCTACTATCATTGGCGGAGTATATGTAGACCTTTTCCAAGCGACATAATACAGCGTTCTCAAGAACCAACGTTCAGCGAACTGTTGCCAACAATAGAAGCGATTGCTATCAAAAGGCAAGCCTCCAAACGTGTGGCGAAAAATCCTGCAATTTATAATTAAAGTACTCAGAGATTGCTAATATTCACTACATAGTGCTCTTTAATAAAGGCTAATCATTAATCATTTTCTTTTTAATGGACTGGCCGGACTACCGCCTGATCAGTGCTTACACATGCTCTTGACCCAGAAAAAAAATCCGTCCTGTCCTATCGGCGATGTACTAGATACGTCATATGTCTTTACAAGCACTTGTTTTTAAACTGCCTTTTGCATCTACATTTAGATTTTGTTTCTACTTATTTCTAAATCTAAATTTTTATTCCTTTTTATATTTCTTTTTTAAAAAAAAATTTGATGGGATCGGGTGAGATTTATAAATATCCTGACATTCCTCCTCCTTTTGAAACAAGTGATGTCTTGAACAATCACGAGATAAATATTAAAATCCCGAATTCTAGACTATAGCAATAATCACAATACCGAGGACTACATAACACGGTATCTACAACCTTTTCTACCGAATTTGTAGTGCGATTGGTACTTAAAACGAATATCGAGAAGAAAATATTGCCATTCTAGTTTTAAAAAATTCTGTACAACACGCAACTTAATCGAAAAAATGACGCATTTGGTGCGCGTACTTTACTAAAGTGTTACATGTCATCAAAAGTCATCAAAAGTCATCAAAATCAACAACACGACTTTTACTCGTCATGTTATCACGAACTTAATACAAAATCTTCCTTCAAATAACTTAATACAAAATCTTCCTTCAAATAACTGCGCAAATTAAACAGAATGTTCCAAATACTAAGGTTATCTAAAGATTACCAAAATTTTATCAAGGATTAAAAAAATCAACTACGCAGTGACTTAATAATAGTAATAGAAAATTCAAATTACATTAAGAATATTCAAGAAACCAACTTCTACATGGGATTAAATACTGATACAAGGAAAAAACAAAAATATTAACTTGACTGATTACATTGCTGTTTCCGCTTATAACACCGTGCTTTATGTATCCATACGGCTTAGATAATAAGCAATCATCTTTTGTCTTCCATGAATGTATCTCATGTTTGTGGAGTAATTTTGCAGAACTAGACTCCATCTCATTAATCTCCCACAAGTGTGTTTTGCTTGGGCAAAGTACGCGAGGGGGTCGTGATCCGTTTCGAGAATGAACTTTCTCCAGTAGAGATAAGGTTGGAAAGGGGTTATCGTGATTACAATACTGAGACATTCTCGAATTTCTTTCCGCGGCGGTCAATTTTCTGCTATCGTAAGCTACCGGGAATGGCGTTCTCATGTTCTTGTAGAGTGCATGCGCCCACTGCGCTGATTCGAATTCTTGGCGTCAGTCGCGACTTTCGTGTTCTGAATGCATGTTCGCACTCCTCACTCCATTCTACCTTAGAGGGTTTCTGTGCTTTTGTTAGATCTGTCAACGGAGCGGTTATGGAACTGAAATTAGGTACGAATTTCCGGTAATAGTTACACAGGCCCCAAAACGATCTGACATCGGTGTGTGTGTGTCAGTGGCCTACTGACATTTTGCAGTTGTTTTACTTTCCCCGGGTTTGGTCAGAATTCCATGGCTCAATCTATGGCCAAGATAGCCCATCATTTTGAATCATAGAAAACATTTAGTCACTTTGCTTTAAGGTTCGTGTCTCTTAGTCTTGCAAAACTTTCTTTTAATGCCTCTAAATGTCCATCCCATCCTATCAATAAGTCATCCATAAAGTTATATATACCCTTTCCCTGAAGGGGTTCTAACAGCTTTCTCATCATGCGTGTAAACACGCTTGGCGCGTTTTGCAACCCGAACGGCATTACACCATTGAAAAACTCCTGGGCCACTTGTATTTGACAAAAACCCTTTTGAAAGGTCCAACTTAGAAAAATAGGTTTGTCGTAGATATTTGCGCGAATATAAACTCCGGATTTGGAATAATTATCTACGTACCAACCGTCTCTCCTTATTCATCACCGATCGTTTTAATTCAGAAGCGTGATGGGTCGCATCGATTTTGCATCGATTACCGCCGACTGAATCGTATCATTTTTAGTTCTAGCATTTCTTTCACCTCTGCTTTAATTACGTCTACCTTGGCAGTTTGATCGGTGAGTTTTATAAACTGTTCTCACACTCCTGGCCAATGTACTACTTTCACTTAATTTAGTTACAAAGATGGAATTTAACTGTCACTGGCAGAGTCTATGTAGACCTTTTCCAAAAGGGGTTCTCATGAACCAACTGGCTGATACACTTCCGCAAACTATTGCCAACAATAGAAGCATCAAAAGGCATGCATGCAAATATGTGGCAAAAAATCCTGCAATTGATAATTAAAGTACTCAGAGACTGCTAATATTAACTACACACTGCTCTTTAAATAAAGGCTAATCATTTTCTCTAAGCACAATCTCACTAACTTGAAATAAACATGAATCAAATATGCATGGCAATTTAACATGATTACATTCTATACAAAATTATTATTCATAAAATAATGTAAAAGCAACAGGTAGCTTCCGTTCAGCAAGGATTGAAGTCATCTGTAACATCTGTAGCTTATAGATTCCCTTAAAAAGTCTCATACCCTCTTTTTTTCTCAAGCCTTCTGGCTTATCATTCATATAGAAATCAGATTTACACTACGTCAAAATATGGGCTTCCGCTACACACCTGGCATATGTGTTATATGGGAAAAGCACATGGCTTGGGTTTACTCCCCTATTTAAAGGTTTCTCTGTTTGACCCAAGGGCAGGACTTTGTCCAAGCTCTCATTCACACGTAGGATTAACTATACTTCCGACTTCCTTCCGCTCAAGTTAACTTGCGTACTAAACAATCACCTCCCACCCTCTTTCATTCACTGCCCCTTTACGATCAAGGTGTTACTATGAGTGGTTTACTCTTTATGGACTGGCCAGACTTCCACCGGGTCAGTGCTTACACATTAACTAGTTTATTTCTCTCCACCCAGAAAAAAAACATCTCCCTGTCTTACGGGTGATGTAATAGATACGTCGTATGTCTGTACAAGCCCTTGTTAAACTGTCTTTTGCATCACCAGTTAGATTTTGTTTTCTCTCATCTTACATCTAAATTTTTATTCCTTTCTATATTTCCTTTTTTTTAAAAAACATTTATTGATGGGATCCGGGCGAGATTTATAAATATCCTGACAGCATAAAGAATATGTTATTATTCCGTAAATTGCTTCAATCATCCGTGTGATAAGATATACAGATTGTGATGCCAGTTTTTCAATGCCACTGAATACCCACAGCGCTTGATAACTTCCTGGTGACGTTTGATCTTTAATCTGTAAGTATTGTTTTCTTAAAACTCTTATCAATCCACTTTATATTAAACTCTGTGACCAATTAAAAAAACAAAAATTCAACAAAGCCCAATTAAAAAATATCTGTACCTATTAAAAGCCCGAAAACGCGTGATCTTGCAGGAATGTTAAATAGAAAACTCTGACCTCATGAGTGACGTCAAATGAAGGCATACAAAAGCTGATTGAATTCTTGTTTCTCTGCAACAACGAGCAGACAGAAATACAGCACACAAACCGAACAACGCACGAACACCCCACCCCACCCTCCCTGAATACCAGTGAAAGGCTCCGCAGGAATCCACCAAAAACTGAAAACATCGCCAAGATGAAAAGTTTTACAGCAATTCCTGCGGGGCGAGTAGAAAGCGGAATCATCATCATTGTTTCTTTGTTTATGTGTCATTTCTTAAGAGTGGTTTTCATCTTTCAGCATTTATATATTTTCACAATTACTTTGCCGAAGAAATGAGATTTAGAGCAAATCTAAGACTGAAAGAATTCCGATGATAGATAAATAAATAAATAACTACTTTGAAGTCAGGCTCGAAACTGCTTAGTGACCGAAATCTTCGTAATGTACATCGTAACAACAGCAATAATCCTAATTATATTTATAATGACTGCTGTGAGAACACTAATCCTAATTATATTTATAATGACTGCTGTGAGAACACTAATCCTAATTATATTTATAATGACTGCTGTGAGAACACTAATCCTAATTATATTTATAATGACTGCTGTGAGAACACTAATCCTAATTATATTTATAATGACTGCTGTGAGAACACTAATCCTAATTATATTTATAATGACTGCTGTGAGAAGAAAAGTGATGAAGAATAAATTATAATACATCTATAGTTTTCCCCACTAAGTGTAGGTCTAAAACCAGGATAATGCAATGCTTCCTCAAAATGATCAGTTATGTTTGGCTCACATTTCTCCAACAACAATGTCATTAAAAACACTTTGTAAACGAACACATATGCAACAGATAAAATGTCACTTTCATATATTATAATTTAAAATGTAGTTAACAAATTTTAACTGGATTAGAATAATATAATCCATATCTTTATCAGATATTAGTTTTTATTACATTCACTTCTAGGTAATAATACAGTTATTAGAAACAGACCCATTAAGTATATGGCACTCAGGATAATATTTGTAATACTAAATAAAAAGTAATAATATAATTAATTCCAATAGTTTCATATTCATTTCATTAATCCTCAAAGGACAATTTGTAAATGTTTTTCATGAATAAAAAATTATTTATACATATGATTACCAGCAAATGTTACCACTTTACACACAATGACTACAGTAACATTAGGTGTCACATTTACTTTTCTCACTATTTGGTATAATACCTTATTATTAATATTTTACTTATCTGCTCAGTCAATAAGACCTTTAATTATATTTTATATTTTTTAATTTAATTCCTGAGGTATTTGTTTCAGGTATTGCAAACTCATTAAGAAAATAAACATTATATATAACACAATATTTTATGTCATAATTTGTTTCATATGCCTTTAGTCAAGCCAACAACGAAAGATGCACAGTTTCTCTGAACTGATCAGTAACAGTAATATTAATAATCACATTGTAGATTAGTTACATAAATGAAACACTTCAAATTGTAAAAAAAAAATAATTTTTAAAATTAAAATTTTCATTTTAAAAAATGTTTAAATTTGAAAGCTCCCCTTAAAAAATAAAGACAGGAGATTCACCGACTTTCTTTCGCACACACACACATATGTATGGTTTTACTTCTAAGATGCTGATGTCTAGATATAGCTCTTTAAATCAGCGGGAAAGATTTAAGAGTGTTGCGCTTGAAAGTTATAATCGTGATTTGAATAAAGAAAACATTTTGTCTAGATCTTGGACGCACACAATTTACTTTTACGGCGTCGGCAGTCTCCACTCAACAAGACGATAGTGACGTAAATCCAGAAACAGAGAAATGGTGAAGGTAAAATCCAGTTCAAGCATTTGTGTGATATTCGAACAGTACAACTGAACTGTTGTAAAATACAGTGGCCATTTTCAGAAAGTGAATTATTCCAAGGGCATGAAAGACGGATGACGAAATTTTGAAATGATATCACAATATCGACCTCGTGCTTATCAACCTGAAATGAACACGTTCACCTTTATCAACCTGAAATGAACACGTTCACCTAAGTCCTTCCTCAGGTCTGCTTTGACAAAAGTAATGGAAAGTTTGTATTCTAATCTGCATATATAAAAAGATAATTGATTTTCTTTTGACTTTGATAATTATGTCTGACTTGTTTTATAAATTTGCAGAAATTTTTAAATATGGTGCCAACATAACAAACGTTTTGTGCCTTATATAGTTCTAGGTTTCTGGTTTGAATACAACAGCTGTCGAAAATTGCCAATACAGCATATTTCGAATAGTGCCAAAATGTAACAAGTCTATTGTGCAATCGGCATTAATATGATATATTGAGAAATTATGTCATGTTGTTCTAAGCTTTTGTGCGGGGGTGCTTTCATTATAGTTAAAGTTATCGTTATGGTTATGCAGATATAGAGAGAAAGAAAAGTTCACGATTAGACAAAACTTTGAGAAAAGTTCATGATTAGACAAAACTTTGAGAAAAGTTCACGATTAGACAAAACTTTGAGAAAAGTTCACGATTAGACAAAACTTTGAGAAAAGTTCACGATTAGACAAAACTTTGAGAAAAGTTCACGATTAGACAAAACTTTGAGAAAAGTTCATGATTAGACAAAACTTTGAGAAAAGTTCACGATTAGACAAAACTTTGAGAAAAGTTCACGATTAGACAAAACTTTGAGAAAAGTTCACGATTAGACAAAACTTTGAGAAAAGTTCACGATTAGACAAAACTTTGAGAAAAGTTCACGATTAGACAAAACTTTGCAATGCGCTTTGGATTGCCATTGCCTAAGATGCGTGAAAAGGAATCGATTGGCTTTTTTCACAAAGAAAGGGGGAGGGGGACGGGATCATTACCGAAGAAATTGCATCTGAAGTAAACGAATGGCATTCTACCTATAATCGCTAAAGAAACATTACGACATAACCTACTGAAAGAAGCAATATATATATATATCTACTTATATCCCTCTCCTTTTCACCAGAAAAAAGAAAACAAATAAAATAATAATTAAGTATAATTCCGGACTCAGAAATCCAGATGTCTACAACATCATCTACAGTGAAAGAAGTGAACAATTAGAGAGTAGAAATGACAAAAACGTATACTTTTTGTAAAATTGATTAGTAAATCAATAAGATCGAAATTCATGACAACGAATGATACTTCTTTTCATGAAATTAAAACTACGCACTTAAATAAAAGAACAAAATGAAGAAATGTTCCTGGCAATTAAAAACCGCCTATAAGCCTCGTAATAACAAATATAATATTCTGCTACATTTCTCAAATCATATGCAGAGATAATCTTATGCTACACTACTCCCTTGATAAATAACGATAATCTTATGCTACACTACTCCCTTGATAAATAACGATAATCTTATGCTACATTACTCCCTTGATAAATAACGATAATCTTATGCTACATTACTCCCTTGATAAAAAACGATAATCTTATGCTACACTACTCCCTTGATAAATAGCGATAATCTTATGCTACACTACTCCCTTGATAAATAACGATAATCTTATGCTACATTACTCCCTTGATATACATCGATAATTATAATCGTCTTCTAACTTCCATCCTCCATATACACCTATAACCTTCTGTAAAACTACTGACCCTGTAATCATTAGTAATGCATTTTGAACTGCCGAACTACTCTCTATAAACAAATTCTGTAAAACTACTTATACACACTGTGGTAGATATTTCTGCATCTATCACGTTCATTGCAGCTTATGATCAATAAACCACGAGTTCCCAATAATACACAGAAAGGCTGCTTTATGCCATCAAGCTAACAGCCGCCTTTCAAGACTAGACTTCTTGCCACACCAAATTCAAATGATCAGACAATAAAATTCTCTACAGCATGTAAACGTGTTTTTATCTCAGCCTTTTATCACTGGCTTGTCTCGTCTCGTAAATCTTAACCATGGAAAATAAATCTACTTCTCTATCTGGAAGTGGTTTGCATTAATCAGCATTTTCTAGCATAATCTCAACTGGAGTGTTTACTCCAACTCTGACACTTACAAAAGTACTACCATAAGGAGTGCCCAAGGCTGGGTCACTTCAACAATTTAACAATTTTATATAACAATTATGTTCAGAAATGGGGATAGGCAAATTTACTCCACCACAACATTGTTGGTGCCATACCGTGCAGTCACATTACTCACACCCGCATGCAAATTCCCACAACATTCAGATTCCTACCATCAGGTATATTATTTGTTGCATTTAAGGAATTACTAACTTCAAGTCAGCCATGCTAAAATCCAGTAAATACCAATCATGACTAGTCCAAGTTTAGATCTGACTAAAAATACTGGTTGTAATTTGAGAGTGTCCCAAATATAATCTTCAAGATTAGCGGCCATTGTTAACTATATGATTTCCCGTGACGTATACTTTGGAAAGATTACCCTAGTGTCTGGTCGTCTGCTTGTTAAATCTCATCTGACAACACGACTGAGAGCATTGATTCTGGTACTTATACCATTTTTTCCCAGCAAAAGCAAACTCCGACTGTCAGTGGACATTTAAAAATATATATATATCGAATATTTCGTTCCATAATATTTCTTTTTGTTTTCACAGACTTGCCATCCTCCAAAATGCGTAACGAAGATTCGTCATTCGGTTTTGTGCGTTACCGCTTCATTAAAACGTATGTCCGAATTTATCTTTTGTCATCTAAATACGGAAATGTGAACGCTTTGGGAGCAGTAGCTTGTTAATAGAGTACTTTTTCACAAGGACAATACCTAACTGTACTTCTCTAATAAATATGCAATGTGAATTCTTTTGTAGCAGTAGTTTGTTAATAAAGAGTACTTTTTCACAAGAACAATACCTAACTGTATTTCTCTAATAAAATAACGTGGATTACAATTAGAAAAAATAATGTTATTCTGTAGTTCTGTGGTATACGATATCAACATGGTTTCTTAGTAGTTAAAATGTACAAGATTCTTTTTCTATTCAATGCAATTCAAACACATTACGCACATGATACGTACCACATCTTTACAATTTTAAGTTGATATAAGCTTGCCCAGAATGAACATGCGACATTGGCAAACAAGATGGGGAACACGTGAATGATTTAATTTACAAATAATAAGACGTGCAATATAACGCGTTTCTCAACGAAATTAAAATTTAAAACTAAAACAATCTTTCAATGGAAACACTTTGTCAAAAGAGCTATGATGCATTTTAAACTGTCATTTAGTGACGCTGGGATTTGTCAAACCCAGAGCGAATCCATGGAGCGTTTCGAAATTAATCCATGCTTGTGTTTGTTATTTGTAATGTTTATATTTGTTAGGTTAAATAGCATATGGCAAGCTGTCTTAGCATATCAAGCTTATTAACAATTCGTGTTTTCTATTTGTAATTTTTATATTTGTTAGGTTAAGTAACATATGACAAGCTGTCAATTCGTGTTTTCTATTTGTAATTTTTATATTTGTTAGGTTAAATAGCATATGACAAGCTGTCTTTGCATATCAAGCTTATTAACAATTCGTGTTAATCTCACACTTCGTGTTAATCTCACACTTCGTGTTAATCTCACACTTCGCTGAGGATAGCGCGTGAAGTACAACTCAATTTATTTGACTTTTCCATAGAACAATAGGTACTTTGCAGTGGTTACCATTCTGCGTGCCGTGTTGTCTATTTAACCACACTGTAGTCGATCTGGTAGGGGCAGTGTATCTGTGGTTACCATTCTGCGTGCCGTGTTGTCTATTTAACCACACTGTAGTCGATCTGGTAGGGGCAGTGTATCTGTGGTTACCATTCTGCGTGCCGTGTAGTCTATTTAACCACACTGTAGTCGATCTGGTAGGGGCAGTGTATCTGTGGTTACCATTCTGCGTGCCGTGTTGTCTATTTAACCACACTGTAGTCGATCTGGTAGGGGCAGTGTATCTGTGGTTACCATTCTGCGTGTCGTGTTGTCTATTTAACCACACTGTAGTCGATCTGGTAGGGGCAGTGTATCTGTGGTTACCATTCTGCGTGCCGTGTTGTCTATTTAACCATACTGTAGTCAATCTGGTAGGGGCAGTGTATCTGTGGTTACCATTCTGCGTGCCGTGTTGTCTATTTAACCACACTGTAGTCTATCTGGTAGGGGCAGTGTATCGCCTACAGTTGATGTATTCTTCTGACGAGAGTACACAGCTCTTGGTAGTGATTGTCATATGATTATAATAAATTGAGTTATCACCCCCTAAACATTATAATCGGTATGTTAAGGATAATCAATGGGCAACGAACTTAGTTCATCCTACTTTAAGATGGGTCACGTGTTCTGTAATTTACATTCGACAATCCTAAGTGGGTTATGCGACAATTTCCTGTCACTTGCAAACGATTCTAGTTAATGCCACCTTAAAAGAGCAGCTTGACATCAAAATCCTATTTTCTGTCATTGATATTGATTGCACTCTACGAACGAGGGGCTTACATGGCTAGCCTTTCACCTTTAGCCTTTCACTACAATCGATACTAATCATTTTCCCTACAAGGAAATTATATGATTAGCGTTTCTCCGACAATCGATTCTTGTTAATCTCACCAAAGTTGATATTCCTAGCACAAATATTATAATCATCATGAATAATTAAGTTTGCTTCAATGTGATGAAAGCAATTATATACTAATCATTCATATTGCAATTTTTACAGTAGATGTATTCCAGTCTGACTGCTCTGACTGATATGGCATAATTCCACTTTTATGATAGGAGTAGTTACGTTGAAACATTACTGTGTGAGGTACGCTTGAATAATATATTTGTCTGGGTATCAGAAAGGCAAAGTTGAGACTATCAATGCAAATAATACCAATTTAGAAACAACAGCACTTCTACATTCAAAAACAAATCAGTTCGGTTCTTGTTATTTTCATTGCTAATATATTTATGAAACTTGTGTTTGCTAGTACTTTGTTACTGCAGGCGTTTACTTTGTCGAGTATTTACTCGTTTGTTTGAGCTTATAGTGGCCTAACATTATCTGACACATGTTTTGTAATATTTATTGTTCTATCTCTATATTGAAATAATTCACCTTGTGTCGCTGAAACGAGTCTGTAAGTTATGAATATTGAACACGGTTAAGATGAATAAAATCATGGTACCCAGTGATAGATAATGTTTTCCTGGAGCACTGCGAAGAGCTTTCACACGTGCAATATTGGGAAAGGATAACATTGCAAACGTACATTTATTTTAAACGTGGAGTGAGTTGGGGCCATTATTTTAGAATTCCCTTGCTTCTGCACGCTTTCTTGCTTTCAAGTGATGCATGGCAAAATTTAAAAAGTGACGTGTAAATGGCTCATAGCCAATACCATTAGTTTTATATTACTGAAGGTGTCCTGAATATAGTTTTTTGGTAGATTTTAAAATCAGATTATTTGCTTGTGTAGTATAAACATATTTTCCTTATTCTTGCTTTATTGTCCCTTTTATTGAACATTACATTCTAATTATTTGATTGATACAATGTAATAATATTTTATGGCACGTAGAATGCATGTTAAACTCTAATTATTTGATTGATACAATGTAATATTTTTCTGGCATGTAGATTGCATTTAAATTGTAATTATTTGATTGATACAATGTAATAATATTTTCTGGCATGTAGATTGCATGTTCATTGTCTGTCTTGGTAGAATGTAGTATGGAGGATCACGAATGGCTGAATGTAGTATAGAAATTAACTAAGGATTAAATATGGTAAAAATAGCAAAACTAATTACTAACTAAAAGTAGTAATAAAACTTAAGAAAGACTAAATATAGTAATAAAACTTACGAATGGCTGAATGTAGCATAGAAACTCATGAATGACTGATTGTAATAATAAAACTCATGAATGACTGATTGTAGTAATAAAACTCACTAAAGACTAAATGAAGTATTAAAATTAACGAAAGACTAAATGTAGTAATAAAACCCACGAATGACTAAATTTAGTAATAAAATTTTCGAATGACTAAATATAGTGTAGAAATTCACGAATGGCTACATGAAATAAACTAACTCGCGAATGACTAAATAAAGTAAAATAACTCACGAATATCTAAATAAAGTACAGAAATTCACGACTGGCTGAATATAATATGAAGACTCACGAAAGATTGAATGTAGCAATAAAATTCATTAGGTAAAATGTAGTATGGAAACTCTTGAATGGATGATTGTTGTCTATACTCCTCTTTTAGAGTGTGACTTCGGGCTTTGAAATCTCTCTCTGCAACACTGTTTGATGTTTTTTCCTGTACTCTAACATGCCTTGCATAATTGCTAAAGATTTGAGTCGACAGTATCACGTATGAGTTTACAACGTCATGTATGAGTCTACAACGTCCGTATGAGTTTACAACGTCATGTATGAGTCTACAACGTCACATACTAGTCTATAACGTCACGCTTGAGTCTACAACATCATGTATGATTCTACGTATGTTTACAGCGTCATGTATGTTCAACTGTGTTAAAGTGTCAAATTGTTCTTCCCAAACCAACGCCATTTTAGTTTATATACTAGATTGAGTCTTGCTAAGTTTCTACTAGAGAATTCTGGTCCGTGGAAAGTGCAGCGTCTGACTCTGGTGTGATTTCTCAACATTATTATATAGAAGTGACGTCACGCGTGTCTTCGCAAAGGAGTCGGATGGCTATTTTACTATCTTCTAGTCTCTACAGTTACATGTCGCACTGTAACCAGTCAGTGACGTATGTGAGGCCATAGACACTATACTTGCATGTAATTTACGACTAAATATGTTCAAACGTCGATTTAACAGCTGAAATATTGCAAATGTCTAAACGTAAATGTTACTGGCAGTCTGACATGATAATAATAATTCAATAAACAATTAATTAAACATGGACGGCAATTGCTCCGTCAAGTTTTCTGCTTCTTTTGAAATGTTGCTAGGGTCTGGCAACATCTCTACTCGCTATGTGATGAAACATAATATGCATTTATTTTTACACCCTAATGAAACAACTACACGAAGAAACGCTATTGAAAAATGATATATACAAATATTCAATTTTCTCCCCTGTTTATTAGGAGGTATCGAAACGCAAAATTAAATTTCTTAAACATGTATAATTTTACTTCCTCTTCTGCTAGTTAGAAGGAAAATACAAAATGTAAACATATTTTCGAAGTGGAATTTATAGGCAGAATTCTTTATACTGGAAAATTATTCTATTTGTTTTCTGCATTCCTGGGCCGATAAATAATCAACCTTGACATCAAGTACATAGAAAACGGATCTCCCTTTTCTTACGTAGACAGTCGACGATGTAACGTTTCTTAACTCTAGCACATCAGTCTGCTCTCCCTGCGACTCCATTGAAAAGTCTGCCATTAACAAATCTGATTTTATAATCCAAAAGTGTCCACATCGCCAGTTTCATTCGATCTGTAGGCTGCCCAAGTACAGTTATTCTAATGTCACCTCATCGCCTCTTAACTGGTTTAGCCATCCGAGTGGTGTCAAATATCTCGCCCGTTACACCATTGATGCTCAGACGCAAGCCATTGCTTTGTTGCCATCAGTCCTAACATTATTTCAAGAGCGACCTCCATCTTAATAGCCGAGCTAATTGGAGTCGTCATGCCACAAGGTCCGTTAGGTGTGTTACATGCAGATAGTCGACGGTCAAACTCTGTGACCCTGTGTGTCACTGTCTCTTCAGCCCTGACAGCTCCTGCATCAATATGCAGGCATTGTCAGGCAAGTATGGATGGGTCTTTTTACTCAGATCATTCTCGCATTATATCTTGTGATGAGCAAAAACAACCATTCATTCTGCACCAGCATACTCGATAAAGTGCTGTCATTGACCCCCGCATTGACTCTTGATTCAATTGGTATCATCATTGTGTCGATCATAAATCCTGTATCAAACCCATTTAGTACGTGGCACACAGCCAATACACCTAGTGTGACTGTCCTTTCTGTCGTGGCAACACTGGCTCTGACGTACAAACCTTGTCATGAGAGGAAACACTCTCTTCATTCAGATTGTGTTCGTCTACCATACTCTGGTGTACAGAAACAACCGGTCATTCTAATACCACTAGATCTAATAATGCACTACTGATAACAACCACATCGATGTCTGAAGTATTAAAATATAACACGAAAGAAAGAAATGCAAAATACATTTAATTACAAATGAACAATAGATCCAACTATTATCTAACATAATATTCAATTAAATTGATTTTCCCTTTAGAGTATATTGATTCTTATAGCTACTAATTTTCATCAAAGGGTGAGTTCCCTATATAGTAAATTCAGTCCTCTACTACTACTTTTTGTAATAGGATGAGAGTTTTGAAAAAGAAAAGGTGCATAACAACAAGTGACCTGATCGTTTCTGTTCTTGTGGCTAACCACACTGTCGAAATGTCGGTGCTTGTTGTCCCACGTTTAAGCCACTGCCTCTGGTCATCGCTCGCAAACACACACACACAACACACACACACACACACACACACACACACACACACACACACACACACACACACATACACACGCACACACACACGCACGCACACACACGAACAATTTACAAATTTCAATCAGATTCTCTAATGACAGTCCCTTTACAAATCACCACCATAAGGCTCCTTAAATAAGAATAACTTTCCTTCCTATTTTCTTTGATCTGATGAGAACAACTCATTACCTCCTGGCATAACAACAAGTATTGACCACAAGTCCAATTCTGGCAAACTCTGCAGGATGTCCTTGTCTTCTCGAATTTCCAAACAACCCAGGGATGAGGACATTTAGAACGCCCTCTATTTTAGCGGATTTTCTAATTGGTTTTGTATTTTATTAGAGAAACGGGTTTGAATGTTCAAGTCCCATTGTGTTGCTGGTTTCAAATGATTAAGTTATACATTTAAAAAAATGATAAAAATACTTAAATGCATTATGAATTTATTTATATAATAGAAAATAAGAAATCTGTTATCAATAAATATTCAGATGCAGCCCATTAACTATGCCTGCACACTTTACCAGCCCTACTCTATTTCTGAATTATGCGATGAATATAGTTAAATTCTGTGTAATCACTTTTTTCTCAAAATATCTCTGCAAGTTCAGTGTTCTCTTTCTTTACAGATTCTAATGTAAGTTCTCTGAAAAATCATAACTCTAAAGTCTGGCTAATATAGTTAGCTCAATAATCTGTACACGTTTAATTTGTACACGTTGTATTGCATCATTCGCTTTCTTGAGTTCTGCAAATCTGTTTCGTTTGGCCCTCCTCTCTGCAATACTCCCTTTCTTGAGTGCTGCGGACCGTGGCGTTTGACTCTCCTCTATCCAGTCTTGAGCGCTGCATGCCTATGACAATTGGTCCTCTTCTCGGCAAGACAAAATTTTCTTTCTTTTTCTACATTCATACTTCTGACTATTTTATAAAGTGAAGTTATTTTAGTAAGTTACACGGCCTCTCGTCCAGAGGATTCCCTACGCCAAATGTGTTATGAAGAGTATTCTAAAACAATACTGATTTATAATTGCAGCTTTCTCGTGTGACCACTGCTTCACCCTCTTCTGTTTGTTTCTACAGATGACAATAGCTGATATGTGGTTATATTTCTACAGATGACAGACAATAGCTGATGTTTGGTTATATTTCTACAGGTGACAATAGCTGATATTTGGTTATATTTCTACAGATGAGACTAACTGATATTTGTTATTTTTTACAGATGAGAATAGCTGATATTTGGTTATATTTCTGCTTGATGAGAATGCCTAATATTTCTTATTGCTTTTACATGTGAGAATAGATAATATTTGGTTATATTTCTACCTGGTGAGAATGCCTGATATTTCTTATTGTTTCTACAGATGAGAATGGCTTATATGTCTGTGATTCACATGCTGATGTATGTGTACATAATAGCGTGACTCCCATTAATACGTTTTTGTCTTTCGTACGGCATGATGTGCGTCACTCACCTCTTAACTCACCCTCATATGTTTACTTCTGAAAAGCATTCATAGGTCCCAGTTCTTGGCTATTACTTTTCGTCATTTTAACAAGCATTAATGGTATTAAAGCAGTGCGCTTCTGTGTCTATTTATCACCCACCTTTACCGGTTGGTAGCTTGATGTGTCGGTTTATCACCCACCTTTCCCTGTTGGTAGCCTGATGTGTTCATTTATCACTACCTTTATCTGTTGCAGCCTGATGTGTTCATTTATCACTACCTTTATCTGTTGGCAGCCTGATGTGTCTATTTATCACTACCTTTATCTGTTGGCAGCCTGATGTGTCTATTTATCACTACCTTTTCCTGTTGGCAGCCTGATGCGTCCATCACCCATCCTTTCAAGTCCGTAGTTTGACCAGCCTGCCTAAGGTGTAGCTTAGCGAGATTGTCGTTTACGGTGAAAATAATTAATAACTTTGAAAATTTTGGAAATATGATTCCAATTATTTACCCTAGAGTCTTTCCACCACATACATCATTAGTTGACAGGTACGAACTAAATTAAAGACAAAGCTGATTCTGGAGATTGTGACAGTTATACATTTTGTTCTTCGACAGAGTTCATAGAGTCACTGATTATGTAGTATAGTCAGTTCATATCTTTTTGTACAAGACTGAACGTTTGCAGTATAGTCAATGTGTTTGTCCCTCTTGTACAAGACTGAACGTTTGCAGTATAGTCAATTTGTTTGTCCCTCTTGTACAAGACTGAACGTTTGCAGTATAGTCAATTCGTTTGTCCTTCTTGTACAAGACTGAACGTTTGCAGTATAGTCAATTCGTTTGTCCTTCTTGTACAAGACTGAACGTTTGCAGTATAGTCAATTCGTTTGTCCTTCTTGTACAAGACTGAACGTTTGCAGTATAGTCAATTCGTTTGTCCTTCTTGTACAAGACAAAAACGTTTGAAACGTTTCCTAAAGAAGGCGATGACAGACACTGAAACACAATTTTTCCATTATTTGTTGTTCTATCAAATTACAGCTTCGTAGACGGATCTTTCAATAAGGATAGTACTTTTATGCCAAATTAAGGTGTTCATTTAAAACTGCATTAAATGTGTATGAGGTAGTTTTGTCAGTAAAAGCTTTAAATATTTATTGCATGTTTGTGCAGCTGTCGGCGAGGACTAAATCTGCTATTCACCTTGTAGCAGAATGACGTGTGTGTCAAGGTCATATTTGGATAGTGTTCACTTCGAATGCTGTTTCTTCACTGTTCAGTTTGGAGTATAGTCCGAAATCGCATAGCATCATTTCAGTTAAAATTCTCAAAATACTGATCACACACAAAAGTGAAACCTTTACTTCTGGATATCGTTCCTTAATTTATCTTAATTAAATGGACGACTTTTCATTAAAAGAAAGCGCGATGAAGGAAGAAGGAGGACAGCCGACGAAGATAGACCGTGGTTTCTAATTTACGGAGTCAAGTACGGGGATCATTAACTGCTACTTCTTTCGAGTGGAACTGATGATGCTTAGTAATCCAGATAAGAAAGACGTTGTTCACGAAATTGTCAACGCCGGAATAATGAATGTCTCTTACGGCCGAGAGAAGAGATTGATAGTGGTAAAAAGGGTTTGAGTAGAGTTCGCTCTCACGTTCTTCTTGTATCTCTGTACCATTACCACCACCATCACTTCTGAGTGGCACCCAGCCGTATACAGGCCTGTCCGGAACCCAGACTGTTCTCATCTTCTATTTTGCATTCCGATGCAAGGCAAACACGACATTATGTCAGTGCGGCTTCACAACTCAAGTCCCGTAATGCATGTAATTAAAGAGGGGTTGTTTTCTTGGACACGAATGCACGTGGTTAAAGAGGGGTTGTTTTCCTGTAGGCTACACGAATGCATGTGGTTAAAGAGGGGTTGTTTTCCTGTACACGAATGCATGTGGTTAAAGAGGGGTTGTTTTCCTGTACACGAATGCATAGTACTATTGACGTGGTGATGTTATGTGAGTTGATAATTATTGCAGTTATGTGGAGTTTTTTGGCTATACATACAATTAAAGATTGAGATATATTTTCAGCGTTATTGTGTATAAATAAAGGTAATGTGATAGTTTGTAAGGTAATACATATATAATTAATGACAAGGCGAAGTTTTGTAAGTTGTTAACTTTGAATGTAATTAATGGCACGGTTATGTTTTGTGCGGTAATACATGTAACAAAAGACTGGTGATAATCCAGGTAGCTAAAATTATGTTATGTTTTGATGGTAATACATGTAACTAAAGACTGGTGATAATCCATGTAGCTAAAATAATGTTATGTTTTGATGGTAATACATGCAACTAAAGACTGGTGATAATCCAGGTAGCTAAAATAATGGAGTGTGATGTAAAAGATTTTAGTCCCCATGCCTCAAAGTCCCTTTCTAGATGAAGACAACAGTTTAGAAAGCTTCTCCTAATGGGAAGGGATTGTCGAATGTATTTAATCGTGTTTTATTGGACTGGTGTCAAATAATTTGGCGGACAAAATCATCCAGTGGAGAAGCTTGCACTTTTCTTCTCAGGAAACATGAAAAACTTTTTTACAGCACACATATTACGCTGAGAGTGCGTTTCACTTCAGTGTAGCGGCCACTTACAACTTAGTGTCCAGACAAGCTATAGCAGAAGAGAATCCAGCAGTGAGAGAATTGTCATTGAGTTCTTACAATCAATATAGATTAGACTACTTACAACCATTTCACTGAACGGAAGTTCTAAGTGAATGCAAATTTGAGCTGTAGCAATTGTAAATTCAGAAACCAAATGAATACTATTCAAGATAGAAAAATAAACAAATCCTATTCATAAGGATTAGAAACAGAGTACTAGATCAGTTAAGGGACTGAGAAGTTGTTGGTATGGAACATTTACTGTTGTGAATATAATTCAATATTGTTGTAAAATTAATTCGTTCTTAGATGTTATTGTTAAGTGTGTCATATCGTAGACTAGCGTTTTGAAGTATAGTGTCTAATGCAATGGTTGTGGTTCAAGTCTCATGAAAACAGTATACGATGCTGGTGCCAACATATATTTCCCAAATGGTGATATTTGTACATGCAACTGTAGGTGGGTTAATGCGCAAATTATAAATAGGTTTAATCATCCCATATAAATAGAAAAGGACAGATTGTAAACTCACATAGGCATGACTACAAGTCACACCTGATATAACATGAAGGCCATGATGCAGAGCTCGCTGAGACATGGCTACATGAATAGGTAGTAATTTTGTATAGTCAATGTAGTAAATGAACTAATACCTTTTGAGTATATACTTTGTGTAAAACATTCAAATGCTATCAATGTTATTTCTTTATTTGAGTTGCATTTGTTATTTTACTCTCCAGAGAATAGATTTTTTGTTGGTGGTAAAATTAATTACTTAATTTTATGTCTGGTAATTTCCTATATATATATATATGGTATGCCTGGTTAACGTGTGATGTAAGATTTTAACAGTGGAAATCAAAATATACATATACCGTAGTGAACTCTGCCACATGAAAAGTTTAACATTGGAAATCAAAATATACATATACCCTAGTGAACTCTGCCACATGAAAAGTTTAACATTGGAAATCAAAATATACATATACCCTAGTGAACTCTGCCACATGAAAAGTTTAACATTGGAAATAAAAATATACATATATGCTAGTGAACTATGCCACATGAAAAGGGTTTCTTTGTTTGTTTGTTTGTTTGTTTTTAGAGACCGTTATATTTTGTTGTGTGTGGCTGCTTAGAACTGATGTTAATGCTAGTGATGGAAATATTTTTTATATATTACCATTATTGTACTTAATGTTAGTTGTTAGGTTGAGTGTTTTGAAATGTTCTGCAAGGGAATCAAATACTAATGTTATTGGCTGTGTTAGTGAATTTTAAGCTGATCTCGTGTTGATTATCAAAACAGTTTTACAAAATGTTCAGAATTTTTGAGAGTTGATGAAATAATGTTGTTGAACTGTTACTATTTATTTAATGGAAAGAATGAGATATTCTATTTAGCTTAGCTATTTGAATATCCGAACTGTTGATATTTACGTGATGGAAAGAATTAGATATTCTATTTATGCTTAGCTATTTGAATATCCGAACCAGACAGTTGTGTGAAACTTTTAATTATTGAATGAATTGTTGCAATATTTTTCTCTTTGATGATAGAAATTTCCTTAAGCATGATTTAGTATAATCTGGCTCTACTACGAGATTGTGATAAATGTATATTACCATAATCTCGATCAGCTGATTGGTAATCCAACACCAGAAAAGTGCGCCCAGGATCTGTTTTTATTATTATTCCGCGTTCTGGTATGTTGGATGGGGCAAAACTGTTTATAAACCGGCAACATTTTCGCGATAGAAAGGGACCGCTCTTTCTCTCACTTGCTACCGTTCTCTGGCTGCTCTGCCAGATTTGGAAACCTTTTGGTCTCCGGCCTCTAAGGTGACCGAAGTTTCCATTTACTAAAATTCTCCTTAAAGGAGTGTGGTAAGCTATCAGTAGGCTTTCTCTTATTGTAATTTATTGTTCTTTCCCCCTTCCTCTGTGTTAGAATGGCGACTTGACAGCATGGATTAGGTAGTAATGTAGATTAGGTAGTATAGTTAGATCTAGGAGAAAGATGAATGAATTGTAGATTAGGTAGTATAGTTAGATCTAGGAGAAAGATGAATGAATGAATTGTAGATTAGGTAGTATAGTTAGTTCTAGGAGAAAGATGAATGAATGAATTGTAGATTAGGTAGTATAGTTAGATCTAGGAGAAAGATGAATGAATTGTAGATTAGGTAGTATAGTTAGATCTAGGAGAAAGATGAATGAATTGTCCAAACATAAACGCTCTGTGCTTACGTCCATAGTTTTGTTCTCGTTGTATGATTATAACATGTAAATAAGTAGCGGTTCATAGAAGATACTACTGCGCAATATATGCTGAAGTTCTTTTAGCTGTTAGAAATATTTTTTGTGTTCAGTTAAAAGGAGTCTTGACTGGAATATCGCAAATAGTTGTCGTGATAGAGAAGTAATGATTAAAGAATGTGTTTGTAGAAAGCTGACAGACTGCACTCGTTCGGCCACAGCGTTTAACTGGCTGTCAAAATGCAGATTCGCAACACACATACATGGTGCCGGCCCTGACTAAAATCCTCATAAAATATCGTGCTTTCAGAATTTCTCACTTGCAAGAATGCTTCTTACTTTTCCATTCAGCGTTACATCTTGACAGCCAACTTTTATATTTTCTGAGACTCTTTTTACTCTGTGATGGTTAAATTTGAGACTCTCGTTTTATTGCAGACTGTGTTCTGTTAGGGTCAATATCACTTGGCGTATGCAATAGTACTGTCTGTGCGTTTGAACATGTGGATGAAATTTATTTTTATAAAAGCAATACTAGTGTGTATATGATGGCTATTTATTATATTTAGCAGTATGTTTTGTGTTTCTTAGTCTTGTTCAAAACTATAATACTAATTACGTATATAAATGTATATGAACATTTCCACGGGATGCGTACAGTCTACATTGTTGTTTTATGTAGAAGAATAGTGTGATGATGTGACGAATTAGTGTGTAAATATAACTAATGATATCGGTATAGTGCGTCACTCACTCTTCTTGCACACTGCAGTATATAGGCACGAGTCAATCCACAAATGACGTCAGTGGCGCACATTGATAGATAAATCGATAGACAGATACAAGCTGGCCCCCTGCTACTCTCAATCACACCTCGACAAATGTAGAAATAGGATGTAATGGCCGGCCAGATGTACGAACTGGTGACTTTAACCAACAAACTGTTTGACTGAGATCACTCAGGCTGCTATAATGAGTCAAACACTACAAACAATGCGTTCACGGATAACTCTACAAACAAAACGTTCACAGATAACACTATAGACAAAACGTTCACATTGACATTAAAGACAAAACGTTTACAGTCCACACTACTATGTTCACAAGTTGTGACACCGAAAGACAAATTGTTCACAGATGATACAACAGTCAAAACATTCACATTTTACACACAATAGACATAAATTGTGTCTATGTAGTTAATACTATGTGTGACACACAATAAATTGTGCTCAGAGAGGTGTCACACATAGTATTAACTATATATAGACACAATTTATGCCTATTGTGTTCACACATAGTATTAACTACGTAGACACAATTTATGCCTATTGTGTGTCACACATAGTATTAACTACATAGACACAATTTATGTCTATTGTGTTCACACATAGTATTAACTACATAGACACAATTTATGTATATTGTGTTCACACATAGTATTAACTATATATAGACACAATTTATGTCTATTGTGTTCACACATAGTATTAACTACATAGACACAATTTATGTCTATTGTGTTCACACATAGTATTAACTATATATAGACACAATTTATGTCTATTGTGTTCACACGTAGTATTAACTACATAGACACAATTTATGTCTATTGTGTTCACACATAGTATTAACTACATAGACACAATTTATGTCTGTTGTGTTCACACATAGTATTAACTATATATAGACACAATTTATGTCTATTGTGTTTACACATAGTATTAACTATAAATTGTGTCTATGTAGTTAATACTATGTGTGACACCTCTCTGGGCACCGTCACTCCTTATGATTATTATTTATTAATTAATAACACATAACTAATTACAAGTGATCGAGAAATGTAATTTATTCTTATTAATAATTATTCCATAAGACAGACACCGTATCTCACTTGGCCGATTATAAGGGTGTCGTAAAACCCTACTCTTTGCACAATGATAAGATAGACGTTTTACTGACGTATAATGTTCTGCAGTTAGAAAATTCTTACTAAAAGAGTAATAAAAATCCATCTTTTATTAATGAGGCCCATCCATCCACTATTACTCCAACATACGTTTAAATATATGTGTAAGACGGTTAATAAATTTAACAATAAATTGTTAAATCAACAATCAAATGAATATAACAAAGAGCGTTGATTAATTAATCTTTCATAACTAATTTTCAAGTGATGAGAATATTAATTTTATTTTATTAATGATCCTCCAACAGACACCACTCGTCTCTCAAATGGCGGATGTTTTGGCGTTGTAAACGTTTTCTCTATTCCACACTATAAATCAACATTTACAGTCACATAATGTTTCCGTGAGTGGAAAACTTCTTACTAAAGGAGAAGACAAATATGACTTTTAATCTATATTTAGCGATCCCCCATCCACCCACTTTCTTCTCCAACATAACGTTATCAATACGCATTAGAAAGTCAATAATTTTAACAATACATTTATTAAAAGAAAAATCAAATATACATATGACAATTATAATGAAATAGATAACTTGATATCAATATTCTATGAAATATAATTACAGTTCAATGACAGAGTCAATACAAATTGTTGTTAATCCTATCAGAGAATAGAAATGGATTTATTAGAGTTAAATGTGTAAATTTACATGACCTGGATTAAGCACTGCTTGACAGTCTTTCACTTGCTTTAGCAATGTCACAGTGTCAGCTCTCACAGTCCTTCACTTGCCTTTGCACCAATGTCAAAATGTACCAGTATGTGTTCCCGCCACTGTAAATTTTGACACATTGTTATATTCTCAGATATCTCCTTCCTTGTCACTCCTTCATGTAGGACACAATTTCAGCAATTCTGGTAACTTCACTGCACCAGAATTCTCCAGAATGTACCAAACGTACTTTGTTCTGATACATCAAAAGTGTAGCATACTCCCATACACTTACACTCTGCAAATGTGGCTGAAATCAAAGACAGCTGGCATATAGGCTATTTCAAATGCATTTATCTTTTTAAATGATTCAACATCTTTACAACTATGTCGATTAAATACAAATAGAGGCTGATGCTTATGGCATGCATGTTACTGCTAACATTACCAATTTGATAAACTGGCAAATGATCAGGAGCTGAAGAAGCAGTAGTTGTACTACTAGTTATACTATTACTAGTAATAGTAGTATGTTGTTATTATGAAATGAATGTGAGTATGTTTATAACGCTACTATCCTTTTTCCTGTAATACCACTCGTCAAAAATGAAAGGACAGACTGTAATACCACTTGTCAAAAATGAAAGGACAGACTGTAATACCACTTGTCAAAAATGAAAAGACAGACTGTAATACCACTTGTCAAAAAAATGAAAGGACAGACTGTATAATGTATGGTAATTCGTACTTGCTTTGAATCGTAATCTAATCAGGATGAGACGTTAATGACATTTTAAATTAGGACATATAAACAATTAACTTGCTGATTATTTTAGATAAAGAAAAGTACTTTACCCCTCTATTGGCATATACGCACATGTACACACTCACAAACGTTATTTCAATGAGTTTTATGGTTAATATACTATGAAAACTACCTCCCATCTTACACAAACATGAAACTTTAAACAATTAGTTGTGTTAATGAACAAAACAAACTGATGATTCATACTCTTGCCGCCTTTATCGCGTTATTTTTGTCGTCTCCTGTCGGCATCCTAAATGGTTTCATTTTCTTGTCGCGAACGAAAAGCGCCTTTCTCCAATTCCAAAGCACTCCCTGATATTTCAAGCAATCTCGGCACAGGCACGCCCACTCTCCGAGCGTACTTGCCCTCATGTCATTGCAAGCCAAATAATATATGATTATATAAACGGACATTGCAAGCCAAATAATATATGATTATATAAATGGACATTGCAAGCCAAATAATATATGATTATATACATGGACGTTGCATAGAATTCCCATGACTGTCGAAGGATGGGAGGGAGCTTTGGAAGGAACCATTGTTAGAGGTTTCTATAGAGTAAATATTTGTGGCGAATGCTCATGTATATGCTGAAGCTCTATGCATATAATAACAAAGAATATCTGCTCAATTATAAATGGGAAAAGTGTTCTTAAACGTTATAGGTAACATGGGAAAAGCATAGGAACTTTTATCAAAGCAAAGAAATATTACTTAGTGTCAAGCCTACTTGTAAGAAAAACACTTTTCGGAAAACTCGCACAGACAAAGGCAATACAAGCTTCTCACAGGGAAAAGAGTGGAGCGTTAATTCTGAGACAAAATGAAACTATACAGACTTCGTAAGGGGACATCTTAGATATTTCATACAGACATTTTACATCAGAAATGAAGTATTGATAGTGCGAAATTTGTACCGCACCTGCAAAGACGTCAGAAATGAAGAATACATTAAATGAAACGTGTACCTCTCTAGCAAAGAGGTAAGAATTTATGAATACAAGTATTAAAATTGTACCTCTTTAGCAAAGACATCAAAAACGAACAATGTACCTCTCTAGCAAAGATGTAAGAATTTATGAATACAAGTATAAAAATTGTACCTCTTTAACAAAGACATCCGAAATGAAGAATACAAGTATGAAACGTGTATACCAAGACATCAGAAATGAAGAATACAAGTTTAAAACGTGTATACCAAGACATCCGAAATGAAGAATACAAGTATAAAACGTGTATACCAAGACATCAGAAATGAAGAATACAAGTATAAAACGTGTATACCAAGACGTCAGAAATGAAGAATACAAGTATGAAACGTGTATACCAAGACGTCAGAAATGAAGAATACAAGTATGAAACGTGTATACCAAGACGTCAGAAATGAAGAATACAAGTATGAAACGTGTATACCAAGACGTCAGAAATGAAGAATGTAAGAAAGCAAATATTGGTTGGAACAAACTTGATATAGAAATATCGAATATTTATTAGCGGCTGACAATAATATTTCAGAACGCAATTATAGCAGGCATCGAGATGATAACTAGAGACAGTCGCCATGAATCGGAAATGAAGTATGCGAACGACAGCTAATTCAAATCTCTAATTACCAGTGAAGAACAGAACTCTACTAGAGGCTGAAGTTAATCAATAACAGAATACCAGAATAAGAATGGACAGGAAAACAGTTGAATGATTTTTTTTAAAGTATTGTATATTATTTCGTTTGTATTACTATAAGAACGAGTTACCTATCTCAACGCTAGTAGAGCACTTGATTAATGTGTTTTCTCATATAATTTATTCACAGATGGCAGTAAACTTCCCTTGAAATTATGACTAAATGAATGACGCGATCTATCAGTAATGTTAAATATTCAAGCGATAATGAAGCTGATCTAAAGTCGATAAAAGGCATTCGATAGCTCAATAAAATAGGGTGTGATATACGTAGGCATTTACTGCTGAGTTTTCAATATATTTTATTTATTAAAATATAGACGCATAAAATAATAAAGGTTGTGGTTAACTAAAAATAATTAACAACTTCAAACAGAAATAAAAGAGGCAATTAACCATTTTGGGTGCAGATCAATATGCATCATATACAAATAACAGAGCTAGAAAATTATCTCAGTCTTTAATATAAAGTTGTTCCTATAAAATACGTATCAAGCAGGCTCGGTATTTTGATTCTATATAGTTAACTGTACAATAATCAGACAAACTGATGGAATGCAAATTGCTGTAGCTACTTTTGTTTGTTTTTTACAATAGACGTCAAAGATATTTTATCTGTCGTGGTATTTGTGACTTGTGTCTACGTCCTTTTTTTAACAATAGATGACAAAATTATTTTCTCTATGTCGTAGTATTTATGACTTGCGGTTATGTCTGTTTCTTTTACAATAGTTGACAAAGTTGTTTTCTCTGTGTCGTGGTATTTATGACTTGTGGTTATGTCTGTTTCTTTTACAATAGTTGACAAAATTATTTTCTCTGTGTCGTAATATTTATGACTTGTGGTTATGTCTGTTTCTTTTACAATAGTTGACAAAGTTATTTTCTCTGTGTCGTGGTGATTTGTGACTTGTGCTAAGTCAGAACTTTAATAGCCCATATGTCAAAATTTCAAGGTTATGATGTGCACCATTAATACCATGCATCAAAACTAAATCTAGAAACTTTGATGTGCACGATAATCATTATATTACACAAAGAAGGGTGTATTTAAAATGCCAGGGTTATTACACAAAGAAGGGTGTATTTAAAATACCAGGGTTATTACACAAAGAAGGGTGTATTTAAAATGCCAGGGTTATTACACAAAGAAGGGTGTATTTAAAATACCAGGGTTATTACACAAAGAAGGGTGTATTTAAAATGCCAGGGTTATTACACAAAGAAGGGTGTATTTAAAATGCCAGGGTTATTAAACAAAGAAGGGTGTATTTAAAATGCCAGGATTATTACACAAAGAAAGATGTTTTACGAGCCCTACATTATGATATAATATATGATATTATATTATTGTCTATTATGATATAATATATACAGCTGATCGCTGTGTTTGTTACTTTGCGTGAGATTTATTTTGTTTTGAATTATGTGTATGATAGTGAGAGCTAAGACGCTGCTCAGTGCCATTGTCTTGGACAGGTTCAGAGAACTCAAGGCTAACCTTGTAACCCTCATTATCGGTATGCTGATATTGAACCCAAGAGAAGTTTGGACCAAGAGGGCGCCGTGTCCATACACCCCACACTTTACTGTTCTTTTCAACCCTTTGCTTCCAGAACATGGTCTAAATAGCGTGGTGACCAGAGACATATGGATGGAGATATTTACGAGAATGATAAAATAGAATGCACTTCAAGCCTTAGAGCCTGCCAGAAGGATAATAGAGCACAACAGCCATGAGAATAAGCCTTATGCGATTAGTGGGAAAGTTTGGTTAGGTTTAAGACTTAGGGTTTAGCTAGAAATTAGATCTTAAAGAAAAGCAAGAAGGCGGTGAAAGATGTCATTCGCACAAGAAAGAGAGAAATGTTAAAAGTTAGCAAATATATGAAATATTATTGAGTTGCCTTTCCAGTCGAACGGAACTGTGTATATTTTGTGTTGTGTACTGTATGCTGCGATTACACGTGGTTGTACTTTGTTGTGTTTTTATTTGCTGCTGCTACCATGTTCCCCAATAATAAAATAAATATCAAATAGTACCTATGCGGATATTCTTGAAGTATATTTATTCTTCATCAATCAATCCATCATATTACCCTTATTAGGTACCCCCAAAACCTTTTAATTTATAATTATACATAAATATTGTCACAACTATTAATTTATTATCTATTTAATTCACATCATTGAGAGCATGGAATAGAATTACGTGATTTTACTTGTTCATTGTGCTCCACATTAACATTTTAATAATAAGATTGTACTGAACATTGTTCATTGTGCTCCACATTAACATTTTAATAATAAGATTGTACTGAACATTGTTCACTGTACTCCACATTAACATTTTAATAATAAGATTGTACTGAGCATTGTTCACTGTGCTCCACATTAACATTTTAATAATAAGATTGTACTGAACATTGTTCTTTGTGCTCCACATTAACATTTTAATAATAAGATTGTACTGAACATTGTTCCTTGTGCTCCACATTAATATTTTAATAATAAGATTGTACTGAACATTGTTCACTGTGCTCCCCATTAACATTTTAATAATAAGATTGTACTGAACATTGTTCATTGTGCTCCACATTAACATTTTAATAATAAGATTGTACTGAACATTGTTCATTGTACTCCACATTAACATTTTAATAATAAGATTGTACTGAACATTGTTCACTGTGCTCCACATTAACATTTTAATAATAAAATTGTACTGAACATTGTTCTTTGTGCTCCACATTAACATTTTAATAATAAGATTGTACTGAACATTGTTCCTTGTGCTCCACATTAATATTTTAATAATAAGATTGTACTGAACATTGTTCACTGTGCTCCCCATTAACATTTTAATAATAAGATTGTACTGAACATTGTTCATTGTACTCCACATTAACATTTTAATAATAAGATTGTACTGAACATTGTTCATTGTGCTCCACATTAACATTTCATTAATTATAATTTTTACTAAAGTGAATATTGCTCATCGTGCTCCATCTTAACACTTATTAATTAGATTTGTACTGAAGTAAACATTGTTTCCTGAAACATAAAGGTAAAAACGTATATCATATAACATGTTAAAATGTAACACTTAGGTAATGCAGTATGTGGTTTATGATATTAAACCTATTTTGTGTATATGTCAACATTAAACCTTGAAACTCCTTAGTTTGCGGCAAACTGCACTGTATCATAAATAACATTAAGCGGATAGTTCATATTGCGATTGTTCTTTTGTTATTAAGCAGGATTCCTAAGTGTTTGGTATTGAAAACATTTTTTATTAAGCAGGATTCCTAAGTGTTTTGTATTGAAAACAATGTTATTAAGCAGGATTACTATGTGTTTGATATTAAAAACAATTTCTTATTAATCAGGATTACTGTTTGGTATTGAAATCAATGTTATTAAGCAGGATTGTCAAAGTGTTTGGTATTGAAAACAATGTTATTAAGCAGGATTACTAAGTGTTTGGTATTGAAAACATTTGACGTCAAGTTAAATTGTATCTCTAATTGGACTCTGAATCGAACATTTTATGAATAGATTTCAAGTAACAATAAGTTTCAAAATTAATAACTATTAGTCAAAATAAAATGAAACAATATTCATCCAAAACTGACATTTTGAACTTTGACACTGAAGCAAAACCAATCACGTAAAGATGTGTGAAGTCATATTGCAACCGGACTCAGCCCATTTCTTTTGCATCGCTTTCCACTACGTTTGTGACGTCATCGAAATGATAATTCACATTACTGAGTGGTGCACAAAGTAGAATGTCGTGTAGTTCTCTCCCCTTTCATTATTAATGATAGATTGAAATTACAACAACAACCATTCGTTGGACCTATTAAACCTAACATATTTTCATCCGGTAATCGAAACCATTAAATACACACGTGATTGACATTGACAACATGTGATTACTTTATCACATTCCGCACGGAATATCACGAGAGAATTTGTGAGGCGTACAATTTTTCGATTTGTGTTTCTCTCGGAGTCGGCCGCTACTTTGTCTAGGTCAAAGCTGACAGAGATATCTAGTGGTGCTCGGAAATAATACAGGAACATTTTAATTCGGTATTTGCTTCGCGAATACATTAAGCGTTCGAAGACAACTTGTAGTTTGTTTACTATATAGGTACTTCAAATTGACACCAGAAGAGACTTACTCACTTTAATATCGTTGTCTATTCTCACGGTTCATTTGATCAACGGCTAAATTCTCGTGATATTTGTCTGAGCTGATGATAACTCAAAAAGCTGTCAAGTACGTTAGCAATATTTGTCAAATAAAAAATAGAATTAAATATTCTAATAAGCCTGTGCATGTCGTTGATGACGGGCATACTGTGATAAAAATGACATACTTTTGTATTCGTATGTAAATTCAATGTTATTCAATCTGATCGACTGATAACGCATAACAACGTTAGAACATTTAACTATGAGTGCTTAAAACCAGATGATTTTGTCGTTTCTTTTTGTGAACAGGCGTTACATTTGCTATGATGATGACACTACACGTAACCTAAGTAACTCTACTTAAAACAATGCAATTACCGATATATATATATTGATCCTTCAATTCGCTATTACTGATTTCCTTTTAAAAAATAAACACTATAATTTTATGCTGACAAGTTCGAAACACATTTCAAAGACAAGACTGAAATTAAGGGTAAGGAAACCTTTCGGTTTATTACGCAACATGGAGATTTTAATCTAGGTTTATTATGCAAAACGAAGTTTTTAATCTAGGTTTATTACGCAACATGGAGATTTTAATCTAGGTTTATTATGCAAAACGGAGTTTTTAATCTAGGTTTATTAAGAAACATGGAGATTTTAATCTAGGTTTCTTTCATTTTGTTGTTGTTGTTATTTAAACATTCACTCTTCTTGATATTTCAGTTTTAACATAACATTTCATATCATATTTCCACTTGGGAATTAAACAGGATAAAACATCATTTAATTAATTATTCTAAAACAAAATAAAATTCCGAATATAGTATCTAATCATTTCTTCAACTAAGATAGATAGATAGATAGATAGACAGATAGACAGACAGAGAGACAGATAGATAGATAGATAGATAGATAGATAGATAGATGATGGATGGATGGATGATGGATGGACAGACAGACAGACAAACAAACAGACAGACAGACAGATAGATAGATAGATAGATAGATAGATAGATAGATAGATAGATAGATAGATAGATAGATAGATGGATGGATGGATGGATGGATAGATAAACGGAAGGATGGATGGATGGACGAACGGACAGGCGGATGGGGAGAGAGAGAGAGAGAGAGAGAGAGAGAGAGAGAGAGAGAGAGAGAGATTCATCCTGTATTGAAATTACGTTTACTTTCTATGATTATTCGAAGTCGGTTACTGTTTCATAATATTTATATATTTAAACACTAGTATTGCAGAGATGAAAATATAGTAAAGCCAATATAATTCGTAAAGACTACAAAAAAATATGTTTTTGTGACACAAACGCCACTTAGTTAATGATAATTATTATTATTAATTAATTATACATTCATAACTAATTACAAGGGAAGAGAATCTTATATTATTAACTTATATTATTAATAATTCTCCAGCAGACACCACTCGTCTCTCTCACTTGGCGGATATGTGGGTGCTGTAAACATTTTCTCTCGTCCATAATATTAAGACATTTAGTGTCTCACAATATTCTGTAGGTGCACAAGATCACATTATACAACTCACAAATGATATACAATAAAAACCACAATTTATATATTTTAACAGCATCATATCTTAATATACAACACACAATTGATATACAATAATAGCATCCGATCACACAATACAACTCACAATTGATATACAATAATAGCACCAGATCACACAATACAACTCACAATTGATATACAATAATAGCACCAGATCACACAATACAACTCACAATTGATATACAATAATAGCACCAGATCACACAATACAACTCACTATTGATATACAATAATAGCACCAGATCACACAATACAACTCACAATTGATATACAATAATAGCACCAGATCACACAATACAACTCACAATTGATATACAATAATAGCACCAGATCACACAATACAACTCACAATTGATATACAATAATAGCACCAGATCACACAATACAACTCACAATTGATATACAATAACATCATCGGTATTGGAATTAGTAAGTCACTTACGCAATCTTGTCTCAGTCAGATCTAAAGAGTAATTAAAGTCATTAGTACTGCAAAGATTTGATTTCTCTTCCATTGCCTAATTCTCAGTCAGATCTAAAGAGTCATTCAAGTGGTTAGTACTGCAAAGATTTGATTTCTCTTTCATTGCCTAATTCTCAGTCAGATCTAAAGAGTCATTCAAGTGGTTAGTACTGCAAAGATTTGATTTCTCTTTCATTGCCTAATTCTCAGTCAGATCTAAAGAGTCATTCAAGTGGTTAGTACTGCAAAGATTTGATTTCTCTTCCATTGCCTAATTCTCAGTCAGATCTAAAGAGTCATTCAAGTGGTTAGTACTGCAAAGATTTGATTTCTCTTCCATTGCCTAGTACTGCAAAGATTTGATTTCACTTCCATTGCCTAATTCGTCAAACTGCCTGTTGTAGGAAATTCACTGTATCCTGTGAATGGTTAAGGTTTTATTAGAAATGTTTTATTTGCTATTTTTAACATGTCTAACTTTATTTGTTGCAGATGCATATGCCGAATTAAGTATTTATTAAAGCAATAAGTTAGAGAATATTTAGGATCTGAGATCACATATGTTTCAGCATCTTTTCTTTGTTATGTCTATTTTCAAATTGGCTGCTTACATATTCGTATGATGTGTCTTGCGAGAGTTTGCGAGATTGAAGTTAAGTCTCTCTTGGGTAGAGACAGCTGTGTGCAATGTTATATGTGTCTGGACTCGTAGAGACAATATCTTTACTTTGAAATGCCGGTGACGAGAAAATACGACCAAGAATGTTTATTGCTTTGTTCGTTTTCATATTGTTAACTGTTTCTTTATTAGTTCTTTTTAATGCTGTCGTCACGCGCGTCTGTTTAGTGATAGTCTAGTTATTATGTCTTGTTCTCTGCCCGTTTACATATTTAATTTATATCTTTTTTCGTTTATTACTGAGTGGGGCCGTGAGTCAAATTCGCCGGGTGGCGTCCAACCACCATTATATCAGCATTACGTTTGCTGATGTGTATTTATAACCAGTAGCCCATATTCTGCATCAATATTTGTAGATCTATTTATTTTGGGCTATCAAATATTTCGTATAGTACAATATTACAAAGTCACCCTGGAGTAACTCGCGACACAGGCTTTTGGTATCTTTTAAAAGATGGACTTATAATTCTCCTTTTCACCACACCAGTCGTTTATTTTCTTGTTCTTCTCTGAGATATATACGTGCGTGGGGTGGGGTGGGGGTGGTGAAAGAGAGAGCGCGCGCAAGGGTGAGTCAATAAATAACCTAAAACGTTCGTAAAATGGTTTGTATTATAGATAAGTGTTTGTGACGACTAACAATGTTTTCCAGCATGTCTCCATGACAACAGGTGCATGTCCTCCAGCGCTTAACTAACGCTTGGATTACTTTTGAGAAAATTATTTTGGCTCCATGGGCATCCGCCTCTTGGACTTCGTCTGAGCGGAATTCTTTTCTGCCAAGTGGCACTTTTAGCGGCTCAAACATGTAATAGCCAGATAGTGAGTGGTTTGGTGAGGAAGGTGGTTGAGGAAGACACTTGAAATACAAAATCTCGCTTGCTGCAGCTGCTGCACGAGCAGTATGCGGTCGAGTGTTTTCACTAAGCAGCAAAATACCGGTACCGCGTAGTACAGGTCGTTCTGATTGGACCGCTTGTCCATTCATAACAGAAGCGTGTATTATGATTTAGGCACTCATCATGTAAACAAAACAACGGTGCTTTTAATTCGCTACATCGCCATAGCTATTAATTTTTGACCAATGATTACATTATTTTATTATTCGTGCTCTCCAAGTGTTTTCGTATTTTCCTATTTACAAGAATGATGAGCAAGCAGGAAGTAAATAATTTCGTGCATTTTTCTGTAACTGAAAAATTATTATTATTATTATTATTATTATTTGATACTTCACATTAAGTACATGCAAATAGGAGGTGACACTTCACGATTAAGATTTGATTTAATTAGATTTTTTATCAGCACTTTATTAAATCGAAAATGAGTGAGTATTGACAATCTGAGTTCAGAAAGCACGTATGTCTCATGCTCAGACATACATTTTTCTCACTATACAAGTACCAAAGTGCGTGTGTCATTTAATTTATTTACATCTGTTGCTATCACTTATTTTGTACAGTCTAGTGTTGAAACTTGATTCAAATAGTCCTACTTTGACGCCTACCGTTGTAGCAAAATAAATAAAGCCACTAGAGATATTACTGCTCCTGAATCTTTGAATTGATTCCAGACTGATCAGACTGCCAGATGGAACTTACGTTCCCTGAAGACAGATATGGCAATATTTTATCTTCAATGGCTTGGTCATCCGAAATAAATTGCGATCGGGAATCCTTTGCCGAATGCCATGAAACACTAGTTTCCTGGTGAAAGGTTATCTCGTCCTAGTTATTTCATTTTCAAGAATGATATTGACATGGAATAAAATGTTTATATAAATAGTATGGTAATTGCTGTCTTCTTGCAATGTGTAGATAGGATTGCTTGCCAGAAGACAGGATTGCTTAAAGTTTATATATAAGATTGCCTATAACTAAAAAAATTGCTTTTCAATATATATAATTGTCACAGGAAAGGATGAACAAAAATTATATTTTATTTCATTTTAAAAACCGCTAACAGAACTAGATGAAGTAACCCGAGTTTTGTTATTACTCATATATGTATTATGTAATTCCAGAAAAAGTCACCTAAGATCTCTTTAGTTAGACAGACGATCTAGATACAGTGTGTGTTACCATATCATGTTGAATATATATATATATTGTGAGAATTATGTATATTAAAGAATTAGAGTAATTACGCATGACTGGTCACATGTTGTTTACGAAGGAGAAAGCCAAAGCGTATTAGAAGTGACCGGTCAAATGTTGTTTATGAAGAAAGCCAATGCATATTAGAAATGACCGCAGAGAGCGTGCGGCACAACGAAAATAGACATTCAAGACAAATCATGTCATGAGGCATGGAGTTTTTGGGAGTTTGTGGAAGCCTTCAGGGAGGCTATATAAGAGGCAAAGGAAGATTTTTACACTCATGTTGAAAACGTCGATTTATGTGTGAAGACATCTCACTTCACGTATGAATTTCTCATGTACAGAGATTTCACAAAGGAAAGCTGCAAAAATCTCTTTCCATCCATTTTCCATCCGTCTGATGCCAAATATTGAGTAACAAGGCAACATTACTTCAGTATAATTTAGGCAAAGTGGGAAAATTCACTGTCAAGAAAAATTATGCATGCGACGTTGGTTGTATGCAGTTAACGACACGAAGGACCATTTTGTTTTCCCCCTGTCTGAGTTTCATTTGACTTTATATTCCGCATTCGAGGGGCTAGCACCTAGTTTTCCTTATGGAC
The DNA here is from genome assembly GCA_028829895.1 of Sinotaia quadrata. Lineage (NCBI taxonomy): Eukaryota > Metazoa > Mollusca > Gastropoda > Architaenioglossa > Viviparidae > Sinotaia > Sinotaia quadrata. The sequence continues at coordinate 43,293,800 of CM054180.1, forward strand.
ACCAGAATTCCTACACTCGATAGAATGCGATGACACATTCCACTGGACGATTCATCCGATAATGCTGAACGTCGTTGGGTTCTTCTGTTGACACGATAACCAGCAAACAACAACAATTATTGAAGTTGGCAATGGTCAACTGAGTATCAGATTTTTCCCCTTGCTATAATCTGAAAATGGTGCCTAGATTCCTGCAGATCTTCACCTACTATGCAAAGCAGCCATTGGTCATATCTTCACTTTGAAGTACCCCTTATACATGACGTGTGAGATTACATCATCTTCTTGGAACTCTGACATTACTAAGTGAGTAATAATTAGCACATCAAACGGCACACTTAGAACACTTAACTCTATGACTCTAAAGAACAGGAATACTGAATCTATTCTGTTTATATCCATTACTATTGTATCATTTGTGAAATATGAACTTTAGACTAATGTTAAAATTAATGCCTATTTTGTATGTGAACTATTGTTGAAGCGGTCCCATTTGCCGAATAAGAATTGTGTAGTTAATCTTTATATTACATTTTGAATTTCATCATTTTCATCTCCCCTTAAATTCCCACAGAGTGTATGATATTGGAAAGTTGAAAGTTTGACTAATCACTGTGTGAAAGAGTAGTGCCCCCCTTTTAAATCAGGTAATAAACAACCTGATTTAACCATACTCAAACAACCTTGTTTATTCATAGTTTTAGAGAGGGGCGAAAGAAATTGTATTTATATTGCTTAGTGCCGTTCCTTCTGTTCGTCCGTTTATTCTCTTTCATGATACTCGCTCACAACATACACAGCCCATAAAACGTTCCTTGGCATGACATAATAAAACTGGGCCCCACCCAAACATAAATGGTGTATGTCTATGTAACAACCCGACGACGTAGTACTGGCACGTCACACGGGCTTTTCTTGGAGATACACCAGAGCAAGCCAAAACCGACTTCACCCCTTGAATCTCTAACTTCAGCTCGAGCCGGCTTCACAGCGGCGTTTCGTGACAATAATAATGGTGCAAACACAAATTGCTATCTTAAGTTTATTTGATATCAAGATAATTATTTTTTTTTATTTCGTCACAATTTTGTTAAAGCGAATAGTTTTGTGTTGTCTTTTTTGTGATTTTCTTTAAACTAGGCATTTGGCTCATGCCTTACTGGTTAAGAATATGAGTTATAAAGTGTTGGGGATTTGTAACCGCCATTTAAAAAGCACTCTACCCCTCATACAGTTACCATAATGGTTATTTAAGTACAGTTTAATGTAGAGACAACAAATGAAATGACGTTTCCTGTCAAACATAATTTTAATAAGTAACATTTTTTCCTAGCAAATGACTGATCCCATTGACAGCTTCAAAGACCCAGAATTCCTCTTGTGTCGTACAATTAATATATTTCCTAAAGGCAATAGATATTTGACGCGCATAAATGTAAGTCTTCTGCCTGATTGACAAAAGCATTTTGCCAATAGGTTCCGTCTTTGATATGTCTTTTACTGCAGACTTTAATATTCACCCTTAACAAGCAGTAATGCTCTGCACATTCTTCTCCACCATTCCATTAAAATAATAAAATCTCAGCCATAATAAACCATTAAGGTAGAAACAACTCAGACATAATTTATCATTATGAACTTAAAATAGTCGCAGCTATAATATACATTAAGATATTAAAATAGGGTCAGTTATAATACACCATTAAAAGTCTTTTAAACTTCAGCCATAAAATATCATTAATATGCCAATATGGTCTCATCCGTAATATACCAATAAGATATTAGAAAGGTCTCAGACATAATATATAATACATAATACATAATATATCCTAAAATATAATAACGAATATTACAAAATAATAGAGAGGAAATTAACAAAGGTTAATACCACATACCATGACAGTCAGAGAAATTAGAATAGACCAAAATGAAAACATTTTATTGTACACATAGGAAGGGCTTTTTTAAATTCGAAATGTCATTAAATATAATATTTACGTGTATACTTGCTTTAAATTTTAAAATATGACTACATATTAACACCACCATTAATTTAATATCTTAAATGTCTAAAGGAAAGTCAACTCGGATAGGTAGTTTTGAAAACCTTGTAGACTGCACACTGGACACTGCACAAATAAAGATTTGTATACACTCCTCTCACGCAGAGATGTTACATTTTTCACACATAGAAATCTTACACTTTTACATATAAGGATCTTGTTACAATTCTCACACATAGAGATATTACATTTCTCACACAGAAATGTTACACTTCATATGTACAGAGGTCTTTCACTTATCACCCTGCACATCTTATACATATAGTTCTGACACTTCTCACACATACAATTCTCAAACAGTTCTCATAAGTTCTCACACATAGAGTTTTTACACTTCTGATACATAGAGTTCTAAGTGTTCTGATCCTTCTCACGTAAAGACTTTTAATGATTCACATATAATTATAGCGGCCTTACATGTAAATACACTTTTTACACGCACAGAAGCCTCGTACATACATGTCTTACACTTCTCACATCCAGAGTTCAGAGTTCAGAGCCCCACAAAAGCCTTTCCTCTTTCCACTTTCGCTTTTTATTTTTAATAGACTGTCGATGTTATACCCCGGGGTGACTTTGTAATAATGACTTATATCAAATATGTGTAATTAGTTATGATACAAGACATCCACAAGTGCGGGTGCAGACTATGGGTCACTGGTTAGATATGTATTATCTGCAACTGTTACGCCAATATACTGGTACGCCGCCAATTTTGGCTCCGGCTCCCACTCAGATCTCGCTAAGAATCAATGTTTATGAAGAAATATATATATAACGATTTAAATAGACGAACAGATGACAAGACATAATCATTAGATTATCACTTCGGACTACGATAACAAACAAATTACTTCACTAACAAATAGCGTTTAAAAATAATAACCAGAAATTTAATAAGAAAAATTAACAAGATAAAAATTATAAGTAACAAAGTCATCAAGGCAATTTTGCTACACTGGAGTCACTTTCTGATCGGGACTTAGCGTATGGGCTGGAATGACGTCACAGTATGGTAGACTTGAATATGACACAGTCCTCAGTAATAGATCAGAACGTCCCAATCAAGCCAGGGACAAAATCAAATTAAAACAGACAGTCAATAAGGCAACCAGCCACCAAGGCATACAGCTACAATACAAGCAGCCGAAACACAGCAGTCAAAATAACCTCTAGCTAGCTTATTGGCCATTGATCACTCAACTTAAACACTCGATCACCTATCTGCCCCAAATTACCACCATGCAGACTCATTCTTCAGGACCTCACCTCTAAACCAACATGAGCAATTGGCATACGTCATTCAAATTACAATAACGTTCAATTTAAATGCAACAAGGAAAATGAAAATTCCCCATCATACAACATAGACTAGCATTACAAACCTATGCATACTTAATAATATCAAAATTAGATTTTTTAAATTTGTATATTTTTTTATCAGAAAGATGAGGAATAGAACATCTGATTGAATGTAAATGTCACAAGAGTGATGAATGGAAGCAATGATTGGATGTAAATATCACAAGAGTTATGAATGGAAGCAATGATTGGATGTAAATGTCACAAGAGTGAGGAATGGAAGCAATGATTGGCTCCAAATATCAAAAGTGTAGCGAATGGAAGCAACGTATAAGTAACGAGCGTTTTTATTTAGAAAAGGGAGATAACATATTTCAAGTGGCTGAGCAAATGGGTTCCTGGAAATTCACCCTCGGAAGCTCTCCCTTACATACATTGATATGTTTGTTTTACTATTAGCGTTGAATTAACTGTCGGTATTTTTATACAGACGTAATTTTATTTAGATTACTGCATAGCGGTAGCAATACTATATCATGTACAACTTCTTGTAAAACACATAATACAAACAAATGAAAAAGGGTATGAACACTGACTTTGTTTTACATCAGCTTAAAATTATAACCTTATGTTATAAAATTTTATATATATAAAAAAATTGTACGATTGAAATCTTCAATGATATATGTTTACAGATTTTCTATACTTTTATTAATTATTATGTATTATACTTAAGCGATTTGCACACACATTTAAATATTATTGTTAATACTGTAATGAAAGTTCTACATGCTTCCATATTTTTTTTCTATAACTGTGGTTCTATCCTTCCAGAGCAAATGTATCTTAATATATTGTTCAATACCGTTACAAGTTTATATAGTCATACCGTTACAAGTTTATATAGTAATACCGTGTCTATATAGTCATACCGTTACAAGTTTATATTGTAATACCGTTACAAGTGTATATAGTAATACCGTGTCTATATAGTCATACCTTTACAAGTTCATATAGTAATACCGTTACAAATTTATATTGTAATACCGTTACAAGTTTATATAGTAATGCTCTGTTTAGTTTATATAGTAATACCGTGTTTATATTGTAATACCGTTACAAGTTTATATAGTAATACCGTTACAAGTTTATATTGTAATATCGTTACAAGTTTATATAGTAATACTGTGTCTAGTTTATATAGTAATACCGTTACAAGTTTATATAGTAATACCTTGTCTAGTTTATATAGTAATACCGTAACGGCACGCTCGGAATAGAGTATGAGCAAAGAATTATTTGGAAAATTATTTACAAGAAATGCATCCGCAAGGGACCGCACAGTAATTGGAAATCAAGTTTGGCTGTCCGACTAGCTCGACTTAATCAAACTGACCCCAGTCGTTTCACACACGAAGTCCAATAAAGAAAATAGAGCAGATAGCTTTATCGCAAAGGTGCGTGAGATAGTATCATCACAGTCATCCAGAGCTATTTTTATCATGAAAGTTCAGCCAGAGAAATCTATCATTGGCCCAGCTATTCTACTTTGTGTGGTAGCGTTTGTTTACGTGCTGCAATACTTTCATATTTGAAAATGTAAATTATACTTTTAATACAATTGTTAAATTTCTTTTATTTCATTCTTGTTAGTGGACGTTAACGTGTTTCCAGTTTGTTGTCTTTGTCATGCATTATTGATTTGTCCGTGTAAATTATTGTTATTGAACTTTGGGGTTGACGGAGTGACTTGAATTATCTCCCATTCCCATTTTAGTGTCGGGTGAGAGGTGCGTCGATTGAGACTTCAAAATCAATGCCAGAGCTTTTTATTAATCCATACTGAAATTTTTACTTTAGTATTATTTTTTTTAATTTTGATGACTATTTCTTCATAATATATTTATTGTTTTAATTGAGTGTATCACTTTAGTATTTATTTATTTATTTATTTTATTTGATGATTATATTAGTTTAGTATTTATTTAATTATTTTCATAAGTACATTACTTTATTTATTTTGTTCTGTATCATATTAGTGTACTATTTATTTATTTATTTTGATGAGCCTCGTGGACACCAACTTAATGCCTTCACAATATATGTCTTCACAACTTTCTAGATATTTGTGGTAAGCAGTCATGTATATTTTGCCCCATGCATTATTTGTGTCCTCTACATGCCATTATAGATGTTTTTGTTAAGCAATCGTTTATATTTTTAATTATGCATTATTTATCTGATTTCTGTATACATTATTTTTTGTAATGCTCTGTATGTATATTTTTACGTGAAACATATCCTTATAGTTGTGTAGTATATGTTACGTTTCCAGTATTTATTTAAAGACCCTGCTTAGAATAATTAAAAGACTTTAAATATAATTAATTCTTCTCTCTCATATTCTACGCAGACTGGTTGCTCAATTTATTATCTGACTAATTAAAAGTGCGTCTTGTAGTTCAGACGACAAATTTACAGACTAATAAACTGCGAACTTTTAGCTAGATTTGAAAACAGTTAAATCCCTCTAAATTAATATGCACTCGTCATCAATCTTTCTGCTCATCCGCCCCCATTCAAATCTAAGAATTAATCTAATTGGTCTATTGTGCATAGAAATCAACTACTAAGAGGTATTAACAAAGAAAATAAGATTTAATAAAGTTTAACAAATTAACAATAAATCGAATGCAACGCGAATAGTCTTCACTCTGTCTTTACGCGCCTATGCCTGATTTTTGTCAATCTAAATTGCCAGAAAAGTGTTCCTTTGAGATCTGTACACTTGATTTTGCACTTAGCTCTATTCTTGTATCCTTGGTCTCAACACTCAGTCATGCCGGTTCGTTCCCTCAGTCCCCCTTTAACGACACACGTGGTGCATAAGGAATGATGTCCCTTTGTTAGTGGCTAGGAACTGGAATTTTTGCAGCATGGCCCTCAGAGTGGATTTCGACACGCTTACACCAATAAGCTAATGCAGGTGAGGCATGGGTGAACATGAACCATGAGCCGACCTGTGGATGCAACGGTTGGATATAATTCTCAACCTAACAGCCCTACTTAGGCATGGCTCAATTAAATGCGCTGAACAAAGAGTTTCGACCTCGCGTCGCTTACAATTAAATTTTAGAAAAAATATAATCGTCTCACATGTGTTCCATTTAACAGTCATGACGTATGAAGCAATAAAATAGATACAACGTTAAATTAATGTTCATACAAAGAGGTAATTCAAACCGACAGAGCGCTTCACAATTTACAATTTAAATTACACGCAATAATTGAATTACATGAAGAATTCATATCGAGCGCAGCATTCTGGCTCTTAGTGAATTAAAACAATATAAATTAAAGTACAGAAATGGAAAAATAGTTACAATAAATTTATATTCCGTAACATATAGGTTTTCAGCTATTTCTCTGAACCATGCTCAAGTGTATATGGAAATCATATAATACATAGCACAAATACATACTTAAACAATACATAGGCAAATACTATTAAATAAAATGATACCTTTGAGAGAAGTCGAAGGGTACCTTGATTCTCTATGGCGCCGGCTGCCTCTCACGACCCGAGTAAGCTGATGGAATTAGCTAAAATGTGCTCGAAGTGAGGGAGCGGAAGCGTGTGGGTACATATATAGAAAGGTATATTGCGTATCACGTGACTGTTCGCAAAGCATGTGGTTGGTTCGAGAACTGGACAATGGTCCTAAAGTTACATAACATCTTGACCTGTTCTAGAAGCACCTAGAAAAAGGAAGCTTTGAACAAAGGGCCAAGGGTTTCAAATATTCGAATTTGAAGTAAACAAGGCAAGTGGGTCATCAGGTCGGACATTTTTATCAGACTTGTGACACCCCCTTGCTTTTGAGGCGTTTATCTTACCAAAGATAAAATGCCTCCTACAAATTATGTATGATAAAATGTAGAAGTCCACAATGAAGAAAAATTTACACAAAAAAAATTTCGACATTCCTAGAAATAAAGTGTGCAACTATATTTCATATTTACAGGAAGGAATCCGTAGGGTTCAGTTAATTGATTAAACGACATTCTATCAGTACCGGCACTTGATGGCATCAAGCACGACTCATGTAATCTGCGCCAACATTCAAAGACCCTTTGATGTAATGAATATTTGCGTCATACTGTGTCAGAAACAAAGACCAACGCATTAAACGGCTGTTCGTAAATTGCGCCTGCCCGAGAAAGGCCAACGGCTGGTGATCGCACTCAATGACAAAGGTTTTTCCGTACAAATAGTTTTCGAACTTTTTTATGGCCCAAACTATTGCAAGACATTCCTTTTCACTGGTGGAATATTTCTGTTCAGTAGTTGTGAGTTTACGGCTTGCATATGCAACTGGGTGTTTGGTGTCATTGTGTTCTTGTAATAACACTGCTCCTAATCCTGAGTTGCTAGCATCAGTCCTTAACAAGAATGGTTTTGTCAAATCTGGCAGTTTAACAATTAAATCTGAAGTCAGTCTAGATTTCAGTGTGTCAAAAGCGTTTTGGCATGCATCAGTCCACACTACTTTTGTAGGCATATTCTTACGTGTCAAGTCAGTCAGAGGACATGCAATGGCACTAAAATCTGGTACGAATTTTCTGTAGTAATTAGCAAGACCAAGAAAACTTCTAACTTGTGTTTTTGTTAGCGGTTGTGAAGTGTCCTTAAGTTGTGCTATCTTAGCTTCACTTGGCGACATAGTTCCATGACTCAACTTGTGTCCCAAGAAGTCTAAGGAGAATTGTGCTATTTCACACTTCGTAGGGCGGGCAGTGAGGTTGGCTTGCTTTAATCTGGCTAGCACGTCTCGTAAGAGTGTTAAGTGCTCCTCCCATGTCTGGGTGCCTAGAATTAAATCATCCATGAAGTTCTCAACTCCACGTCCGTACAGTGGTTCTAACAATGACCGCATCATTTTAGAAAAAATGCTTGGAGCGTTTGAAACTCCGAAAGGCATAACTTTCCATGTGTAGTTTCCTACTGGTGTAGTGAAAGCTAGTATGTGTCGATCAGTGTCCTTGACCTTGATTTGCCAAAAACCGCGTGACAAATCTATTTTGGTATAGTAATGAGCGTTAGCTAGCTTAGTGAAGATGAGATCCGGATCAGGGAGAGGTTCGGCACAAAACTCTGTCACTTGATTGAGTTTGCGGTAGTCTACGCAAAAACGGAACGAGTTATCACGTTTTTTAATCAACACGATGGGTGATCCGTAGGCACTGTCAGTCTTCTCTATGACCCCTAGATCTAGCATAGTCTTAATCTCACGTCTAACGTCATCTATCTTAGCGTGTGGCAACGGATACGGCTTCAAACGTATCGGTTTGTTGTCAGTCAGCTTCAGTGAAAATTCTATTAAGTCTGTCAACCCTGGTTTGTCTGTCAGAGTAGATGAGAACTCATTAAGCAATTCATTCACTTCTTTTTTCTGTCTTTCTGTCAAGGCTTCATTTACCCTAACGTCTTTGACAGTTTCGTCCGTCTGTAGAGGACAGTTTGGTAAAGTACCAGTGACGCAATCAGTATCCCCCTCGTCTTCTGTAACTATCGTCGCTACGACAAAATCAGCTTGAGTGGTTTGATCCTCACGGCTTATGTACTTTTTGAGTAGGTTAACATGAAAGATTTTCTCTCTCTTTCCTGTCTGTACCTTATAGTTCAGTCCCCCTAGCTTGGCGGTAACTACAAAGGGCCCCTTCCATTTCATCTGAAGTTTGTTATGTGCTTCAGGAAGCAACAGTAACACTTTGTCATTAACTTCAAATTCTCTAGGTTTGGTGTGCTTATTGTAATATTCTGCCTGTCTAGACTGAGCTATCGTCAAGTTTTCCCGTGCTATCTTGCCTATAGTTTCAAGACGGTTTCTTAAGTCAGTGACGTATGTATAAGTTGTCTTAACTTCGTCATCTGTCTTTTCATCAGTCCAAAGTGCCTTCAAAATCATCATCGGTCCGCGTACAGTACGTCCGTAAAGTAGCTCAAATGGTGAAAACCCGGTGGAAGATTGTGGCACCTCCCTATATGCAAATAGTAGGGCAGGGATGTATCTGTCCCAGTCTTTCGGTTTATCTGTGGCGAGCTTTTTAAGTGCTGTTTTTAATGTCCCATTGTATTTTTCAATCAGACCATTTGCCTGGGGGTGGTATGGTGTGCAAGTAAGATGTTTGATGGAAAGTAAACGATTTACTTCCTTCATTACGTTGCCTATGAATTGACTCCCCTGATCCGTCAAAATTTCAGTAGGAATTCCAACACGACTCCAAAGACCGAGAAGGGCTTCGGCGACAGTTTCAGTATCAATATTCTTCAATGGTACTGCGTCGGCGAATCTTGTTGCGTAATCAATAGTGGTCAGCACGTATCGATTACCTCTCGTTGATGTGGGTATTATAGGCCCAATCAAATCCAATGCTACGCGCTTGTAGGGTTCACTGATCAGTTCAGGCTCTCCTAACGGTGCGGGTCTGATTGAATTTTTAGACTGTGTTCTCTGGCATGTGTCGCAACTTAACACGAATCTACGGATATCGGCAGTGATGTCCGGCCAATAAAACTCACTTGTAATACGACTAGTTGTTTTTTGTACACCCATGTGTGCACCAAAAAGACTCTCATGACCTAATCGTAATACGTCATTTCGTTTGGTTTGTGGAACGACTAATTGTTTCCGAAATTCGTCTCCCACTTTCGAATAGCGGTACAATAAACCCTTTTTCAGAATAATGCACGCTTTCTTATTCGAATCGTCAGTGTTGACGTCACTAACAAGTACAGCTTGTCTGCGTAACTTGTCTAGTGTTTCGTCCTCAGCTTGTAATATTTTAATCTCGCTAACTGTTGCTTTATCTACGGCTGGTGCGGCAGACATCGGTGCAGTTACAGATTTGTCTTTACTACTCGCTGCTCTGGTTACAGCGTTAACCAGTGGTGGTTCAGTTGAAGTTTGTTTTTTGCACGGCAAAACATACTTGCAACCAAGGATCACGTCATGCGGTGAGTTTTCCATAACTGCCGCTTTGACTGTTCCTTCTACAAAGTCTGAAACAATCGAGATCTCAGCTACTGGTAAAATGTCTTTTTCGCCGTTTGCAAAGGTGACAGAGATTGTCTCCCCTGTGTAGTCGGTACGGTTAACTAATGATGCATTTACAATAGCGTCTAGCTCACACCCTGTATCAAGCAAAGCGATTGTATCGTGACCGTTTGCCTGTACTGGTGTTCGATTCGACTTTTCTGTTTTAGGTGTATGACTTTCTACTGCGTAAACTTTAGCTGTTTTCTTTTCAGGACATGTTCGTGAAAAATGGCCACTATCACCACAAGTGTAACATGCAAGATTCTTTTTATCTTTCTGTTTGTCGGACTTGTTTTTAGTGTCGGGTTTAGATGTTTTATCATCACGCTCACTAGGTGCCTTCCCGTCATTTTTCTTATCCTTTCGAGTCTGCGGTTCATTCGGTCGAGACTTGTTCGCGTGTGCGTTCGAGAATTGAGAATGTGCGTCATCAAAGCGATCGGCGGCGTTGCCTATCTCCTCTAGCGTAGATTTTTCCCTTATTGCTAAGTGAATCAGTAGATCTGATTTGTATGACCCGAGAATGTGGTCTTTTATCATTTCATCCCTAAGACCTGCGTACGTCTGTGGAGTTTCGGCTAGATCTATCCATCTTTGGAACAAGTCAGTTACACGTCGTATGTACTGTGCGTGCGTCTCTGAACTGGCTTTCGTGGCCTGTTTAAATTTACGGCGGTAAGTATCTGCTGTGAGTTTGTAACGTTTCAATAATGCGGCCTTGACTGTGTCGTAATTATCTGACTCAGAATCGCTAAGCTTATTGAATTCGTTTTTCGCAGTTCCCTGCAGTAACCCCGATAAATTTATCGCCCAATGTTCCGCTGGAATGTTTGTTGCTCTGGCTAACTTTTCAAACGTTTTTAAATACGCGTCTATTTGATCTTTGTTCTCATCAAATGGGACCATATTTATCTTTGGAATGATGTTTTCAATTCTACTGTGATTATTTCCATCGCTAGAACGCGAATCACCACTGCTTCTGCGGTCACGGTTTGGATTAGTAACTTCTAGTTTCTTTACTTCCCATTCTAACCGTTTTATTTCCGCGTCTGCCGCGATGCGTTTGGCTTCTGTATCCGCTGCGATACGTTTTGTTTCGATGTCGGCTAGTCTTTCAGCCTCTAATTTTTTTGCTTCGCGGGCGGCTAACCGTTCTTCCCTTTCTATCTCTTGTCTCTCCTTTTCTGCTTTTTCCGCTTTCTCTAGCTCAGTTTTAATGTAGCTAGTCAGTTCGTCACCCTGATATCCAATCATGATACCGGTTTCTTTCAGGTCTTCGATAACCTGTTTGCGATCCATTTTACTGTCTTAGCGCGCTGGCTACAATAACAATGTATCTCGTGAATTGTGTGTTTTAACCGTCGGCGATAACTCCGCTTATCCCGAAAATAACTTTTAGGCTACAACCTTACAAAAATTATTTAATTTACTCAGAACACCTTCCGAAATAAATTACGCGTTAACTCTTTACACGTTTCACCTGCTTGTCACAGTGTCCGCTGTTCCAAGACTTTCGTAATGTCACGGCTCCTACCATACAACACTACACATTATATCTAGCACCCTAAATATAATAGTCCGAAGTCTGTTACTACCGATAACTCTCCTAGCTGGCGGTATAACCTTCGACTCCTCACAATGAAGTACTCAGTAACACAATACTAAATAAATCATTCAATAGCTAACATGACATATTTAACTACGCTTAAATATATCAACATTAACTAACATGCACGCTACTCTGCAAAAGAATACATGCACATGTCACAACAAAAGCAAAGAAAATCAGTGATACAAAAATCAAAAGAACAATTGGCAATTTCTTTTCGTTCGTTCGTTTCTAGGTTTATGATACGCCCTATGTATAAAAATGTTACAATTTACAATTTAATACATATCAATCCCGCGACGACCCACACTTGTTACGTTTCCAGTATTTATTTAAAGACCCTGCTTAGAATAATTAAAAGACTTTAAATATAATTAATTCTTCTCTCTCATATTCTACGCAGACTGGTTGCTCAATTTATTATCTGACTAATTAAAAGTGCGTCTTGTAGTTCAGACGACAAATTTACAGACTAATAAACTGCGAACTTTTAGCTAGATTTGAAAACAGTTAAATCCCTCTAAATTAATATGCACTCGTCATCAATCTTTCTGCTCATCCGCCCCCATTCAAATCTAAGAATTAATCTAATTGGTCTATTGTGCATAGAAATCAACTACTAAGAGGTATTAACAAAGAAAATAAGATTTAATAAAGTTTAACAAATTAACAATAAATCGAATGCAACGCGAATAGTCTTCACTCTGTCTTTACGCGCCTATGCCTGATTTTTGTCAATCTAAATTGCCAGAAAAGTGTTCCTTTGAGATCTGTACACTTGATTTTGCACTTAGCTCTATTCTTGTATCCTTGGTCTCAACACTCAGTCATGCCGGTTCGTTCCCTCAGTCCCCCTTTAACGACACACGTGGTGCATAAGGAATGATGTCCCTTTGTTAGTGGCTAGGAACTGGAATTTTTGCAGCATGGCCCTCAGAGTGGATTTCGACACGCTTACACCAATAAGCTAATGCAGGTGAGGCATGGGTGAACATGAACCATGAGCCGACCTGTGGATGCAACGGTTGGATATAATTCTCAACCTAACAGCCCTACTTAGGCATGGCTCAATTAAATGCGCTGAACAAAGAGTTTCGACCTCGCGTCGCTTACAATTAAATTTTAGAAAAAATATAATCGTCTCACATGTGTTCCATTTAACAGTCATGACGTATGAAGCAATAAAATAGATACAACGTTAAATTAATGTTCATACAAAGAGGTAATTCAAACCGACAGAGCGCTTCACAATTTACAATTTAAATTACACGCAATAATTGAATTACATGAAGAATTCATATCGAGCGCAGCATTCTGGCTCTTAGTGAATTAAAACAATATAAATTAAAGTACAGAAATGGAAAAATAGTTACAATAAATTTATATTCCGTAACATATAGGTTTTCAGCTATTTCTCTGAACCATGCTCAAGTGTATATGGAAATCATATAATACATAGCACAAATACATACTTAAACAATACATAGGCAAATACTATTAAATAAAATGATACCTTTGAGAGAAGTCGAAGGGTACCTTGATTCTCTATGGCGCCGGCTGCCTCTCACGACCCGAGTAAGCTGATGGAATTAGCTAAAATGTGCTCGAAGTGAGGGAGCGGAAGCGTGTGGGTACATATATAGAAAGGTATATTGCGTATCACGTGACTGTTCGCAAAGCATGTGGTTGGTTCGAGAACTGGACAATGGTCCTAAAGTTACATAACATCTTGACCTGTTCTAGAAGCACCTAGAAAAAGGAAGCTTTGAACAAAGGGCCAAGGGTTTCAAATATTCGAATTTGAAGTAAACAAGGCAAGTGGGTCATCAGGTCGGACATTTTTATCAGACTTGTGACAGTATATTTCATATACATTCGCATATATTGTCCCTATTTATATTCTTGAGTATATCAGTAATGCATACCCAATCATATTTTATACTGCGTATGCATTTGTATATATTTTACTTTGCACATATGTATGAAGTTGTGCTGTATTTAAACTGATCTCGTGTATTCGAACACACAAATACATTGTTTTATGTATAACGTTTTGTCTTAAACTGTTCTCGTGCATTCGAACACATAATTTGTTTTATGTATGACGTTTTGTCTTAATTAAACTGTTCTCGTGCATTCGAACACATAATTTGTTATATGTATGACATTTTGTCTTAATTAAACTGTTCTCGAGCATTCGAACACATAATTTGTTTTATGTATGACGTTTTGCCTTGTTTAAACTGTTCTCGTGCATTCGAACACATAATTTGTTTTATGTATGACGTTTTGCCTTGTTTAAACTGTTCTCGTGCATTCGAACACACATACATTGTTATATGTATGATGTTTTGCCTTGTTTAAACTGTTCACTTGCATTCGAACACACATACATTGTTATATGTATGATGTTTTGCCTTGTTTAAACTGTTCTTGTGTATTCGAACGCACATTTACATTGCTATATATAAGATGTTCTCAAGAAGCTGCCCTGCAAGATGAATAGCTGAATCGTTTTATATTTATTGTGAATCTGTAAGCGTGTGTTTATATATCATTCTTTGTTTGTGCATTTGTATTTTGTGTAATATCCTTTATTTTACTTTATGTTGATTATTTGCATTTCCATTCATTTTATAAATAAAATTTGTTACATTCTTCTTTATTTTTTTGTTTACTTAGGTTTGGGTAAAAAAGCAATCACCTTCGCATTGGAAGCCATTTAAGATGTCTATATTAGTTAGTTATTTTCAATTTATACCAATATTAATAAGATAAATACAAAGGCAATCATTTTAGAGTTGGAAGCCATTTAAGATGTCTTTATTTGGTAGTTATCTTCAAGTGTCCCAATAAAAGGATAAATAACAAGGTAATCAATCTAAATGCACAAGTTTTAGGGCGTGCCCATTTGAGACAATAAATGAAGTGTGTTTTTTTTATTATTTCTATTATTGTAATGACAATACATTATTAAAATAAAAGATTACCTCAATACGCATATATAATTATGTGTGTAGTTGTATATTATTAAGTAGCCTAAATAACCCGGCAGCCAATGGGTTTAATGCAATTTAAATATCACCAATAGATTTAAAGTAAACAATGATTATTAACGATAATTCTTAAATGTTGGTTAATACACTCACATATGCGTAATTTGTTCCATCATGGGGCATCCTTCTCCATCTAAAGAAAAAAATCGAATTCCAGAATATTTTTTACTGGAACCATACTCAGATCAAGAATGATCGACGTATATTTCCCTGAATGTCTCGGCAATTTTGATCAAGTGATACACATGTTTAGGTTAGAGGGTGTGCTGCGATATTTTTGTATTCCCTTCTTTGGCGTACGTTTCCTTTTGATCGCAAAGTTTCAGCTGCTCCTATTTCAGGCAATTCAAATATTCGCAAACTTCTTAATGGAATGAAAGGTCAGTTTCCGCGTATCGCATGTCCCAATGTCAGAATAATTATGGATTGGGGTTCGGGATGATAATAATGATTGAGTCTCACTGGATGTCCCAGTGAACACACACACACACTAGCACACAATCAATAACACTCGCAAATAAAATAAGCTCACAAAATTCTTTCACTATCTGTCTTTATATAGTTTAGTGACTTTAAATTAACATTTACCAAAGGAATGACATTTCATTTCAGCCACTTTTGAACAAAAGTGTATTCCAGCTGTATACACAGGCATTTAATTAGGTACAGAAAGGTGGATCATTAACCATTTAATTGGGCAAACAAAGATAGATTATTAGCCATTTAATTAGACAATGAAAGGTGGATCATTAGCTATTTAATTAGACAAAGAAAGGTGTATTATTAGCCATTTAATTAGACAAAGAAAGATGAATATTTAGCCATTTAATTAGACAAAGAAAGGTACATCATGAGCCATTTTATTAGACAAAGAAAGGTGCATCATGAGCCATTTTATTAGACAAAGAAAGGTGCATCATGAGCCATTTTATTAGACAAAGAAAGGTGCATCATGAGCCATTTTATTAGACAAAGTGTGGCGAGTAAATTTTACTATCCCTATTTCTAGTCTTGATCATTATATAAAGTGTTAAATGTCAAAGTGAAACGACCTTGGGCACTGCTTAAGCTGATATTTATAAGTGTCAGAGTTGGAAGTAAACAACTCAGGTAGAGGATGTGCTAGACTTGATGTTGTAATCTAAACCAATTTTAGGTGGATGATTAATTTTTATTATCCAAAGGTTAAGATTTACAAGAATGAAACCAGCCAGTGGGTTGAGATCAAAGACTTAGCTGATGTAAAAAAAATATTCTATTGTCTAATCACTTTGAATTTGGAGTGGCAAGAAGTCCAGTCATGAAAAGCGGCTGTTAGTTTAATGGTGAGTTAAATGACTGATTGAGAGAGAATGAACTTAGAAATATCTCATGCATTTTTACTATTGATATGTTATACTTGCGTTTGAAATAGAGATGTATTTTGTGACTAGACAGGTGTTTCTACAAATGATAAAATATGATACTTGTGTATGTAGTGTGCTAAACACTTGACATTGTTTGTCATGGACCTTTCATAAACTAATATGCTGTATTTATTATGATGTTTGCATGTATCGGGCTAATAAATAATGTTGCAGGAAATTGTAAGTTGAGACTAGAATGTAAGAGAGAATGGAGTTAAAGATGAATAAACTGGAAACTAAGCATTTGTTCCCTGATTAGATCTTATAGGGAATAAACAGCCTTTTCTTGTTTTACCTGGTTTACTGATTTATAAACCACTATGATTGTGGTAGACATGAGAAGTATCTACTCCCAGTGTGTAAGTATAAGGATTAAACTCCACTCTGTTGATGTATGGTGGAAAGGTATGCTGACTACATCGTGGAATATCTGGTTCAAAGAAGTTACTGGAAATTGCTACAATTGTTGTTCTCCGTAAGGGAGCTAATACCTTAACTCCATTTCTGTTCTCTGATAAAAACTATCCTGACATTTGTATTGACACTAATCTGTTGAATTGGTGCTAGGATATAATACTCTATAGGTATTAAAAATCATTCAAACGTGGTTTCATTGAAATATTGATATCAAGCAATCGTTTCATTGTATTTGCTATATGTATATTTGATTGTTGATTTAATAAATTTATTGTTGACCTCCTTACAAATATTGATAACCTTATGTTAAAGAAGAAAGTGGATGGATGGGGGCTCGCTAAATATAGATTAAAAGACGGATTTTATCTTCTTCCATAGTAAGACGTTTTCCACCTACCGAAATAATGTGTGACAGTAAATGTTTGTCTTAATGTTGTGGAATAGAGAAACGTTTACAGTGCCTGCATATCAGTCAAGTGAGAGAGACGAGTGGTGTCTTCTGGAGAATTATTAATAACATAAATTAGTGTTATCATCACTTGTATTTAGTTATGGGTGATTAATTATAATAATAATCATAACCATTACCAAGGTGGATTTATAGAAAGGTGGATCAAATGGCCATTTTATTAAGCAATAAAATGTGGATCATTAGCCATTTAATTAGTCGAAGAAAGGTGGACCATTAGCCATTTATCCAGCAAAGAAAAGTGGAATATTAGCCACTTTATTCGGCAAAAAAGGTGGATCATTAGCCATTTAATTAGGCAAATAAAGATGGATCATTAGCAATTTATTTAGGCAAAGAAAGATGGATCATTAGCAATGTTATTAGGCAAAGAAAGGCGGATTATTAGCTATTTTACTAGGCAAAGAATGATGGATTATTAGCCATTTTATTAGCAAATAAGATGGAGCAGCTTCAGCAATACATATCAGTTCTGAGTGTACAAGAGATATGTAAAGGTTCTATTGAGAGGCGGGGGGGGGGGAGAAGTATAAGCAAGCATGATTACTCTTCCATTATACTCTTCCATAAACAAGTTTTAAAGCTGAAAAGTAAATACAAAATGTTACCGATTTTCTCTCTCCCTCTCTCCCTCACGCATGCACCTATACACAAATACACCAAATGTGACCACCCACGGTGATATGTGCAAGAGTTTCGTAGACCTAGAGACTCCTCTCGCCACCCCGCCTTCAATTAAATAAGCAAATACGTCCCGTTGTTAAACACATAACTTGTCGCCTTGTTTACTGTAAAGTTTATCGTCTTAACTCACATTGCGAAGGATTTCTTGCTGCCTTTCAAATCTCCTTATTATATCTTGCAATCGTTAGTAATGCAAATATTATTTTGTAAGAATACATTAGTTTTTAGTTTTAAATGTCATTTCATGTACTCGGTTATTTCTTTTTTTTATTTTGCCAGTGTGAGATCTGTTTGTACTATTACTGAAAGTGCAGTTGCGTGAATAAACGATACCAACGTATCATTGATTGAATATGCCACAATTCAGATTGTTTGGCAGCTCCATTTTCTTGTGCTTCCTCTCATTTCATTTGGAAATGTTATTTCTTCAGATTGTCTTTTTTCTTGTTTGATCTTAATTTTCTTGTTAATATACTTTCAAGACATTGTGAATATTTGTCAATAAATTGAGATTACCTGTCCAATATTCTTGAGAAGTATGACAAGTGTGGAATGTGGTTGTTCTTTTCTATACTCTGGAAGTATTTCATCATTTATTCTTTCAATACACGTAAACCTTCCCCATATTACGTCATGCGTGTAATGTGAGTGACGTATTACAGTGCCTACTTTTTCAAATAACCTTTCTGTTTTAAACCGGAACAGTCAGTCTGGAAATAGCCAACTTTACAGTTTAGAAGATAATATTTTTCTACCCTCTATATATACTGTTTAAGATGTACAGAAGAGATAAAGAAGACATACAAGATCAAAGCGAACATCAAACATGATAATATAACACTCGTACTCGACTGCCTTGTGAGGAATCTCTAGGAGACTGCGATGTTTATTACAAAATACTAGAGCTACAGTTGGTTACATTCTGTTCTGCTGTATTTGGTCGACAGACGACAGTGTTCGGTTCTCCTTACTCTCTCACAAAATGTGTTCATGTTTCCGGTGACATACTGACAGTCTGGTGCTGCAGCCGCATGTAATGGAATATAATAAAATGATTGGGGGTTTTTTTTGGTTTTTTTTTTGGGGGGGGATTTCTCCTTCTTTACTTTTAATTGGACTGTATGTGTATCAACTAACAAATCATTTCTCTTTTCATGTTTACTTATCGTGCACTCACACACACTGCTGCATCGACAGTTTACTGCCAACAACACACGCAGTCTTGACATCACTTTTGGTACGGTCTCATGACCGACTCCCATACTAACGTGTCAGTTGGAGTAGTCGCCAGCTCACCAATGTACACACCACCGAGTCCGTTATGTGCATTACACATAGACAACATGTTGTTAGTAGTGCCATTGCTACAACATTGCATGTGATTGTCCTATCAGCCCTGACAGCTGCATGTTCCTACGCCAATGTGCAAACGTTGTCCTGTGGGAGAGCAGCCACTTCCTTCAAGCATTCCCTTACTCTGGTGTGCAGACATCACCAGATCCAGTACATCGATACATGGCTTGATTGTTCTTGCATCGTACCCATCGTACCCATGTTTCCAAGTATATCTGGTACATGGTGGGTGCAATCGCATGCTAAATGACCTTGCTGGTTACAATTGAAACATAATTGATTTTGAAATTAATCCCTGCATCCCTTTGGCTTATACAGTCATTGGGGTTTACAGACATCTCTCCTCAACATTTTTCTGTCATGGAGACTGGGCCTCCTACTGTTCTCACTCACAACCTTCTCTGTTTTACCGCTTTCTTTGCCTTGTTTATTCTGTTCTGCTTCTCTGTGAGGCATGTCAGCGTTACTCACAATGATTGTCTCTATGCTGTTTACTGGCTGTGTCACATGTGTCTGCCAATTGATTGCTAACCAAATCATTATTTTTCATCATCAATGCACAAGTCTTTGTTTTGTAGACCCTCACTGTTTGCTAACTGTTTAATCGCTTTTAACTGTCACAGTGTGACTGATTTCTTTCTTAATCTTCAAGGCTTTATTTTCTTTTCACGCTCACGTTGGGAAACATTAAAGACTTCGTTTTCACTTTCTACAACCAAATTTTCTACTTTAATTCTTAATCTGTTCCTGTCTGGTTTATCGTTCGGGTTCCTCTCTTCAAATTCTTGGGTTTTTTTTAATTAAAATCTTTCTTATTCTCGCTCTTTTTTCTCTCAGCCTTTCAATTTCTAAGGTTAAGACCTCTTACTTTAGAATGTACTTTCTCTATTTCATTTCCTAAGAGCTTCAAATTTTCAGGGTCTCTCTCATGGGTTTCATCAATTCGTTTAGAGCCGCTAACTTTTCTAAGCTAACCATAAACTAACTTTATCCTGTAGTGATATATGGAATACCCTAATTCTCTCGTAGCGTACTTTTAAATTTAATACCTTTTCACTAAATGGATTTCACACATGTGACTATAACTTAGCCTCGTGTAAATTTAATACCTTTTTCACTAAGCGGTATTCACACATGTGACTATACCTTAACCACTTGTTAATTACAGCACAACTTTATACCGGGCTACTGATTCAAGGTAAATTTCCTGAATTTCATTGACAATATATTCTATTCTTTTAGCAGTATACACATTACAATTTCTATCTCCTTATATAGAATGACCACCACTTATGTACCTCTTTCTCGGTATAAAAAAATACACTAATGCATCACAACAACCATAGGAGAAATGCTTTGCTACTCATAAACACGCCATGAATGAGAAAATCAATACATTATTACACTAACTAGGCATGCACATTCCAAGACATTTCTTAACCACTATCAAAGAATGTGTAGTCTCTTTATAGTTTTAAAAGAAAACTTATTCTGGCTGTTTCTAGGGTTTGCTAGCTCGTATTACAAAACAAACTTCCCTCACCATTTTCTGTTTTAACCGGTGTCCATTAGTAATAGGTCCCGCTATAAATTTTTCCTACTCTTCTCTGATCTTATTGCTACAAAATTTGTTCATATCTGGATGAGACCCACAACTTGTTGGTCTCCCGTAAACTAATGAATAATCTAATACAACAATTTGAGATCAGCAGCTCCAGTTGCTGGATGAGTCCTCAATGAGTAAGCCTCATGAAAACAGATTGGAATAGGGACAGTGAGATGAATTTTACATAAATTGAAGGAACGACACGAAGAGGAGTGACAAATTAATAAAGACTTTTTAGAAGAAAAAAATACCCAATCAAATCAAACTTTACATAAGTTACAAGTTTGAATCCCTAATCTAGCTATCTCGGGGAGATCTAGCCTCCCTTGAGAGTCAGTCTTCCTATCTATTAGTTTTTCCTCAGAAAATAATTTCATTTCTTTTCAGTTTTTCTTTTAATATTTCAACAAGATGGGCTCCTGAAATATTCAGCACCAATACAGTACACACTCTGCAATACACCTGGAGAACACTTAACTTATTACACTCCAGGAGAACACAGCTTGTTACACACCTGGAGAACACTTAGTTTATTACACACCTGGAGAACACTTAGCTTATTACAAACCTGGAGAAAGCTTATTATACACCTGGAGAACACTTAGCTTATTACACTCTTTTAGAACACTTAGCTTATTACACCATCTGGAGACTCCTTCCAGTAGCACAGGGAGTGATTGATGTCACGGTGTCAAGATTTCCCCAGTACACCTATAGCAAGCTTTAGGAAGATAGATATAGTAGTGTCTCTAAAAGCACATGGCTGGCAAAGGTTGTTAAACCATTACACAATATAAATGAAGAATGGGAAGCGCCTGCATAATTGTTGCTTCTGGGTTTTTTGCTTACTACTGAGTCAGGGACAGATGTATATGTTAGATAATTTATTTTATTTTGTTTCCATTTGTGCTGTCTGTCTTTCCTTGTAACTTAATGACTGGGCTAAACGTGCCGGCATCCTTTTTACTTTTATAGCAGTGCACCATGCTTGAATCAATACATTTTAATATTTGTTGAAATGCATCAAGGTAAAAATTAATACCATAGTCTCGGGAGAGACTAACAATTATGCATGCAATGAAATGTAATAAAATTATGCATGTAATGGAATATAATAAAATTATGCAGGTAATGAAATATAATAGAATTATGCATATAATGAAATATAATAAAATTATGAATGTAATGAAATATAATAAAATTATGAATGTAATGAAATATAATAAAATGCTGAATGTAATCATATGTAATAATATATTTTAATAAAACATAATCTAGAAACAGTGTGTTTGGTTTTATGCTTTTCAATTTTGAATGCCAGTTTCTTTTTGCACTGAAGCAGATACTATACATATCGGTGAGATGTGTGAGTAAAGACCCTGACCTTGACAAAGTTACTTTAAAAATGCAGTCACTGTTAGGCCCTGAGAACAGTACAGTAAGCTTAGAGGAATAATAAATCATAAACCATGCTTCTACAATAAAAGCAAAATTGCAGTAAAAGTGAAGGTAAAGTTACTCATGTATGCAATAGTTACATAAACTTCAAACAATAACAGAACCAGTCATTGTAATAATACCTTTAATTAAAGTGGAATAAGTGTGCATGTGATGATTTACTTTAACTAAAGTGGAATGTATGTGCATGTGATAATATATACCTTTAACTATGTATGTGTGGAGACTTACCTTTAAGTAAAATAGAATAGTGATTTACCTTTCAGTATAATGGAATGTGTGTACATATCGTGATTACCTTAAAATTTTTAATGTAAGAAGAATAATAGAAATAAATTCTTTAGCACATTTTATCTCACAACGTATTGCGTTTAATAAATCTGTTCATTCTTTTATTTATTTTCAATTTTCATTTTAAATACGTAAATATTTATTGCAAATGCTTATTCACTGTTTTTTTCCCATAAGGCTGGTTACAAATTGTCTCCCCTTTCGTTTCTGAAAGTGTTCAAAACGTTTCTTGAAAAACATCAAGCCGTTTCTAATGCTTGAAATACTAATCATTAGATGTCTTTGGGAATAAATATAAATGTCGTTCTGGGATGCATGTCTTCCAGAGGATGGTGAAGGCAGAGGGCGTGATTGTATTCGTTCCTTTCCACTTAGGTGGCAGTGTGGTATATCATTATTTTCAGTAACTATTTTAATAATCCAACATAAAACCCTCGATGACTAGGAAATCGAATAAATCAAAACAAAAACCTCAGTGACCGGGAAAGCGAATGATTGGACACTTATAATGGCTCAAGATTGGTTTGGTGACATACTTTGCATTATTTCAGGCGAAACTTTCAAAATGTCTATATCGTATCGACCTGAATGGCAATTGCACGTGGTTCCATATAAGCGACACACTTAGGTCTTGAGCTCTGACACAAAAGTGATTACAGATCAGCATGTCTGTAATTAAAATTATGTCCAATTATTAGATCTAAAGCATTCGCTCACACTGACTAAAGTATTTACCCGATGGCCTGTTGTGAAGTGATTGTACAGTTTAGTAATGAATTCGGCTAACTAGGGCTAGCTCTCGTGAAGAATGGAAAGACGGACGAATTGATTGCGTTGTACATTTTTACCTCCTAGAGATAAGAGCCTCTGAAGTCGTTTTGTTTGAGCACGATTTACCTAATTTTCTATATAATTTTTATTTTCTCTTCGTACGCAACTAAGTGCAGAGCAAACTTTCATGGCCTTCCTGCTGGTTTGATTACGTAATGAGTTTGTTTGCTTTAGGAACTTGATTGCATTGCTAATTACTCTTCCGGTTTTGAAGCTGTCATTTAGGTCGCATAATGCTAACTATTTGATCGGTATTTAACTATACTTCATTAAGATCACTTACTGATCATTATTCGTTGTGCACTTAATGCATCTCAATTAAGTGATATAATTGTTTTCCTGTGATCTCGGCACAAGCTGCTAAAGGGCTTTCAACAAATAATGTTCCACTGCTGAGGTAACATTCCACTGCGAAACAACTTTCTCTGACGTAATGTTCCACAGCGAAGTGACTTTCACTGACGTAATGTTCCACTGCGAAACAACTTTCTCTGACGTAATGTTCCACAGCGAAGCGACTTTCTCTGACGTAATGTGCCACTGCGAAACAACTTTCTCTGACGTAATGTGCCACAGCGAAGCGACTTTCACTGCTAAAGCAATGTTTCACTGACAAATGACTGTCTCTGGCATTGTTCCACTGCAAAACGGCCTTCTCTGATGTAATATTCTACTGTAAAACGCCTGTCTGTGCTGTAAATCACCACAAGCCAAGAAACAAACTTCTTTCACCCTGACTGTAAGGTGTTGTAACGCTATTGTTTCACTTGATGACTAATGACTGCCTGACTGTACGGTGTTTTAATGCTATTGTTTCTCTTGATGACTAATGACTGCCTGACTGTAAGGTGTTTTAATGCTATTCTTTCTCTTGATGACTAATGACTGCCTGACTGTAAGGTGTTTTAATGCTATTGTTTCTCTTGATGACTAACGACTGCCTGACTGCTGTAAACATAAAGTCCGTGGCTTAGCATGTTTTTTTTAAATACTTTCTCAGGTCAGCATCATGCTAGCTTTACCAAAGTAAGATTCCTGGGAAGACATGGAATGGAGAGAGAGCAATCGAACTGAAATAATATTTGAAATCATAAGTACTCATCTGTGTTTCTGGGAGTGGGTGTCCTTGTAGGTATTTTGTCTGTCCTGTTTTCGTCATTTTACAGCTTTGGAGATTACGTTTGTATTTGTGTGTGTGTGTGTGTGTGTGTGTGTGTGTGTGTGTGTGTGTGTGTGTGTGTGTGTGTGTGTGTGTGTGTGTGTCCGGGCATAATATCTGGATGCACGCTATGATGTAACTTACATTCCATAAGTATAATGCAAGAATTTACATCCTGTAAGGGCAAATAATGGTCCATGCTTTCTAAAGTTTACATTTTGTTGCATTTACTTTTTTTATATATCAAATTTGTTGTATATAATGTGTTGTTCACGGTGAGTGTGAACTATTATTCGATTAAATGTGTAGTGAACCATATCAAACGTTTTGCACCTTGCACGCAGTGCAGAGAGACTTTGGTCAAGCCTTTTAAGGACCATTAGGCTTGATGAGTGAAGTCTAGAGAGATGGAGGTATGGTTTGTGAAGGGATGGGTGAAGTTGACTGAATGCACAATAACCGTATATGTGCATTTGAGTGCTGCCCATGACGTAGTCAAAACAGGAGTCGAATCTCAGGTATTAAAATTTACCTCCCAGATACCTCATTCTTGCTATGTCAAGCCATCAGAGAGGTCACATCTGTGAATACAAGAATAGAGGATGCAGTGTGATGCAGGGAACAGTCAGTATAGTATGTTAACTTCATGACAATAAATTAAATGTTGTATCAACTAGAATGTTAGAGATTTTATTATTTCTCGATGATGATAATTTGCATGTATGGACACTAATGTTTGTTTCATTTCAGAGACATATTTTGTGGCATTATGGATGGTTCTAATTATCTGTTTCATAATGATGGAAACTCTTTAAGTATCGTAAGTTAACATGTATGCCAATGTTTCATAATGATGGAGACTCTTTAAGTATCGTAAGTTAACATGTATGCCAATGTTTCATAATGATGGAAACTCTTTAAGTATCGTAAGTTAACATGTATGCCAATGTTTCTTGATTTGGAGTAGTGTTATTGTAAGTTAACAAGTATGCCAATGTTTCTTGATTTGGACTAGTGTTATGGTAAGTTAACATGTATGCCAATGTTTCTTGATTTGAAGTAGTGTTATTGTAAGGGCTGTGCTATTACCCCACTCTTACCACATACATAATATGTATCACAAATATTATGCCAGCTACAAAGAAAAAAGATATCTTCATTTAGGTGTGTCTTTCTATTTTCATTTAGATCTGATCCAGAAATCTCAACTGTGACGTACAATCTGTAATCACAGAGAGGGGAGCTTCTCCATCAATGGAGATTCGATGTTCATAGATTCCAACAGCACTAGTCACTACTGTTCATCCTCATGAGGAAGAGAGTTAACACTACTCAAACCTTGAAGCCAATCGCCAATGACAATATCATTTTGTAAATTAGTTCTTGAACTAATAGGGAAGGGTTGGGGCAGTAAAACACGTTCATTCATATTTATTTGTATCTTGAAATTATTTTTCTTATTGTTCCTATTATTGACAATTTCTTATCTTTATCACTTTTCTTAATTCTTTTGGAGCGGCCATTAATTGAGATTCGATGGGTGTAAGCCACATATGCTAATTAATTAAGAGGGGGAGATAACGTTGGTGATACTAGACGGCACATCAGCTAATTTACTTGTTGCTGTATTGAATGTAACGTGTTTCATAAAACTTAAGCAACATATTAAACCTAAAATCAAATTTAATAATATTAATTTTTCGGATAATTAATGCTGTAACAGGGTCGTTAAATTAATCCCACGTGTGACATATAAAAAGATGTTTGTTTTTCTTTCCCTTTTTTACTGGATTTTGAAATATATTTATTAACATTGCCTTTTCTATTAAGGTTGTCATCTGGTCATCAAATTAATCTAACATTCAGCATTGAGTTTTTGTTAATAGGAAGTGTGAGATGAATTTAAATATTACATGCTGAATTTTCATCTACATGTCATTCATATCGATTTAAAGACGTATTCCATTTATTTGACAGACAAGTTCTAAATGCAATCTTAATATTACCAATTGTGTATAGTTTTACAAACACACTGTTCAGAGGAATCTTAAAATTTCCTAATGTGTGCAGTTTGCACTTGTATATAATTCAGAGGGTAACATGTTTGACTTGCACTTGTATATCATTCAGAGGGTAACATGTTTGACTTGCACTTAATGTCATTCGAATATTTACAGATGCATATAGTTCATTATTTATTGAATTATGGTTTTCATCTACCATCACATTAATCAAAACCTTTCCATTGTGTTTATATTTATAATCAGTTTCAAATTAATGTCAATATGTGTTCATTTTGTATATACATCTAATTCATATGACATTTTAATAACAGTTCCATTTAGTTTACATGTATATCTTATTCGGATGAATTTGAATAATTCCATTATTTTGCAAATATATGTAATTCAGATGAATTTACCTCGATGTTTGCATGTACTTTGCAGATATATATAAAGATTAAATTTATGTTTAGATACACGTCCATGTAGTTTTGATGAATTGGAATATCTTTTGGCATTTTGTTTGCAGACACACGTACGTCAAACTATCTAAACATGAACTATTTTTTTTTTTGTTTGCAGACACACGTACGTCAAACTATCTAAACATGAACTATTTTTTTGTTTGTTTGCAGACACATGTACGTCAAACTATCTAAACATGAACTATTTTTTTGTTTGCAGACACATGTACGTCAAACTATCTAAACATGAACTATTTTTTTGTTTGCAGACACACGTACGTCAAACTATCTAAACATGAACTATTTTTTGTTTGTTTGCAGACACACGCGATTCATATGAGTAAACGAATTGTTTTTGTCGATTAACGACATAAACGATTTTTATGTCGAAAGAATCTAATATACGTGAATCGAAACATCTTGACGATCGCAGAATACATTTTAGAGCTTACAGAAAACAAACTTTAAGATTTTGGACTTTTATGTTTAATTTCGTTCGCTCCAAAGCGCGGCTGACACTTTATGTTAGAGTCAAAACCATTCTTTATTTGTTATTTTTATAATTTTGTTTTCATTTTATTTTGCACTGCAAGGGAGTGGGGTAGTAAGAAGGGGCCTACACGGAAACAAGAAAAATAATTGTCAGAAATCCTAAAGACAATCTTTCTGTCAGTTGAATGGGGAGACCCCGAACGCCGAAGAAGAGAAGGCGGGTCTAAGGTAATTATTTCTTGCTTGACTTCTAAAGTCGGCCTTGCACTAGGTCTTGTCCTAAAGTCGGCCTTGCACTAGGTCTTGTCCTAAAGTCGGCCTTGCACTAGGCCTTGTCCTAAAGTCGGCCTTGCACTAGGCCTTGTCCTAAAGTCGGCCTTGCATTAGGCCTTGTCCTAAAGTCGGCCTTGCACTAGGCCTTGTCCTAAAGTCGGCCTTGCAATAGGCCTTGTCCTAAAGTCGGCCTTGCACTAGGCCTTGTCCTAAAGTCGGTCTTGCACTAGGCCTTGTCCTAAAGTCGGCCTTGCACTAGGCCTTGTCCTAAAGTCGGCCTTGCACTAGGCCTTGTCCTAAAGTCGGTTAAAAAAAAAAAAGTCGGCCTTGCGCTAATCTTTTTCCTAAAGCCGAGCTTGCACTAAACCTTGTCCTAAAGTTGGCTTTGATCTAAGCCTTGTCCTAAAGTCGGTTTTGCTCAAAACCTTGTCCTAAAGTCGGCTCTGCTCTATTGTAAATGTTTGTCTTAAAGCCGGCTCTGCTCTATTGTAAATGTTGTCTTAAAGCCGGCTCTGTTCTATTGTAAATGTTGTCTGAAAGCCGGCCTTGATCCATTATAAACCATGACTTAAAGCAGGCTTTTCTCTATTGGAA
Source organism: Sinotaia quadrata (assembly GCA_028829895.1). Taxonomy (NCBI): domain Eukaryota; kingdom Metazoa; phylum Mollusca; class Gastropoda; order Architaenioglossa; family Viviparidae; genus Sinotaia; species Sinotaia quadrata. The sequence goes on from CM054180.1 coordinate 43,322,430, forward strand.
ATCTACCCGTAAACTAATCATATTCCATTGTAAACAATAAAGTCGGCCATGCTCCAATATACAGTTTATTTTGTATATTTCCTCGAATATTAACTTTGTCTTAAAACCGGTCTTGTAATGTCATTCTTGTCCTAAAACCGGACTTTTACTTAAATGTACAGCCGACCTTCCTGAATATTAACCTTGTCTTAAAACCGGCCTTGTTGCAATATCATTCTTGTCCTTGTCCTTACCTAAATATACAGCCGACTTTCCTTGTCTTAAAGCCGGCCTTGTCATGTAATTTGTATCATTATGCTGACTTGGCTCTAATGTACACTTTGACCTCAAGCCGGCCTGGCTCTAATATAAATCTGTATCTTCTCCTCTATCTCCTAGAAACACACACACTCCACTTACTATAATTAAAATTTAAAAAATTTAAATTAAAAAAAAATAAAAAAATATATAATTTAATTAAAAAAATAAAAAATAAAAAATAAACCCACGATAACATGAACAATCACAAACCTCAAACTCGCTGGTCTAATGCAAGCGGTACACACATCAACACACACAAGGCGGCTCTGAAAAAACCCTAAGAGGAAAAAAAAAACAAAAATAAACACACACACACAACACACGCACAATCACACGGCCAGACACGAAGATACAACACAACGCACGAACACCACACCCCACCCTCCCTGAATACAAGAGATAGGAGGAAGGCCCCACAGGAATCCACCAAGAACTGAAAGCATCCAAAAGATGAAAAGTTCTAACGCAATCCCTGTGGGCGCACTCTTAGCGGAACAACAACAACAACCTCAAGATGTTTTTTTTTTCTATTTCTGCTCCATTATAAACCTTGTCTTAATGTTGTTTTTCCTTAAAACTAAGCTTGCCATAAAGCCGCTTGACAAAATATCTGTTATGATAATTTTGCAGTTACACGTATGTACTCGGAAAGACAAACAAAACAGTAGCGCTGTATGTGTAAGAATTTTAAAAAACTAATTATAAATAATTAAATATATCAAATTAAGAAATCGTTTTGATAGAACTCCGAGCACGAAAGCAGGTTCGTCTCTCTATATATTAACTTTCCATCAATGTATTAAAAGATGGCATCAAATGAGGTTAATTTCATTATGGTGATACATTTTATTTCACATAAAATGTATAATATAATATTGATAGAAGAGTGTAAACAGCTAAATTTAGAAAGTTTCTGTCAGCAAAGAGAGACAGACAGACAGTTACCACCCATTAAATTTTCTCAATAAAAGACAAAATTCTTTCGGAGTCTTCATGCAAGTTACAAAGAGTACGTCTCTTTGAATGTGATAGATTTGTGTTGACTTCCATGGCTCGACCAAATTGAAATCGTGCCCTAACAGACAATTCCAACAGTACGTTTCCGTAAGCATGTCTCATTATATCTACAGCTTTGGAATGCATAGCTCTTTCGCCACATATTTTGGCATTCACAGAAATAAGCGCAATGCAAATAGTTTTGACGTAAGCGAATTCAATGTCTTGCTTGCAGTTAGCGTCTGCACTGCAGTGCGGCGAACAATAGCCCGGGAGTGTAGCGGAAACAAGAATGTAAATCACATAAGGTCTCATCATTTCTCGAGTTACAATATTTCGCTCGTATGAATTCTTCTTCCTTGAGTCATAAATTTAAAAGAAATATATGTATGCGTGGTAAAATGTGTAGAGTATATGCATATATACGTAATGTAGTCACTCGATCGCCTAGAGAAAAGACAGCACTGCATTTTAAGTCTGAATGAACATCAGGATGGTGTATCTGTCTGTAAGATCAGTAAATTGATCAGTCTCCAAGTCAGTTCTTCGTGCGCATATTTCTTTTACAAACTTAGAAATCTAAAAATAATTTTCACCACATTTCTGCGTGGTTTTAGATTGTCATTCGTGAAGTTCAAATATTACAGCGAACGTCAGTTTGATGATAATATTTTGTACGTGTCAGAGTTGGAGTAATCAGCTTGAGTTGATAATATTCTAGAAATTGTAGATGCAATCCAAAGCCAGTTCCAACTGGATGAGTAGATGTATTATTATCCAATGGTTAGTATTTATGGAAACGAGACCAGCCAATGGGCTGAGATCAACAGTTTACCTACTGTAGAGAATTCTATTGTCTAGTCACTTTGAATTTGGTGTGGCAAGAAATCCGGTCATAAAAGGCTGCCATTAGTTTAATGGTAAGTTAACTGACTAATTGACAGAGAATTAATTTATAAATATTTCGTGCATTTTTATCTGTTATACTTGTGTTTTGCGTAGAGATGTATTATATATATTAATACAATTTACTCTGTTCTTTAATATGCTTACAGTAGACTAGAAAATTCATTGTATATCACAAAAGAGCACATTATTTGTAATTATAGTAGACTGAAAAGCATTTTATTTTAGCCAGTGTAGATAAGATTTCACTATGCAATATCAGAATAAAATTCACATGGTGTAATCACTAGAGACAATATCAGAAGTATAGACTAGAGAGTTCTTTAATATAAGCAGTAAAAGACAGGTAAAAGTTACAACAACCTGCATACCTTAGGGGAGAATAGAACAGAAGAAAAGAAACAAAGATAAAAGAGCTGTGCACAGGCTTCTATGCCACGGTGAACTTTCTAAAACCGAAGCAATAAAGAATAACCCAAGCTGGCATTTCCATTTCCAGCCTTCTGTCAAAGCAAACACAGCTTATTTTCATTCTGATATCATTGCCCACACTCGTGTATCTTCTTCTGTCAGCGATGCAGCCAAACGAAGAATGGTTGCAGCGTAATGCTTACTCATCCAGTGAAAATGTCCGTGTCACTCAAGCGTTCACTCAACACAATAATTGTCTGTTACTGATGCAGCACATTAGTGCCATGTTAACACATTAATGCCATGTTCCAAGAGCATGTGTTTACTTTGAATCATAATTTACCGGTCCAACATTAACGTTTTAATGCAGTGTTCCAAGGCATTTGGCTTGAATCATAACTGATAAATATTAAAATTAGCATGTTAATGTAGTTATTTTTTTATCATGCCCTCACCCTGTGATTTCTTTGTCCACTTTGACTTCATTAATACTAAAATTCCTAGCTAGCGGCTATTTAAATGTAACAAAAGCTACAATGAATGTTTTGAAAGTGCTTTGATTTCATTAATGCTAAACTTCCCAGCTAGCGGCTACAACAATGTAACGAAAAGCCACATGAATAATGTTTTGAAAGTGCTCGATTTCGGTATTAAACGTCACTAATCTCTGTTTCAATACAGCGTAACAGTAGGATCAAAGGCTCGTTTGTTTGAGCGCCAATCTGGCACAAGCTTAGGTGGGGGATCACATATTTTTTGTTTGTACTAAACAGTCTAGAATTGCTAAAAAGATTTTGCCTGAATTTAGAACATAGCGGCATAGTGTTGCATTTTAATCATAAGTGTGAGCTTTATTTTCTTTAGTTAAGCGATGAAAGAGATGGTAGTGATGTGGTAGTGAGCGATGGTAGTGACCGGTGATAGTGAGCGATGGTAGTGAGTGATGTGGCAGTGAGCGATGGTAATGAGTGATGTGGCAGTGAGCGATGGTAATGAGTGATGTGGCAGTGAGCGATGGTAGTGAGTGGTGTGGTAGTGAGCGATGGTAGTGATGTGGTGGTGAGCGTGAGTGATGGTAGTGAGTGATGTATTGGCCGATGGTAGTGAGTGATGTAGTGAGCGATGGTAGTGATATGGTAGTGAGCGTGAACGATGATAGTGAGTGATGTGGTAGTGAGCGATGGTAGTGACCGGTGTAGTGAGCGATGGTTTTAGGTAGGAGAGGTTGATTTACATGCCTCTAGCATTAGAATAAGATTTGAGCCAAATAACCATCATTGGTATTCTGTGTGTGGATTTGTAGTAACATATATGCAAGTCCTACATGGTGTCGACTAACCACCACCCCCTTTCCTCGGAGATAAGGGCGGTGGTGACACTAGATGAGTTTCCTGTTAAGAGGTTTTCATTTTAAAGTGTTGAAACTACACCTGGACTGATGATTGATAGACTGCAATGCCAAAGCTCCTGTTACATGCTTCTGTTTAGAGAAGATGCATTCCAGCTGTACCGATACACTAGAGAGATGGTTAGTTTTAACTCAGGTTACTGTGCCTTTCAAATTGCTTGTGTTCTTGCACTTCAGCAGCCAGCATGCCTTGGAAGTAAATGTTGCCAGCGTTCCAGTTTTAATTTTCTACACTCAAAACACTCATAATCTCTTATAGCAAAGATACTTTGACGATAACCTAGAGCATATCAAAGCGAAACATTTTGCAAAGTTCATTGTACAGTTAAATACATCTTGTATTGTTAACTCGTGTATACTCAAAGTTAACTCGTGTATACTTAAACTTGTATAGTAAATACATCGTGTATTGTTAACTCGTGTATACTTAAACTTGTATAGTAAATACATCGTGTATTGTTAACTCGTGTATACTTAAACTTGATTAGTAAATACATCGTGTATTGTTAACTCGTGTATACTTAAACTTGTACAGTTAAATACATTTTGTATTGTTAACTCATGTATACTTAAAACTTGTATCGTTAATAAAAATCTTTTGAGCCATGTAATGTTAAAGAAATATTTTATGATAGATCATTAATCATTAAGTCATGTTCTTTAGAAAATAGTTTATTTTAATTCACATATTGTTACATGAATAGTTTATATTTAGATCATGTATCATCAAGGCATGCTTCGTTTAGTAAATCCTTCCGTGAAATCATTACTGTGTTAGTAATGCAATATTTTTTTATTATCGAAAGTGAAATCTATGTATGCACTAATATAGTGCTCATGTCGTCATAATTAATTTACCGTTTATAATTTGTGTTCAAAAATTACGTCTGTGATAACCAAAGATTGTAGATGATTGGAAATACAGCTGTATTCTCCGCACTGAGATTTGTGAAACATGACACGCTCCAAGAATAGGGACGCAAAGAGAATAATCGTAGATATCTGAGACAATCTCCTGATAAAAATTCTGTCTGCAGCAAATGGCAAAGAAACTTTAGGCTTATGACATTCCGAATTTTCTAAAATCGTGTTTTGAATGCAAGTAAAGCATGTAACAAGTAGCTGCGTGTGCAAGTCAATTTTAGAAATAGTAATTGGACGCTTCAGAATTAAGTTACATTAAAAGTAACATAGTTTCTCGCAGGATTTGTAATGGTATTATGACACACACACACACACACACACACACACACACACACACACACACACACACACACACACACACACATACACACACATACACACAAACACAAAGACACGCACTCACATACCTTCTTCCCCCTTGCGAAACGTTGCAAAGATGCCCGCCTGAGTTGTGATGGGAGGCTGGAGTGAAAAGCCGCTAGATGAAAGATGTTACTACATTTTGCAAACATTCCTGTTTCTTTTTATACTTGGTCTTTTTTTCTGTGTGGTCATCTGTGGTTCGATCTTCTTTACAGATGTGTCCGTGCACCTTGTTTCATGCGTCCATCATGTTTAGAAAACACGCTTGTTTGAAACACACAACGCATCTTGATGGGGGAAATGCATTGTCCAGGGTGTACTGACACAAATCAATGTCGAAGCAATCATTACAAACGCACAGGCAAAGAAGAGTTCCAGTTGTGCCATTGACATATTGCACGAGGGAAGAGGAAAAGAGTCTTTTAAATTGTGGACAAAATTCTCAATTGCCTCGGGTATGTTTAAAATCGTTCACGGTTCTAGTATTATTTCAAAAATATCCAGTGAAAAGGTCAATCGAACGTTATGACATAGGAGTCCACGGGAGACAAATGGCAGATTCGGTTCTGGATATCAGTTTCTTTGTATAGATTTCTGCTGAATGTTGTAGCAAATAGGTTCTTTTCTTCTGCTTCGTAATTTCTCAGCAATTATCAAGATGTCTATCATGATGTCTAGGTTACTAACTAGATCCATAGCAGTATTCCATCAAGTCTAGGTTACTAACTAGATCCATAACAGTATTCCATCAAGTCTAGGTTACTAACTAGATCCATAACAGTATTCCACCATGTCTAGGTTACTAACTAGATCCATAGCAGTATTCCATCAAGTCTAGGTTACTAACTAGATCCATAACAGTATTCTATCAAGTCTAGGTTACTAACTAGATCCATAGCAGTATTCAACCATGTCTAGGTTACTAACTAGATCCATAACAGTATTCCACCATGTCTAGGTTACTAACTAGATCCATAGCAGTATTCCATCAAGTCTAGGTTACATAACTAGATCCATAGCAGTATTCCATCAAGTCTAGGTTACATAACTAGATCCATAGCAGTATTCAACCATGTCTAGGTTACTAACTAGATCCATAGCAGTATTCCATCAAGTCTAGGTTACATAACTAGATCCATAGCAGTATTCTATCATTTGACCATAGCAGTATTCCATCATTTGAAAGTGTTCCATCATAAAACTGGCATTAACCTAGTGAATACATTTATTGATAATAATTATAATTAATTAATTATAATTAATAATTATAATATATAATTACTGTGAAGTATGCTCAGAGCACTGCATACCTCCCTCCCTCCCCGAATTTCCATTCTGGAGGTAAACCACACTCCTGGCATAATTCCAGAATATTTACAAAACTCAAACCTAAAAATATAATCGGCACCAAATATATTTGAGAGTGATTAATGAAATACTTACAATGTCGTCATACTTGCTCGTAACTTATAAAATATAATTTCTATTAAATAAAAATATAATTCAGAAACGGGGATCAATCACGCTGTCTCACAATAGCCAGTGTCTAAAATGGATTTGTATCTGTATCTATCATGTTTGCTGAGAAAAACTTCTCATTTCTGTTAGATTAAAGCTCAGACGTGTTTTTCTATTCAATCTAACATAGTTGCTCTAAATACAGTTTTCTTACTTCAACTAGATTAATGTTCAGATATGTTCTTACATTGAGTCTAATGTCATCTTGCCAAAGGTTATTTTAAACAACGAGAGGGTGTCTTAAATTATGAGAATAATATCATCATCTCTCCACCCTATTTTATCTATACACCTCTCAATTTGCGGACGTTGGGCGAAAGGGCAACTTCCAAACCCCTTTCAACGCTAACTTTCGTGTTACAAGTAGCCATAATAGATCAGCACTGACCTGGCAAATACCAAGTAACCAGCAACAAAAACGCCCACGTTTGAGATTTGATGTGCGATTATTATTTATTATATGACAGCCACCACTTACTGGAGCAAATCTCTTTCTCTCTAAAAGCATGTCACTCAGAGAGCGTGGGTGATTAAGAAAGAAATAGGAAATTTTAATTAATAATACAAATTATCTCCACACTACATAATACATTTTAGCATAGAATCACACACACGCGCATAAGGACAAAGTCGATATATACAATCATGAACAAAATATACATATATTTCAATCAACATAGTTCAAAGTCTAAAAGGTCCTCTTGATACCTATCTCTGATTGTTCACATAGCGTACCCCAACTCCTCCCGTAGAACGCTCCTGGGACTTGGGATGTCCTATCGTTCGACATATAGGGTGACACAAAAAAAAAACGGTCATCACAGCACTTGGTCGACGGAGAGGAGTCGTCAGGGTCTTCCAGTGGTTCCAGCAGGATGGTGCCACCCCCCACACCTCAAATGAATCATTGGCATGGCTACAGCAGCGTTTCCCTGACCGATTGATCAGCCGCAGGAGTGACCCGGAGTGGTCGCCGCATTCACCGGACTTGAAACCCCCAGATTTTTATCTCTGGGGATACCTTAAGGACAGGGTATATGGCAACAACCCCCAGACTATCCCTGACCTGACCTGAAGGCAGCAGTCACAGCAGCAATAAGAGTGATCCCAAGGAAGGAATGCGGGAGGGTCATCGAGAACTTTGCCCGCCGCATCCAAATGTGCCTGCAGCGCCGGGGAGCTCATTTGGAGCACATTTTGGAGCGCCAGTGAAACAAAGAGTTTTTGTTGTACAGACTTGAAACTTTGGAGATGTCTGCTACACAGGCTTGACCTAATATAGCTAAAGTTTTGTGTTGATCTAAATAAAAGTTTGGAAGTTATTCGATTTTGGTGATGACCGTTTTCTTTGTCACCCTGTACATCGACCAAATGACATATAAACGAACACACAGATAATTTACATCACGAGAGATAGGGAACGTTCAAGCAGTTTGTCTTGATTTTCATGACCTTCAAATTGAGGCTCTCGCAGGTTGTGAGTGACGTCAGAGAAGGGTAAACTCTCCTGCACGCACTGCATGGTAACTAGGATCACAGAAGTACTTGAGACATACAGACGAAAACCCACAGACTCATTTTCAGGAGGTACCAAAAGACCAAAGAACAAGGTCAAGATCAAGATCAAGAACGCTGGAAATTCTTTTACGTGGAAAACATTTTTTCTGTGCATGAGTGATTTGACTACCTTCTCATCATCTTATATATCTTCTTAACACTCATCAGAATTATTCTAGGGTTATGAAATTCGATTATCTTATTCTCAGCCTTGACTGATGGCATTACCCTTTTACTAAACCTTTAAATAAACACGAAATTGTACAGCAATTTTTTTCTTATCAATTACTCACACACTGATACACAATCATAATAACTGAACAAAGGGTTATTTCATCATGCTACGAGAAATCTCTGAATCATTACAAGAACAGTTCCACAGGGATTTAGACCTGCCATGTCGACTGCTACAAAGTTCCCCAAAATGGCTTACACATATTAGTTACTGTGACGCTAACGAAAACTTAGTTAATGGTTATTATTATTATTATTATTATCCAGCCTCTTTCCACGACTTCTGTTTGACTGTCGGTTGTGATCCAAGGTCTCGGAATCTTACCAAGATTCTGGGAGATCCAAGGTTTTACGGAGGATGTGGGCACTTCCGAGGAGCGCTGCTTTGAGTAGTGGAGCGATTCTGTGGTTTCCAGGGAGTTTATTCAGGTAGCCTTCCAATTCAGATGTTATGTTCCCCAAGGCTCCTATTACTATTGGTATCACTTCTGCTTTTACATTCCACAGTCACTGGATTTCTAATCTGAGGTCTTGGTATTTTTCTATTTTTTCTCTTTCTTTTGTTTGTATGTTTCTATCACTTGGAACAGCGACATCAATAATTGTTACTGTTCTGTTGGACTTATTGAGAACTACAATGTCTGGTCTTCGTGCAGGAATCACCCGGTCTGTTCTTATCTCGAAGTCCCACAGTATTTTGACTTCTTCTGTTTCTGTGACTGCTTCTGGTTGATGCATCCATGCTCTTTCTGGGGTTTTCATGCCATAGTTCTCACACAGATTTCTATGTATGTGTTTTGCCACTTCATTGTGTCGTTTGGTGTATTCTGTTCCAGCCAGAACCTGACATCCAGATAGTATGTGTTCTGTTGTCTCATCCATGGATTTGCAGTCTACATTTGGAATCATTTGAAATTTTCATGATTTTCGTTTTGTGTGATTTGGTGTTGAGTGCTTGATCTTGTGCAGCTGTTATGAGTGCTTCTGTTTCTGCTTTCAATCCTGCCTCTTTCAACCATTTGTACGTTGATTGCTTTGTTGATATTTCGTCGGCTTGTCGTACATATTGGCCATGCAGAGGTTTCTGGCTCCAGGTATGTGCTAGGAAGACTGGATGGAATTGGGTGGGGAGGGGGTGGAGTCAAAAGGTGAATGTTTGTATGCATAATTAGTCGTTATTAGGATAACGTGCCAAATTCATGCAATATTACACAATCATCTCTCATTGTGATTAATATCTAAACCGAGAGAATTCATAAAGGAAACTGAAGGGGGAGTCTGGCAACCAGTCTGTCATCAGCATAGGTGTAACGTTAGAAATTAACAATCTTTAAATCCTCAGGCTGAGACAGAGTCTCTAAACAAACACTGGAATGTAATAGATGTTCAAGCTGCAGCTATCAACCCTACCTCACCACTAGCTAGCTAAAACGGAGATGACCTTCATCACACGTGTTGTTCCTAAATATTCTATCAAGAAGTGAAGCATAGTGAAATGGACAAAACCAAGAGCTGTTCCTAAATATTCTATCAAGAAGTGAAGCATAGTGAAATGGACAAAACCAAGAGCTGTTCCTAAATATTCTATCAAGAAGTGAAGCATAGTGAAATGGACAAACCTAAATATCCAATCGAGAAGTACTAGATAGTTACACTTAAAAACACTAAATCTTAGCTGATGTTCTTAAATATTCTATTGAGAAATGAAATATATATTGAATTTTTACAAGTTATAAATGGACAAGCTATGTGGAAAATAGTAAATGTGCATGCACGCACACACACACACACATACATACACAACGACGTATACATCCAAACACACGCCCAAAATAAGATTTTACAAATGCACTTAAAATTAACAATAAATTCATTTTGACCCAGAAGCTGAAGAACGTTATTGAATCACACAAACTTACACAAATACCCGAACGCATATACGTAAGCATATGTACTTGAAATCAACAACTGCCTCATGTTTATCCAGAGGCAGATTAATGTTACTCCAACACACAGACAGACACATGTAAACCAACAGAATATATACACGCAGTTCAAATAAAGCACGAATTCAAAATACCTAGAGTTGGGTGAATGTAAATGAATGAGACATTGTGGAGTTGTAAATATAATTGCTTTTAAACAGCTCCGTTGCTGAAAATAGAAATGTCCTACCACAAAGTAAGACTTCAAGTGCGCCTCAGTAACATTTGATTGTGCCCTTGCTTTTCAATTGCACCATTTTCGCCGTACTCATCTGAACTGTCTTATTTTAAGCATCAAACACTTCAGAAACTGATAAGCAGCGGGGCTTAATGAGACGCACATGTCTGGAATTACCATTTAAAGTCGTGCTGCACAAGGATCAGTGTTAATGAGGCCCATAACGTTTGGCTTCAAGGGAAATGCTATCCAAGTTCATGGATTACGTCTGAGATGAATGGGACACTTATTGATAAAGTCAGGGAAAACATAAAATCTGATTTAATTATTTCCTACTTAGGCCTATATGAATTAATTACTATGCATGAAATGCGTGAAACTTCGTTATTTACTTAAATCAGTGGTGATAGTTCCTTTTTGCGAAGATATTATTATTATTATTGCAACGGAGTATTATGTGCTAAAGATAAGTAAATTTAATTGATATAAATTTTGTAAATATTTATAGAGATTTTGTAATACTCATTCCGAACAGAAAATTCTTATCAGGCATTGATGTTTCTTGCTTTTTTGAAACATATTTAAATCTTAAAATGTGTAATGGTCTAAATTCAATATAATTAATAGTTTACAGTATTATATAATATACTTTTAAAATAAATTAAACATTTCATAATGTGAAATGAAATGATTTTGTAAAAGTATTTCCTGTGTATGTGAAACAAGCACATTTAATAATATAAATTCCTTCTTTTAGCAAGTTTACCGAAGCAGTTTGTAACATAAATTCCTTCTTTTAGCAAGTTTACCGAAGCAGTTTGTAACATAAATTCCTTCTTTTAGCAAGTTTACCGAAGCAGTTTGTAACATAAATTCCTTCTTTTAGCAAGTTTACCGAAGCAGTTTGTAACATAAATTCCTTCTTTTAGCAAGTTTACCGAAGCAGTTTGTAACTTAAATTCCTTCTTTTAGCAAGGTTACCGAAGCAGTTTCTATCTATACTACTACGACGATGATCGTTGTGCTGGCGATTATCGTAACCGTGCGTAACAATTCAAGGTCACGCCTTCGTAACGAAACCAATAATGAATGTCTCTTAATATGAATCTAAAGGTTGGTGCTGTTGTTGTTTGACTAATGCTGAGGTGCGCGTAATCAATACTGTTTGACTTAATTGTGCCACTACACCTTAAAGCATTGCTATTATCTGAATGTAGCATTAGCGTGTGCTACAGTAACTGTAGCAGTAAGGAGCAACTAACGACAGTGCTGTCATAGTACGGTACTCCTCTGGACAATGCTATTATTTCGCTGTAGTAGTAGTATGTTTCACTACGACAATTCTATTGTTACAGTTTAGCAAGGTTTTCTGTTGTTACATACTAAGACAATGATACGAATAATTGTTATAAGATGATACTCTCCAAACTAAAGCTAAAATCGTTTAATATGGCACATATGCAAAAAACACGCATACGCATAGGGGACCTACATATTCATAATTCCAAATTGTGTCCTTTCCATTTTCCATAACACTGCACAGCTAAATGAAGCATACATTATATCCATTTAAATCTTAGCAACGCTTTTAGAGAAATTGAAGCTGTTCTTTTTTTCTCTCTTCGACTTCTCATCTATAAATTGGATTATTTTTTCAAAACGTAACAGCGGATAAATTCGCTTTGCTCCGCTGTACCGTTTCAGCAATAAAGACTTCATGAATTATTTTTTATTTTAACTTTTGTTTGTTTATTTGCTTATTTTGATGGGAACGTTTAATTTTCGACAATTGGTGACTTTCGTGGGTCTTTACATATCATGGGGAGATAGCTGGGGAATGCTTCGCTGGTCTTTACATATATTTTATATAAATTTTCATGATGTGCTATTTTAAATTGAATGCTATTTGTAATTCAAATGACGTGGACATTACTTAATGCTTGTTTCGAAGTGAGGTCCTGAACGAATGAGTCGTGCATGGTGGCAGATTTACTGACCGATGTTTGGTACTTGCGCCAATTGGGTGAGCGGAAGGTTTTGTTTCTTTAAATTGCGCGACCATAGCCAGTAAACGTGGCAAGTGAGTAATGGAGTGTGGGGGGGGGGTGGTGGGGGGGTGGGGGGTATACAATGTTACCGGACCGGCAGAGGTGGTCGGAAGTTGTTGTTAAGAAAGTCATAATAGTATTAGCTCTAGGTAATTGGCTGGATCGAAGGTGTATCTAACAGAGACAGGTATGAATTCAAGGGGATATAAAAATGATAGAGAATTTTACCCTTTACTCCTTTTCCAATCGTCTCTTGGGGTTAGCGTTTTTTAGATTGGGTCCCTCCTATTTGGTTTGTATATGGAGCAGTAAATCCTGGCTGGGTAAGGTAAAGGTGTCTGTATTGTGTGAATGGTTAGGTTTTATTAGGATGCTATGTTTTGTTTTGAATATGTTAACCTTTATTTCTTTCAGAGGCCTATGCCAATCTTAGTACTTATTAATGGAGCAATTGATTGGACACTTACTCTGCAATTGCTTGTGTTTCAGGGTTTTTGTTTTTGGTTTCATCTTGATTTCTTTGGTTTCAATGTGGGATTTGGAACCTGTTACTGATGTGATGTCATGTCCTATTGCGAGTCTACCAGCGTGTTGTACGTCACTCCAGTGATGTCATGTCCTATTGCGAGTCTACCAGCGTGTTGTACGTCACTCCAGTGATGTCATGTCCTATTGCGAGTCTACCAGCGTGTTGTACGTCACTCCAGTGATGTCATTTCCTATTGCGAGTCTACCAGCGTGTTGTACGTCACTCCAGTGCATTGAGATAAGTTGTGATCGCGAACGTGACTATGGACCTTTCCATCTGTACACAACTCTCTCATTCTAGGTCTGCGAAGAATAGTAGTTCGAGTGGTTTACACTATACCTTTTGTCACGTGACATAGTTTAATCTCCCCTTCACTGAGTCAAAGAGGATATAGCAGCACCTACACTTCTATTTACTCATACAAGTCAAGCAGGCATTGTCTTCTCCGACCAATCTACTATTCTCTCATATTATGGTCTTGTGCACATGGGCTAGCTTATCAGTCATTGTGGCAACATTTTTTCCCGATTATTGTTCGTTTTCTCCTGCACTCTTCGCTTCTAATAATCATGTGACATATGAAGAAGCTAATACTTCCGTATTCCATCTAAATTTGTTACAGGTATCAATAAAGATACCATTCAAATTATTTAGAAGCACTGTTCAGTGCAGTCGGACAAGTAGAAGTTTCGATAGGCTTTCACTGTTTAATGATTAAATCTTAGTAAGTAAAAATGAACGCCTAGTAATTATACAAACATATGCATGGCTTCTGATAAGATTATGTCCCCTCGCAAAACTAGATCTATCGATGCTGAAGAAACCCTGAAGTATGGCGTAGTACTGTGATCGTCCTTAGAATTAAAATATGTATATGTGAAATTAAATTAATTCTATATATCGCTATCGGTGCGAAGAAAAAAAACGTGGGGGGAGATCATGAACTAAATATAGATGCGTAAGTCAAGGATGCCACATGTATAAAGACAAGAATACTGAGTCAAAGCTGCCTACGTCATGCCAATTGGCATTTGGCATTATCTTCATAAAGATAATTACCCTGGGGAACAGAAGCCAAAACAGGAGGAGTGACAGACACGTAGACTGCGGTCGGCAAAAGTAAAAGGGTAAAGAGTGATTCAAGTTATTTCTGAAACAGATTTGCAACAGTCCATCATTCAATGTCAAGGCTGAGGATTAACGATCACAATGTCTAGATTGAAGACCATATGCGTCAGTTGCCTGCTTGCACTAGGCTGGCATATTAGTAAGGTGTTTCTGCAATAGCTTGGGAAAATAAGATAATAACATCTGCAAAGTAAGCAAAAATCTTTTCTTTTAATTATTTGGGGAAATTAAGAATAATTTGCTGTAATTTAATTAGATTGCATTCAATTAAAAGCTTGTACACTGTATAGATTCTCTAATATTGAGAGTCCAGAAGCTTTTGAATTGTCCTGTATGCTGTGTGTAAAGATTCTAGGATTGAGAGTCCAGAAGCTTTTGAATTGTCCTGTATGCTGTGTGTAAAGATTCTAGTATTGAGAGTCCAGAAGCTTTTGAATTGTCCTGTATGCTGTGTGTAATGATTCTAGTATTGAGAATCCAGAAGCTTTTGAATTGTCCTGTATGCTGTGTGTAAAGATTCTAGTATTGAAAGTCCAGAAGCTTTTGAATTGTCCTGTATGCTGTGTGTAAAGATTCTAGTATTGAGAGTCCAGAAGCTTTTGAATTGTTCTGTATGTTGTTTGTAAAGATTCTAGTATTGAGAGTCCAGAAGCTTTTGAATTGTTCTGTATGTTGTTTGTAAAGATTCTAGTATTGAGAGTCCAGAAGCTTTTGAATTGTTCTGTATGTTGTGTGTAAAGATTCTAGTATTGAGAGTCCAGAAGCTTTTGAATTGTTCTGTATGCTGTGTGTAAAGATTCTAGGATTGAGAGTCCAGAAGCTTTTGAATTGTCCTGTATTCTGTGTGTAAAGATTCTAGTATTGAGAGTCCAGAAGCTTTTGAATTGTTCTGTATGTTGTGTGTAAAGATTCTAGTATTGAGAGTCCAGAAGCTTTTGAATTGTTCTGTATGTTGTGTGTAAAGATTCTAGTATTGAGAGTCCAGAAGCTTTCTTTATGTTGTGTGTAAAGATTCTAGTATTGAGAGTCCAGAAGCTTTTGAATTGTTCTTTATGTTGTGTGTATTTTGTGAACATATGTGTTTGTGTGTTGTGACCTACCTAGTGCATTAATATTTATTGTGCATTATTATTTACGAATTCATTTATCATTAATAACCATAATCACTCATCAGTGGATAAATTTAGTATTCGTTTCCTAACATGAATTCCCCACTCACATACCACTAAAGCTTTACACACTACCGGTACATAAGTTCTATTTGTAGGTGAAACTTCTTATATAAGGAGTAATCTAAATTCACAACATTGAATAACTTACAATTCCAAACAATTGACTCATGAACCCCCATCCACCCACTAACATCAAAACATGCATCAATGCACATGTGTAAGAAGTATGTAACAAAAGATAAAGATTTATTGTAAAATAATATCTATATCCCAAAAATACTAATAAGTTAGAAAACAGCTCACATATTTAAATGTCCGATGTTCGAAACCTCTACTCTAGGCAATCGATATTCTACAATGTTTGTTTGAGGAACAATCTCTAACCAGAATTACGACTTTATCACAAGATTGAAAAAGAGAGAATAGGAGGCTAGAAATGAATGTTCATCACCTGGTCTGTAGATGCAGCATCATAGAGAAGATATATGAAGTGATTAGTCATCAACACCTGGTCTGTAGATGCAGCATCATAGAGAAGATATATGAAGAGATTAGTCATCAACACCTGGTCTGTAGATGCAGCATCATAGAGAAGATGTATGAAGAGATTAGTCATCAACACGATTCTCACATCCTTTTCAACTCATTTCAGTCTGTTGAGTAGTGGAGGTGTTAGATCTGTCACGTGGAGGCTGGGGCATGGACAGATTCGTCAAATGTATTGGATGACTGCTGTATCCAGAGCCAAGTATACACTTGAACGAAGACCTCGCTCCTGAAATAACCAGGGCCCGTTATCTTTAATGTCGTCTATGATAATAATAACTAAAGTAATAATAGTAATAATAGATTGATCGATGTTTGCGTCTATTAATTTAACTAAAACAACAACGTTAAGCAATATATTTCCAATAACTAAGTTATTTGAAAAAAACTTTTAGTTCTACAAAACTAAAAGAATTGAATGAATCATTTGCATAATAGATACATAGTATACCAATTATATTATTCGTTAGAGAAATGAGCAAATCACTTGCATAATAACTAAGCATTATAAACAGATATTAGTTATACAAAAAAATGAGGATTAAGTATTGTTTGTAAAATTGAGTATTGCTTGTAAGATTGAGGATTGTTTGTAAGATTGAGTATTGTTTGTAAGATTGAGTATTGTTTATAAGATTGAGTATTGTTTGTAAGATTGAGTATATCATTTGAAATGAGAAAAATTAAAATGCCTGCTGTACGTTCTCGCGATAAGCCTTCTCGGAAACAGAAAACATTTCTCATGTTTCAAGACTAGACGTGAATCATGGAGCGAATAATTTTAACTAATTTCCACCTTTATGTTAGCAAATAATTGGTCAGCTATTTATAAACTTTCGCATGCTCGTGATTAACTGTTTCCATTTACAAATTAAATCTCTTATCCTTGACACTGATTATAATTACAACATCTAATATTTAAGCATATTTTATTATAACGGGAAACAGTGCCAGATTAAACCCTGTTGTATGACGGGAAACGGTGCCGGATTAAACCCTGTTGTATGACGGGAAACAGTGCCGGATTAAACCCTGTTGTATGACGGGAAACAGTGCCGGATTAAACCCTGTTGTATGACGGGAAACAGTGCCGGATTAAACCCTGTTGTATGACGGGAAACAGTGCCGGATTAAACCCTGTTGTATGACGGGAAATAGTGCCGGATTAAACCCTGTTGTATGACGGGAAACAGTGCCGGATTAAACCCTGTTGTATGACGGGAAACAGTGCCGGATTAAACCCTGTTGTATGACGGGAAACGGTGCCGGATTAAACCCTGTTGTATGACGGGAAACGGTGCCGGATTAAACCCTGTTGTATGACGGGAAACGGTGCCGGATTAAACCCTGTTGTATGACGGGAAACAGTGCCGGATTAAACCCTGTTGTATGACGGGAAACGGTGCCGGATTAAACCCTGTTGTATGACGGGAAACGGTGCCGGATTAAACCCTGTTGTATGACGGGAAACGGTGCCGGATTAAACCCTGTTGTATGACGGGAAACAGTGCCGGATTAAACCCTGTTGTATGACGGGAAACAGTGCCGGATTAAACCCTGTTGTATGACGGGAAACAGTGCCGGATTAAACCCTGTTGTATGACGGGAAACAGTGCCGGATTAAACCCTGTTGTATGACGGGAAACAGTGCCGGATTAAACCCTGTTGTATGACGGGAAACAGTGCCGGATTAAACCCTGTTGTATGACGGGAAACAGTGCCGGATTAAACCCTGTTGTATGACGGGAAACAGTGCCGGATTAAACCCTGTGGAGGCTCCTAGGCAATCGAAATTTCGGGGCTCCCTCGCAAATTATCTCCTCACTACTCAGTACGCCGCTCATTCAAGAAATTAAATTATATATGTAAACTGTCACTCGTCACATATTTTAACCAAGCTTAACTTGTTTTCTCCATCTTTCTCTCTATCATTCAACACAATTACAAAGACTTTAATTTCAAATAAGCAATCAAAAAGTTTCTAAATAATTATTAAAAGTATAAATTAAAATGTATGAGTAAATATAGGGAAATTGCCATCATACGTACAAGTAATTAAAGAATGCAAGCACGCATGCACTTTGACCTTCAATACGAATATGGAGGATATCCATGAACGAACTTATTTCATGAAATAAATATTTACCTTCTCGTGTGTGTGTGTGTGTGTGTGTGTGTGTGTGTGTGTGTGTGTGTGTGTGTGTGTGTGTGTGTGTGTGTGTGTGCTTGTATATGTGTTTGCGTGTATGTGTGATTGCGAGCGCGTACTTTCTCTGTCTTGAAAGAAAAAGTAAGTGTTGTAGCTTGCTATACCAATTTGTCTAGTCGACTAGGTCTTGAAAGAAAAAGTAAGTGTTGTAGTTTGCTATACCAATTTGTCTAGTCGACTAGGTCTGCGAGACTTTACTGCTTAAGTGAGAGCTCATTTTCCCTCCTATTGCTAATCATAAAATGAATAGCATGCAATACATTTGTTCATTAAAAGAAATTGATTTTCAACTACATTTCTATTCCATAATATATACAGCCGAATAGCTTAATTTTGTAATTCGTGCGTTCTGTTAAATACAAGAAAAAGGATTCATAATATAACAATTTAATAAGGAAGATTATTTGTCCTATATATGGACTGGCCAAGCGTTAATTCCCAGATAGGTCAGTAAAAATCTTTAAATCTTTCAAGAAATCGTTTGAGTAATAGTGTCATTGTCATTGTCTCCGGCAATGAAAAGTTAACATAATTATGTCTCCTTTGAAATTAAAATATTTACGATCTGTAATCGTAATACGCCAAAGCTGCAAAATATCCGATTTCTATTTAAATATTTTGTTATAAGTTATTTTCTAAACTCTTCCCTACCCACTCCACTCCATTTCACACACACACACACACACACACACACACACACACACACACACACACACACACACACACACACACACTCGTTTTGTCAGACATCCTGGTGACGTAATCACCCAAAAATTAAGATATACACCTATATCACAAAAAACAATTCCGTTTAAATTAAATACAATAAACAATTAGTTATGAATTAATGAAAATTTATTGTAAACAATTTTCTAATGCACCATCTTCATTAATCATTTGCAAGAAGATATCACGTGGTGATACCAATTATCGTATTTGTCCGGTTAAGACAATGCTAATCCGCAATCGTATTAATTCACTGTCCGTCCGGTGCCACTTTATGTTCGTTAGCAATCCACTAGCTTTCTGTCTTGCTTGCTTATTTGGAGGGGAACGCTTCCGGCTTGCGACGTTTGCTTACAGATTTCGCGCTGCTCTGTGTCTTATTTTTGTTTCTATTTATAGATTTCATCTCAGTATTCAGCAACGACGCGGTCGGTACTTGTGCCCAGTTCTTGGCTTTGATCTCTCATCAATCAGTTCTTTAAAGTGGATTCCATAGATTTAATTTCGGCCGTGTCAGTTGTGATTGCAGTCTGCAGTCAGACTAACTCTTTCCGGGAACATTTCTTGTAGAACCCTTTATTCGTGTTGTCACGAAGATCAAGGAATATTAATAAATTTTTTTTCTCTCCCTCTAAGTAACTTTTAACTTTAAACTATGAGCGAAACCGCTAAGTTAATTAAAAGAGGGACAGGGTGAAAATGATCATTTTTTAACAACTGGGAAAACTAAGTGTCGGGAACACTAGCTTAAAGTTCCTGCGGAGAATAGGAAAATGATAATTAACTTGCTGGCTGACCAGGACCCACGCCCATAAATCTGTGTCAGTGTAGGGTACAAGGCAGGCCAGTGTACCAAGTTCGTGAGAAGGTGCTAGGACGCCAATTATGTCCGTGACGGAGGCAGACTAAGTTTTTGAAATGTAAACATCTTTTTTTTAAAGAATCACCACTATAAATGTTTGGTAGTTTAAGTTGATATTGCTATTGTGTAATTACTATTGTTTTGTGAAAGTACTTAGTGAAATAGAAGTTGAGTTATTGGAAAGTTAATATTAGTATTACCAAGTTAAAAGGTTGGTTTGAGTGTACAACCATGCTTGCTGTGAGAATGTATTGCTTGCCAGGTGGCCATGAGTTGCCATAGTAACTGTAGTTTTTAAAATAAAATAGGAGTAGGACCCTTGCTCTGAGATTTTAGTGTGTGCTCTGAGAGTTAGCTAGAGGTTAAATGGATACGTAAATCACAGTGTCAACTGGGAACTTGATACTTTGGCACTGAGAGAACTGGACGCCAGAGGTGGCCAGGATGGGCAGAGAATATTCCTAAGCACGTACAGTGCTGGAAGGGGGATAGCGTCTGTGCTGGAAGGAGGGGTGTGTACCAGTCAGCTCAGAACGGGATGTGCAAAGAACTGTGTGTATAAAAGGGGATACAGAGAAAGAAGCAAATGAGAAACGTGGAAGAGAAACGTGGAAAATGTAGCGTGTTGTAGGAGAGCGGAACATGCTCTCTGTTTCTCCCTGCTTTGTTGGTACCAAGAAAACTCTTCGAAGTTGGGAGGCAAGCAACTAGAGGGTTCTTGGACCCTGTAACAGTGTGACACATGTCTACCTGGACTGCGTATGAGACGCGTCGTAACGACCGTTGCAGTTTTTAGATGGGCCGAATCAAATCAGATAGCCATCTCAGGTTTTCAAAGACTCTGTCAAAGACCGCGGGTGATCGATTATTTTCCAGGCAGAAGGCAAATTCCTGGTGGAAGTTTAATGTCACGGCGCTGGGAGATGTTACAGAACGAGATGTTACATAGTGGTAGTAACTATCGTTGGAAGCAGTAGCGGTCATGCATGAGGCATACCGCCGAGAACGGCAAAGGTTGGCCGTTGTAAAGAAGAGAAGAGATGAGAAACGAAGTTATGATGAAGAGAAGAGAAGATGAGAAGCGAAGTTAAGAGAAGAGAAGATGAGAAACGAAGTTGAGAGATGAGAAACAGAGAAGTTAAGAGATGAGATGAGAAACGAAGTTAAGAGAAGAGATGAAGGGAGACGAGAGAACGCTGCGAGTTGAGAAATTAGGCCTAACAAGAGGAGCGCACGGGAGCGTGAAGTGTAGCAGCCGTCGTAACAGTGAAGGTGGCCAGGTCGAGACGTCGACGATGTTTTGTTGTATCATCAGAACCCCCCCCCCCCAGCACAAGAAGAAAGTGTAACGATGTGAGCCCAGCACATGGAGAAAGAGCCGATAACGATGTGAGCCCAGCACAAGAGAAAGTAACGAACCATACGAGCAGAGAACAAGAGAGAGTAACGAATTATATGAGCAGAGAACAAGGAGAACGTGACAATACCTATGTGAGTAAAAGAAAATTCTAACTAATTAGGGAAATCTCAGAGCACGTAGCACATAAACATAAGTATAAACTAGAACCTAAAACTAAAACTAGAATCTTAATTAAGCATTAAACTAAAATTAGAAGTGAAGTAAAAAGATATTGATGGAACCATTGAAAAGACTTGCAAGTTAAATGACATTTGTTTTGAACTTTGTGTATTATTATTGAACATTGATATAAGTAGTGGCGCCAGAACTCTGAAATAATGACTGTTCTATTATGTTGTAAAATGCCTAAGCAATGTTAGAAGTAGTACTGCATGAAGAAATTGAATTTTGTATTTCTTTGATTTTTAATTCATCATTTATCATTTTTCTTTCTTCTTTCTTCCCCCCTTCCCATGGGTGTGAGTGTGGATGGCTGACTGACTAACCAACGTGTGAGAGGAAACCTATAGACCAATAAATTTGAACTCGTACTCTGATATTGCGGCTTTCTCCTGTCTATGGTTTCGAAAGAGTGGTTGCTGTCGTTGTTATACGTTGTGTCGTCTGTGCCGTCTACACTTCACCCCTACCCGTATGCAAGCACACATGCAAACATGTCGGCAATACGTAACCTACACGCAGAATTAAATTCGAGCCAAACAAACATCTTGGTATTCTGTGTGCGGATTTGTCATTCTCTTTATGCAAGTCCTACGTGGAGCCGGCAAGCCACCATCCCTCTCCCCTCCGGCCGGAGAAGGGAGGGTGGGTGGCGACACGTGTTCTTTCCTTTGTCGCTAGTTTTTTTCCCCTAACTCTGCAATCTCGTCCATAATCTGGATGATATTAGTAGATACAGTCTTCTTTCAGATAAGTATGGCATTAAACATCTCTAATTCGATTGAACAAATTTATGCTGCAGTTGAATAAAATTATAATTAACACTTTACGTGACACATTCTTTCATTGTCTTATTCCATTTCTTGTTTTTCATGGCGTCACATTAAAAATGCATTTTCTAGCAATGAGATAAAACTTTGTGTATACAGCCAGTAGAACAAAAGGAACTCAGTACAGTAATCAGTTATCTCCTACAAGTGAAACTAGAGCAGGGAGCTAACTGTTATCTTGTATAAGTAAAATAAAAATCCACTAAGATAACTTGTTTTTAACTCTCAATAAGTTCACGTATTCTTTTTGTTTTATATATAAATTACAGTTCATTCTCTCCCAAAGTTCCACAAGTGCATGTTTCTGTTGTATATCTCTCGGATAATTGGGCACTTCCTGTCGTTTCCAACCTACTTCCTTTTAGACAAACAATTTGATAAAGAATGTTCAATCTTGTTACCACTTGTACAAACAATTTGATAAAGAATGTTCAATCTTTTTACCACTTGTACAAACAATTTAATAAAGAATGTTCAATCTTGTTACCACTTGTACCATCAAGCGTCTCCAGTACAAGTCTCTTTTACTGACCTTTCTCCTGTAACGATTCTGTACTCACTCGTTCTGTTTGGCAGTAGGTATGCAGAGTACTCTTACAAATTTGCTTCACTCACACATAAAACAGTCTAATCATGCAACCAGTCTGAAAATATACAGATAATTTCAATTAGTAAACTTAGATTTAAATCATCGATGTCACCTCAACATATGCATCGAAACAGAAATCATGCACTACCAGAAACAACAAAAATAAACAAATGAAAATAAATTAAAGATATTTAAGAATTGGTTAACTGGTGAAATTATTCCATTTTACGAAATTACCAACTAGCGGCTGATAACCTTTGGTTTAGGAACCCGTCTTCAAATGTATCTTCAGAACGTGTAGCACTGGCTTTGCCCTATAAAAGACAATTTTATCTAGGCGTACACGTATTCACTTGTAAACTAGCGTGAAACAGAAATCAATCAGTCTAGTTAGTCAAGAGCAGCCACCAAACACGACCCACATCGTCTACCGACCACGGAGCACACATCTCTTCCTTGATGAAATTGGTGAAACATTTTAAACTTCATTTCGCCATTTTGTCAATACTCTGTATCAATAGCTCTAAGTGCTCAAAGCCAGAAAGGAATGAAATAGCTGAATACATTGAATATCCACAAAATAAATATACACAGTATAAGGAAATGGCAAAGTCGGGTTGACGTGAGAGACAAGGAGAGACAGATAATCAGATTTACAACGACGAGAGCTGACAGCATCCTTCTGGTAAACAGCAGCCAGGTTTTCCTACAAAGAGTGTAAATCACGGAATATACTTTTACCATACTAGTGTTATTAACATCAGACTTCTAAAAGTGCATCAGGCTTTCCTACAAAGAAAGTAGCTTTTTAGTGTAAATCACGGAATATATTTTTACATACTAGTGTTATTAACATCAGACTTCTAAAAGTGCATCAGCCCTCCAAACAGAAAGTATGATAAAACATGTTACAAACAGGTCAAGGGTAGGCAAATGTGGAAATATGTTCCCGCAAAATGAATACGTAAGTGACCTGCTGGACCGGACTGACAAACTCTTGGGAGAGAAGTGACGAAATTTGTTTCTGAAAATTTAACGTATAAGTGACAGAGAACATCAAAAAGAATGCCACTGATGTCAAGCTGACTAATGCGACGATGAAATGTCAACAAACGAATCTACTGATAAATGCGAAAGAATGACTTCGGATGGAGAAAACAATCAGCAGGGACAATGACGAAGCCAATATCAACTTAACCCTACAAGACAAAATTGATAAAGAAGTAAAATTTACAACACCTTTAAAAGTGGGTTACATTTCAGTATGCTAATGTGTTAGCAAGGACCGTGAAATATCAATTATGTGAAAATATAATTACTGTAATAAACGATACCGACACAAGAAAAGATCAAACAACAGTGGCTTCAAATACAGGTGCGCCTGAAACAGACGAGGAAAACCCTATCAACAGGACCTCAAAAGAGAGAGACTTTGGAACAGACCAAGAAAAATCACCAAAACGTTTCAAAAGATGGGTGCATTAGAACAGAAGACAAAAGCTCTATCAACAGTGATGAAAGCTGCAATAAAACTACGCATTGTAGTGCAGTAAATTTGCCTATCCCTACTTCTAGACTTAATTGTTATATAAATTATTAAATTGTCAAAGTAACCCGACCTTCAGCACTAATTATGATGGAGTTTTGTAAGTGTCAGAGTTGGAGTAAACAACTCGAGTTGAGAATATGCTAGAAATTGCTAATGCAATGCAAACCAGCTCCAGCTGGATAAGTAGTTTTACTATACAATGGTTAAGATTTACGAGAAGGAGGCCAGCCAGTGGGCTGAGATCAAACGTTTACATGGTGTAGAGAATTCTATTGTCTATTTACTTGAATTTGGTGTGGCATGAAAGGTGGCCATTAGCTTAATGGTGAGTTAACTAACTGATTGAGAGAGAATGGACTTAGGTATATTTCATGCATTTTGCTTTTAATATGTTATACTTGCATTTTACATAGAGATGTATTATGTGAGTAGACTATTATTTCTACAAATTGTGATCTATGATGGTTATATGTTGCATGCTAAACACTTGACATTGCTTCTAGTGAACCCGCTCATAAAAATATTATGCTGTATGCATATATTGGGCTAATAAATACTGTTGCAAGAAATTGTAAGTTGAGACTTGAATGTAAGAAAGAATGGAGTTAAAAAGGAATAAAACAGAAACATGGCATGTATTCCCTGATTATATTTTTCAGAGAAAAAGCAGCCTTTCCTTGTTTTATTGGAATCTCCTGGTTCACTGATTATAGACCACTACTATCTTGGTAGATGTATGCGGTGTCTGCCGCAGTGTGTAAGTGTAAGAAATACGCTCCACTCCATTGATGTATGGTAGCAAGGTACGCTGACTACATCAAGCAATATCTGGTAAAAGAAGGTTACTGGAAATTGCTACAATTGTTGTTCTGCAGGAGGGAGCTAGTACGGTAGAGCGCCAGGTTAGCCTTGAGAGAATAGCAGTGATCATTGTTCTACAACATGAACAGGAAACACGTGAAATAGATGTGAACAATAATGTGCAACATTCTTACAAAAGCGCATGGAAAAAGACTATTGCTGCTTTATCTATTCAAGGTTACATAAAAGCTATTATCATTTATCTCTAATAACTCCATATCTGTTCTCTGATAAGAAATATCCCGTGATTTGTATTGACACTAATCTATTGACTTGTGTGTTAGGATATAAGATTGTATAGATATTAAAATTATTTGAACATTTTTTTGTGGAAATGTTGATGTCAAGTAATTTTTTCATAATAAATTTATTAAGTTTATTGACTTTCTAACGCATATTGATAAACTTTATGTTGGAGAAAAAATGAATGGATGGGGGCTCGCTAAATATAGATTAAAGACGGATTTGTTTTCTCCTTTAGTAAGAAGTTTTCCACCTTCAGAAATATTGTTTAAAGGTTAATGTTTGTCTTTAATGTTGTGAAGAGAGGAAACGTTTACAGACTCTGCATATCCGACAAGTCAGTGACACGAGCGCAGGAGAATTATTAATAACATAAATTAAAATTCTCACCGCTTGTAATTGGTTATGGACGATTACTTAGTAATAATCATAACCATTAACTAAATGGCGCTGGCGTCACATGCACATTATATCATGATCAACAAATATAGAAATACATTAAACAACGAAAGAAGGATATTCTCAGTTTTCCGCTTGCACTTTCAATACTCGAAGAAGAATACGCTAAAGGCTATGGAACCTTCACAACCCCTAAACAGCCAGTCACTCAAACCATACTCTGGACTCAAAGTAATAAAAGTTATGGCTAGGAATATGCCACCCTTGATTACCATTCTCCTTCGCCTCTTGTTTAGCTTTCATTTATTTTTACTTACACATAAAATTATTGTTTGGATTTCAATGCCAGTTGTAAATTCAACAACATTATCAGGAAAGAAAATAGCATCAGTACTGAGCAATAAACCAAAATTTAAAACTCTAAAGAAGACGAAACTGACAGGACATCTAATTATATATTGAGTGACACAAGAATCAAATCGAACTAATAATGAGTTTTGACAGTGACCCAAGGAGAGTATGTTTCATTAATGGGAGACAATTGATTCTCCGTTCTTTTCAGTATTACATATGTTGTCTCTCTTACCAGACAGAAAGAAAAAGAGAGGGGCGAAAAATAAACTGAGTGATTAGTTGTTGGTTTTGTTTTTTATTGTATCATTATCTTTAAGCAAAAAATATAGTTTTACATTGAACTTTATAATATGTTAATCCGATCTACAAGATTGAAGCAGTCTAAAAATAAGATAAGCCATCTATGTTTACTGTACGAAGGCCTCCTACTGCAAGGTTTTAAGCTTACTTTATTGGTAGCGTTGTGAAACGCAATAAAACAAAGAGGGGAAAAAAAAGTTTCTCATGTTTTCGGTCATGCATAACATTTAGACGACAAGGTAAAGAGAGATGCGAGTTGGAGATTGAGAGAGGGGGCTTAATTCAATAATAGAAACACAACCAGATTTTCCTAAACATAAATCGATTAAAAAAGAGAGAGAGCGTAACTCCGTGCTTTACTATCCTTCCAATTAAATTATATTTTACTTTTTGAAAAAATTGTTTTGAGGAAAAGTCGGCGCTTTTTTCCCCTCCCAGATTCAATTATTATATTTTCTTAGTCGGAAATAATTACTGTGTATACAGGGTGTTTGTTTAGGGTTTTGGATAAATTAAACGACCGTTACTATTCGACTATTACTATTAAAAATAACCGATCTACTGAAGATGCTGTTTTCCCACCTCTGTAGCAGGTATAATACATGATGTCTGAAATCGAGAGCACTTCCTGTTACAGACGGACGAATATAAGCATTTGCCATGTGCTGAGCGGCTAATCTTTGAAAAGTTTAAGTTAGTTTTTCAACTGTCATTAATAGTTTCTATCACACGCCGTTCTCTTAAAATGTGTGTTATAAATTTATGCTATTTAACTTTCATTACTAAGGATAACTTTGTGCGTTATAATTTTATACTATTTCACTTAACTTTCATTACTAAGGATAACTTTGTGCGTTATAATTTTATACTATTTCACTTAACTTTCATTACTAAGGATAACTATGTGTGTTATAATTTTATACTATTTCACTTAACTTTCATTACTAAGGATAACTTTGTGCGTTATAATTTTATACTATTTCACTTTCATTACTAAGGATAACTATGTGTGTTATAATTTTATACTATGAAAAAAAGATCTGGACAGTTAGACGAATATTCATAAACTTGTGGGTTTTTTTTTATATAATGTAGACAATCTACAGGAAAGTAGAGAACTTCTTAAATTGTGTGCCGATCTTAAAATTAAACTCACGATGAATTCGAAATCTGACATAGACGGTGCTATGTTTTGTGATGAACTCATCAGTATTAAAACTTTTCTTTTTGATAAGGTAAAGGTAAAATTACTGCACACAGCGTGTTAAACCTTATAAAAGAGCATAATATACAAGATCTATATTCGAATGTATGGATTGCTATGCGAATTTGTCTAACAATACCTGTAACGGTAGCAAAAGCAGAACGAAGTTTTTCTAAACTGAAATTAATCAAAATCTAAAAAAAAAAAAAAAAAAAGAAAAAAAAAAAAGATCTACAGTGCCACAAGACAGACTATCAAGCTTAGAAACTCTATCCATTGAAAATGATATTGCCGATAATCTAGACTTGTCTGCTCTAATTAAAGATTTTGCTGATTAAAGGGCCCCCAATGTTAACTTCTGATATTAATTAAACTTAGTTTAAAATTTTATTTGTGTTCTGTGTTATATTAATTTGTCATTTTTTAAAACCTAAAAATTATTATATGGTTTTTTTTTATATAATCGATATGTTTTAGACAGAATGAATAAAATATTTCCATTTTCTAACTTTGAAATGGGCGCCCTGAAAATTCCAGGGCGCCATAAAAGCTAAGGCCGGCACCATGTGTATCCTTAATTAATTTTGTTTTTGATGATAGCAGCTTCCAGCATCAGCCGATTTCGCTGAGTGACACGAGGCGTGGCGATGTCGAAAGAGATGAAAATGATGATAGAGTGGAGGGTGTTTGATAAGAAAGTTGTAGAGTGGTGATGAAGAATTGTGTATCTTTTCGCTTTTGAAACGGAAACCGACTTTACCTCTGAGCTATCGCTCTAAGAGTTACCCTGAAAACAGTTTCCTAGAGTTGCGTCCCTTAATAAAAATGGCGCAGACCATGCATACAAGTGAAAGTAATGCAGCCGACAGGCCACCGACTGTTGTTGAGCGGTACTTTTCCAAGCACTACAGAATCGGTATTGTGATAATAAAAGAAATTATTAGATATTTAAGCGCATTGCAAATTTGTTAATAGTATACATAACAATTGTTTTCCGTGGATACTTTTACCTCAATCATATTCAAAGCTTATCCTTAAGCATTTGGCGTTCACACTTTCAGTTGCTCTAGTTTTAGAGCCATATAGTTTTCCTCAGCAGTTAAAACTAATCATTATCGAAATCTGTCACACATTTTCTTCTTAAAGTCTAGTTAAATTAGAAAGAAAATATTTAGTTAATAATTATTTGTTTGTATACTACTAGTACTACTTTTTTTCGTATGCTTCTTTAATTATTATTATTCCCTTTTTTTTCCCATTGTGAATTTTCAGATGTACAGAAGAAGGAGGGTGAAGATTTTTGTATACTGACCCATTCTAATAAGTAAATATTTCCCTATATATTATTTAAATCTAGTGATTTGTAAATATTTTATGCATTTCATTTTGTTACCTTTTCTAAATTATTTTAATTAATCTTACAAATTTAATAACTAGTAAAACTAAAATGCAAACTGATAAATAAAAAAATGGCACTTTTTAAAGTGCTCATACATGATTAGCAGTAAATCACTACAGTTTATATAAATAATATAGTTTTTTAGAAGCATTATTAGAAGTGTTTTTGTGTGTAAATTTAAATATTTATTAATGAAAAAATGACATTTCTTCAACAAAATTTGCAGCAAAAATTCTCCACTTTCTTTCTTTGGAGAAAAATATTGTTTGTGTTAACATAATTTTCATTTCATCTATCATCTTTCTGAACAGAATATGCATTATAACCTTGGCTCCATCACATCCCATTTTAAAAGAAAAGAAAGTTGTCGTATCTGTTGACTTCATGGTTGGAGGAGTGAACCGGCTAGACAACAAGATGACTGGCAAATCAAAACGAGTAAGTTTGAGTTTAAGTGTATGTAATTCTGTATTTAGGGGTCAACAATTTTCAGGATAAGATTTTTAACTCCACATAAAAAGAGAATTCATTAAATTCATCAAACTCTTGACAACATTCAAAGACTTTTAATAAAAAAAATATGTATTTTGTTTATTTATAATAAGTGTCATGTATATTGTCTTAATCATATTTTATTCTATCCATATTTATTTTATAAGTACATATTCCAAACATATTTTTCAAAATCATTACTAATAATTTAAAAGTATATAAACAGATAGAACTTTTCCTGCTGATTTCAATGATACTAAAATCTATTTTGTAACTCAATAGTCAATTAGAACTAAAGTTATGAATTTTTTAAATATTTAATTTTTCGCAAACTTTTACACTCAAAAATGAAATTGTAAAAATAGCTCACTTTGAAAGTCCACAAAATGAAGAAATGATAAACATTATAGTTCAGACTCTTCACATAAATAGTATCCAACATACCATATATGGCTGAATTTTTTTAAGAGGCTTTGCAATGTTATTTTCCAATAAACTGTCAGTCAAAATTAGCAATTTATTCATTTTGGGGTTGGAAAACGTTCTAATGCAGGTAACACAAAATGGACGAAACTGCTATAAATGTTTAAAATATCATAACTCTGCTTGTAATTGAGCTACAGAGATGGCTTTGTATACCATTGGATTCAGTTTAGAAAGATCTATATTAAGAAGGCACTCACCACAATAAACAAATCTTCATATTTTATACAAACATGCTCAGACATTTGCCAATCATTCATACAATTTAATGCTTTTTCAGTTCAATGGTTATAATAAAGTCTAACTTGGTTCCACAAGGAATGTTCTTAAATGCTGTATGCAAACAATTACATGTTTCCACAACCACATATTTCATGCTGTGGTGCTTAACTTAAATAAGCAATGCAATCTGCTGGTAGTCCATTATTCTACAATCTGCCTTCACTGGACACCGACAGTGCCCTGTTAATGCAGTAAAAGATTTAAAATGTGGTCACGTGACCACAAAATAAAAAGAATTAAAAAAAAAAAAACATGCAATCTGAATAAACCAAATGCATTATATTGAAAATAAATCTTTCCCCTATTGAATGATACAATACTTAATCTATGGTTAAGGCAGGCATAAATTCATAAAGCCATTTTCCTTGTTCACTCAACACCTTCAAAGATGAATGCTACTGTTGACCTACTGACCCTAAAAGCTCTTAATTTTCGGCTAATATGAAGAATTTTCCTATTTTCTGATAGCTTTTAAGTCTGCTATGTTATCGGAATCACCATGAATGTAATTTTAGAAAATTTTAATTTAGCCCTATTTCACTTTATCTTGAAATTCCCGCACATTATTTAACAGTTATTATTTTTAGATTACTCTACCTCGCGCATACCCACAGACTGAGAGAGAGTGCATGTGTTAAGCATAACTGCTAGACAAGTTATGGCAGCTTGGTCAAAATGTCTTATTACTTTTTCACAATTATTTATTAAAACAAAAAAAAAACACATAACAGAAACAAACTTTTTGTTTCATGTGCTTTTATTTCACAAAGCTTCAATATACAGAGGGAACATGAGTGTTGAAAATGTAGAAAAATTGACTAAACAATGTCCCAGTCAGCCAATCAGCAATGTTTGGAATGCCTATAATAAGTATCATGTATATTATTTTAATTATATTTTATTGTATCCATATTTATTTTACAATTTGGCAAGTGTTTGAATTTCATGGTTTTTCTTTTACAGTGCCGATTCAGAAATAAATGCTTCTTATGTTAACATTTTTCACCTGAAATTGTTTATTTGTACTGGTGGTATTAATCATGCTTCATATTGTTTAATTTTATTAATATATGTAGTTTTATTTTCTACTTTAATTATTCTGTACATGTGTGTGGCTAATATCTAAGCCTCGACCCCGTTATGATTATTAACATGACTAATTGTCATTAAACAATACATGGCCTAATTACTAGTGAGTGGAACCTATTTTAGATCAATACTTCCGATGAGTTAATTATGTTAACATTTTTGTTGATATAATATTAAGAAGAAACATTAAGACAATTAAATACTCTAATTACTGTAATTTAAGACAAGATTGTCTACATGGAAACTGCAAATTAAATAAAACTTATAATCTGTCAGGGTGCTGCTTGGCTGGGAGCTTTATCACCATTGTGCACTTTGATGTGCAGTGATAACAGCAAGTACACTGTCTACTGCTCTGTCAAAGGACAGCTCGTGGAAGTGAATGAAACACTGGTTAATTCACCTCACTTAGTCAATGAACAGGCAAGCAAACTCTTTTAAAATACATTTCTTTTAAGCATTTATGAAACTTTGTTGTTCATATGTATTGGAGGGATTTTCAGAGATTGTTTACATTTGCTTATGAGGTGATTGGAGATGATAATATGACAAAAGTGCAAACTATTAGTATTTTAAAATATCAGAATAATCTCTGTAACTATAGTGCTTGGCACTATTGTATTATTATCTTTTTAAAATACTTCTATACTAAACCATAAACTTTTTTTTTTAAAAGATTGTTACATTCTTGTTGACTTCCTGAATTTCTCCCAATTGCTTGCTTTACTAATATCATCTTTCTTTCCACAAACTTTTCAATCCATTGTTGTAATTATGGACCACATTGCATTGAAAAATTGAGTCTGAAAAATATAAATCTCCATTGCTTCATCAGTTCATGTAACACTTTGAAGTGCTTGTGATGCATTTCATGGAGCTTGACACTCAATATGTACACATCATTACAGCAGTGCTTTTTATATCAGACATTCTTTTGGAAAGGGATTTCCCACTGAGTACACTGAAATATGCCAGTTGACCACAAAGACAAGTGTAAAATGGTAATTTAGACCAGATTGGCACTCCTGTCTGAAGTACACCTCTACTTACATATGAACTAATCCACTTACAGTTAAAATACTCTCCTACAACTGAGTCACTGCATTCACAATTTTGCATTATTTCTTAATTGCTGTCTTGGGGTTAAATACTTACAGAATCAGATGAAATCATAACAAAACCCGGCAATGAAATTAAAATAAAAATGTGTTAAATCTGCTACATGTCTTCATGACACTCTGTGGACCATGATGAATTGAGTTTAATGTTCTCTTATAATTCATTGTGGAATGTACTTACAGATGTAATTTATTTGCTGTTCTTTACAGCCTAAGAGCACTGGTTATTTTCTTTATTGTGGAAGGTACTTTCAGTCTTAATTTATATGTTGTTGTCACTTATGGCCTTGAACACTGGTCATTCTCTTCATTGTGACTGTGCTAACTATCTTTATTTATTTGTTGTCCTTGCAGCCTTGGGGTACTGGTTTCATTGGCATCATGCTGCCAGCACTGAAAGGGTATGATGAAGAGATGTCTCGGCTTTTGACAGAAGAACAGTACCAAGAAGCACTTTTAAAACGGAAGTCTCCTTTTCAATCCTGAGCAAGTCATTTACCTACAAGGGTTTTATTCTGCATCATCTCTCATGAAATGCAGTCTTCAAAAGCAAATTGAATCAGCAAAACAAATACTGCACATTGTCACTTCTGATCCTGACTTGAAAACATTCAAAAACATAAATGCATAAATTTAGGAAAATGATGAAAATTTGGTTTGACTTAATATTTGTGCATGAATATGGGCATAATACAGTCACTAGCCCATGGCTGAGTAATAGTTTCTATTAGAAACAAATTGTGTATACTGAGATATTGCTTCCTTGTGTTGTCTTCAAGTGTAAGGATGGCAATATGGGTTATGCTGCTTAATATGGCCTCTGCCTTCTAGATACAATTGGTTGATTGGGATTCATTGTGTACACCCATGGACGAATCTGAAACCACTTTCTTTAACCCTTTTACTGTCCTTGCAGTGTACAATGTATTTTTAAAAGTGAAAAAGGATTGTTCAGCTGCTTGTTTGCTGATGTTATCTGATGTTATTTAAAACATGTAAAAAGATAACTAAAAACTGATTGATTTCTTTATTTCCCAGAACTGGAGGAAACTGCAGAGAAAAGAACCACTACAAGAAAAAAAAGATTTGTAAAATTTAAATGTTGTGCAATCACAGAATATCATGCTAAAACAAGATTAAAAGTAAAATGGTGAGATGCAATAATTTAAGATTAAAAGAAAGTATTTTATCTGGAACAAATATTTGAACACCCGCTATCAAAAAGAGTTCTACTTTGTTTAATTCTCAAATTTACAAACATATTTTTAAACTTTCAAATGGGTTAGATAAAACTATGGCTAGAAATAAGATATTCATATTATGTACAGTAAAACTTCCTCCATTGTGGAGTTACATCCTGCAAGAATATTTCATTAGGCAAAATATTCATGCTTTTCAGATTAGACATGGATACTTTTTATTTATGAAATATTTTTGATGATAAAATCGAGGCTTAATGCTGGAAGGAGTATGGGAGTTGTTCCTTCTCCTTTGTCTGCAAATTAAGAGGTGTGCTTATATCGTATTATGGAGATATACTAATATTCTTATAATTTAAGAGGCCCTGTCATTTCAAATAACCTATCACAATATTGAATAATGTGATGTTCATATTGGGGAACAAGTACTTGAGACATGTTTGCTCTTGATAAAGTATATTAAATTGTGTTACTGCATTATTCAGTTATGTTCTTGATAAAATAAATTAATTAAATGTTTGTTCATTGCATTGTCTATTACATTCTGCATTAAATAGTCCATCATATTCAGTATTACATTTTGGCCATTGCATTGACAACTATGTTGGGACTTTGCATTACTGGATACTGTCACGAGGTACTTTAGGGTGACTTTATTAAAGTTTATAATAATGTATTATTCCAAATTGTTACTAGTTAAATGTATAATACATCTACACAGTGCCGATGCAAGATATGGACTACTGGTTATAATAAAAACACTTTTCGCTATCCTCAATCAAAACAGCCTATTTTTCTCTATCCTGAATATCTAGACTCATTGTATATGCATATTTTACCTTAGAATTCTGAGTTTAATTACAAGTGACATGTCATTATGAAAGTACGTATTCAAATTGAAAATTTATTTTAAAATATGTGGGAAAATTCCCATCATACAACAGATACAATACTTTGACCATTAGAGCTTTGTCCAATACATTACAGGTGGCTTCATAGTCGCAATGTATTTATGTGCATATATGTTTTTGTACAGTATCATGCATTACATTTACGCAAATTTATGACATAAATTAAGATTTTCATCACATCTAATTATTTATGCACAATTACTACTACTACTACTACTAACCATAAGAAGGCTAGCGTTTGTGTCACATAATGAATCTTAATACATATTAATTTGAACTAGCCACTCAGCCTCTTGTTCTGCTCTTTGAAACACCAAGACGTCATCAAGATGCCTACGCACAAGATCACTGGATAACCTTTACCTAGCTCTTTTGTTCTGCTTTTAACATGTGCCAAATAAATGCCAAGTAATTTTAGTGATCACCTGGGTCAACTATATTCTTCATAATATTCGACCAACTTATATTACTTCTAGTACATGCTTGAGTCAGATTATATTCGCTCTAGTTAGGCCTGAGTTAAATTATATTCGCTCTAGTTAAGCCTGAGTTAAATTATATTCGCTCTAGTTAGGCCTGAGTCAGATTATATTCCCTCTAGGTAGGCCTGTTTCGAAAATTGATTTATAGGAATACCATTCACGACTTGGAGTTTAAATACTTCATGCATCATTATCAGTCAAATCGAACACACTTCTAACATGATTCCTTTTCGCAGTTTTCACAAACACTTTCACTCACTTTTACTGGCTATAGATCAGCATCAAATAAATACTTCACTAAGAGAGTTTCAAAACGTTTTCTGGCTGTCAGTAAATATGTGTATATATTAAACAGACATGAGCCATTTTTATATTAAACTGTTTGTAATCAGCAGGTCAAACTGTTTTTGTGTGTATAATTGAAAAAATAATAAATACGATCTTATTCTGCATGTCAAACTGTATCCGTATGTTCACAAAATTGACAAAATCATAACTACGGCCATATTCTTCATGTCAATCGTAATAATTATTTATTTAACATATTGCTGACGTAAACATAATTCTACTGCCTACAAGGGTCATACTCTGCAGATGGTCACCTGGACAATATAAGAGCCATTAGAATATTTTATTTATTTATTTTACTCGTCGACGTTATTTATTTGCCTGTAAAAGATGTGAATTATCTACCCTAGGTTATCAAATATGTGATCGGAATTGCCTTTGCTACATGATGAAATGTGCATACAGTTAAATTATACAATTTGAAAACATGAGAATATGGCGTTGGTAATAAACTATTCATATGTCTAAATAGTGGATAGCTGAGATTGTTTCTTTATGGCGATGGTGATTAAGTCTTCATATGTCTGAAGGTTGGATGGCTGAAATTGTTTCTGTATGGCTTTGGCGATCACATATTCCTATGTCTGAAAGCTGGGTGGCTGTGATTGTTTCTGTATGGCTTTGGCGATCACATATTCCTATGTCTGAAGGCTGAGTGGCTGAGACTGTTTCCGTATGGCTTTGGCGATCACATATTCCCATGTCTGAAGATTGGCAGGAGGAGGCTGGTTGTTTCTTTCTGGCTCTGACTTTCATTGGCTTCCCATTCAATGTGTGTGGCCTTGATAAAACTCTTTTAACTGCTGATAAAATAGCGAACAAAAATCAAAATGTACATTATGTAAATGAAATGCAAGTAATTAAAATTGAAGCTGATTCTTCGAGCATGAAAATGTTTATTATTTAATTTTAATGTTCTCAAACAAAATAAGTAGAATATATTTTCTAAACAGCATTCCATGATTTTAAAGCGTTTAAAGCGTAACCTTACGAAAAATGGACGACACACAGTGAAGCATAAATGAGAACATTTTCATAATGACATATGATATATATGTCACAAAGTTAGTTACAGTTGAGAAAATTTTCATAATGACATACAAATGTCACAAAGTTAGTTACAGTTGAGAACATTTTCATAATGACATACAAATGTCACAAAGTTAGTTACAGTTGAGAACATTTTCATAATGACATACAAATGTCACAAAGTTAGTTACAGTTGAGAACATGTTCATAATAACATATGAATGCATGAGATTGGCTTCGTAGTGTCACGGTCACCCAACAAGAAAGGGTTTGATTAAATAAACAAAAAATAAATTAAATAAGCATATTGTTAGTACACTATTTATACAGATAAGATTATCAAAGCTGTTAAAGCATTGCCATTTTAATTAAAAAGCGCCTTACCATCTGCATGTTTGAACGTGAGAACGGCTCTCCCAACCTTGGGATTAAAATTGACTTTCTTCAGTTCTCCTCCACCAGATCTGCGCTCGTTTTCAAAATATAAAGTCAGCATTGTTTCGTTGATGTTTTTGTCTAGACCCCGGACTTTCACAGAAAGTTCTTCTGTTGTTTCCTTTAATGAAATGTCTTCCACCGGGGTGATTGGTGGAGATTTACGAATCATTTCTGTGACTGTTAATTTGCAGCTTAAAATACTGTGTTCTTTGTTGACTACATTGGTAACAACTGTAAACAAATTGTTCATTATAAAACAAATACAAAATGAAGATATTGCATATAACATTAACATAAAATTTAATGCAATTTAGAAAGATGGAGAATTTGCGCAGGCTCATTTTTTTTTTTTTTTTTTGCAATCTTATATTTGCACAATGTATAACATTAAGAAGAAAAAATAATTTCTTAAAGAAAATCTTACAAATATTCTACTATTGCTATTACAGCTAGTAAAACAACAACAATTACTACTATCACCACCATCAATCACTATACTACTAACTACATCGCCACCATCATTGCTATATTACTAGTTCTATCACTACAACAACCCTTACTATATTAGTATTACCACCACCACCATTACTATACTACTACTACTACTACTATACCTCCAACATCACCAAACTTCTCACTACACCACCTTTACTATACAACTACTACCACCATCACCATCTGTGGCGGAGTAAATTTGCCTATCCCTATTTTTAAACTTAATTGTTATAGAAATTGCTGACCTAGTGGAAACTGAGTGAGTAGTTTTTTTTATTATCCAATGATTATGATTTATGAGAACGATACTAGCCAATGGGCAGAGTTTAGGGAGTTTACTTGCATTACATAATTTTGTTGTCTATTCACTTTTTAATTTGAAGACAAGAGAGAAGTCCGGGTCTGAAGGCAGTCGTTAGCTTGAGTGGTGAGTTTAAACTGACTGAATAAGAGAGAGAATGGACTTAGAAACATTTCAAACAGTTTTCTATTGATATGTTATACTTGTGTTATGTACGATGTACTATGTAAGTTGATTTATTTACTACAAATGTTTGAACTAAGCTGCACCCATGTGGTTTATTAATATGTGACATTGTTTGGTACATTGTATTTATTATACCAATTGTGTATGATGATAGTAACTACCGTTGCAGGAGATTGTAAGTTTTGAGAATAGTTGTGAGATAAAATGGAGTTATATTGTGATGAATAAGAAACTTAGGATTGTTCCTTGATTATATGTTGCAGTCTGCAAGCAGCCTTCTGATTTCTTCTTCTATGGTTATGGGTGAGTATGAGTGTTAGTTCAACCCTGAGCTGTGAGTCTCAGGTGGAGCCTCAAGTTCAACTTTCATGTTCCTAGCTACCCTTCGTTTGCTCACTAATCTTGACTTGAGTGACTGTGAAAGTGCGGGAAACTTGCAAAGAGTGCTGCAGAGTGTGTAAGCATAAGAGAGTATGCTACACCCCTACTTTTGATGTACCAAAGCAAGGATGCTAAGTACATCAGTCCAGTGAAGATAACACACTTATTGTGATTGAGTTCTGCTCAAGAAACTGACAGCAAGAGTGCCAGGTCAGTTGAGAGTAAGGACGCGTCAGTGTTTTCTTGTCCATGAGGCGGGAACAAGTGCTGAGCATAGACATTTTGACATTGTAACATTTTGACACTGTGACATTTTGACATTGTGACATTTTGACATTGTAACATTTTGACACTGTGACGTGATTGAAAAGGCCAGTGAAAAGACTGTGGAAGCTGTACTTAATCCAGGTTATGTGAAGTTTATAATAACCTATTCTAATAACTCCATTTCTGTTCTCTGATAGAACTAACCTGCAATTTGTATTGATTCTATTGTTGAACTAAAATCAACTGTAATTTTTTTAATTATTTATATATATATGTAGAGAGAGACTGTAAACTATAATTACCCAAACATGGGTTCGTGGAATATTGATGTCAAATTATCTGTTCAATTGTATTTATCGTTTGTATAATTGATTTTTTTAAAAATAAAGTTATTGACCTTCTTACGCATATTGATATTGATAGAGTGTATGTTGTAGAAGAAAGTGGGTGGATGGGGGCGCGCTAAATATAGATTAAAGTCGGATTTGTCTTCTTCTTTAGTAAGACGTTTTATTCCTTGCAGTAAACTTTATGTTACTGTAAAAGTGTTGTTTTATGTTGTGGAACTGTGAAAACGTTTACAACGCCAAAATATCCGCCAAGTGAGAGACGAGTGGTGTCTGTTGGAGGATCATTATTAAAATAAAATTAATATTCTCATCACTTGAAATTAGTTATGAAAGATTAATTAATAGTAATAATTATATTCATTAACTAAGTGGCGCACGCGTCACATGCACATTATATGTCTGTTTGTAACGATATTATAGTAAAATGTCAAAGACTTTGTTCTACTTACTGAATTATTAGGCCTACATATCATGCCTATCCATACATCCAACCATCTGTCTATCTGTTTGTGTATCTGTCTACCTATTCGTCCACCAATACATCCATCTATCTATCAAATTATCTATCCATCTGTATATCCCTCAATCCATATATCTATTTATATGTTTGTGTACCTGCGCGTGTTTGTATATGCGTGCTGCATCATGAATATAAGGTTTATTTGTTTACTCTCGTACTAAATAGGAAATTTTAATTTTAATGGGACAAATAAATGATATGTTCTGGGACGTTCTATGTTCTTGAAAGAGTATAGCTATCCATTCCACTGACCTTATTACTCTCTCTCTCTCTAAATATACATACTCTTGTCTAAGAGTATATGTGTATTTGACTCTGTCAATATTATGCCACTGTTTTTATGACAACACATATTCATATACATAAACTACACATACTTTATGACCATCATAATGCTTTAAAATAGCAGACAAAAGACTCATCGATGTAGTTGTATTGGATGTAACAACCGATTGTTCAACCCATTCTCTTGTCTACAAAACAGTGCCTGCAGTTGTGATTATCTGAATTGTGCAATTTTTCCATTTTTAATATTTATATAATACGCTTACAAAATTTATGAAGACTACTTTATTACATCAATAAAGAAATGTGATGCTTATTACTGTATGAAGAGAGTCGTTTACGTGCTTAAAATACTTTTCAAAGAGCGATTGAATTAGCATGATTCCAAGAAGAACGTTTACATTGCAAATGTTGAGAACAACTGTAATCAGTTACAAGTAATAAAGTTTCAAGAACAGTTTACAACACCCTGCACTTACCTGAAGGATCAGCAAAGGTAACAAATGCCACATCTTTGCATTCAGTAATGATAATATTCTCCACTTTCCCCCCTCCTGAATGTGCGCTCTCAAAATACGTTTTAAGGAGGTCTTTAGTTATGCCCGGCTGCAAACCTGTGATCTGAATAGAATTGGAAGCTTTGTACGGAGTCACCACTAGCTGTGCGCCATTCATCACGTGCTTTGTCGCTATAGCCTGGGAAGCAACTGAAAAAGTAAAATACTTTTTTAAGGAGCATAAAAGGACGCGTCTTTGATTACATGAATTTTTTTTAAAAAACAGTATTCTATCAAGACAGTTGATGGTGAGCTTAGGACGATGGCAACATTCGGCCTAGGCCGATTTTGATGCCTGACATGAGGTGTGCCACTGTTGGTAGAATTATAGATGATAGACATATTGGGGGGTGATTGACGGGAAATTTGAAGAGTGGTGATAATGAATGGTGACCGATGGGTCCGTGGCGTTCGTTGTCTGGCCGATA
The DNA here is from genome assembly GCA_028829895.1 of Sinotaia quadrata. Taxonomy (NCBI): domain Eukaryota; kingdom Metazoa; phylum Mollusca; class Gastropoda; order Architaenioglossa; family Viviparidae; genus Sinotaia; species Sinotaia quadrata. The sequence goes on from CM054180.1 coordinate 43,363,378, forward strand.
GAGGCATGAAGTATTCTGGTTTTTCGTGGGTTACTGCAGTGGTGGCTTGTTGTTGTTGCTCCTGTCTTCTTGGTTGTTGTTGTTGTCACTATCTACCAGTGTTGGATGGGAAAAGGTGGTTGGGTATCTTACAGAGCCCAGGTTAGTATCATGTCTATACCTAGTGGTACGCACGCCCTGGATGTTCAACTCTTTGTCCTTCTCACTGGCATTGTCGTCGTCACTGTCCCTGGTGTTGTCCGTTGTGATGTGTATAGACAGGGGAAGGCCTGTAGAGGTTGTCAACGATCAGTTGGATCATGTCCGCAGCCACTGTGGATTTTGCGCCTGTCTGTATCACTGCCGTTTTCGTTGGTGTGGTGGTAGGTGTTGTTTCTCCTTTTATTTCCATGCCTGTCTGGTGCTGTTGAGTGGCATCTTCAGTGATTTTATGGACTAGTCTGAGTTTTTTTTTTGGGGGGGGGTCTTTACCTCTTATTCTTTTCCTTTTGCTGTTGTTTGTTCCGATGTTGTCTGCTTTATTGGTGTTGTTTGTTCCGATGTTGTCTGCTTTATTGGTGTTGTTTGTTCCGATGTCTGCTTTATTGCTGTTGTTTGTTCCGATGTTGTCTGCTTTATTGGTGTTGTTGGTTCCGATGTTGTCTGCTTTATTGGTGTTGTTGGTTCCGATGTTGTCTGCTTTATTGGTGTTGTTGGTTCCGATGTTGTCTGCTTTATTGGTGTTGGTTCTGATGTTGTCTGCTTTATTGGTGTTGTTGGTTCTGATGTTGTCTGCTTTATTGGTGTTGTTGGTTCTGATGTTGTCTGCTTTATTGGTGTTGTTGGTTCCGATGTTGTCTGCTTTATTGGTGTTGTTGGTTCCGATGTTGTCTGCTTTATTGGTGTTGTTGGTTCCGATGTTGTCTGCTTTATTGGTGTTGTTGGTTCTGAGAAAGATGAGAGAGGAGGAATCTTCGAGAGTGGCTTCAATTTCTGAAAGTGTCGGTTTATGCCTGTCGGTCCCCTTCGGTTTGGTTATTTTTCTCGTTGGTTTTCACTTTACTGATTTGAGTGTTGGCTGTTTGTTGTGGTGTATTTCCTTTTTTAGTTGCAGTTAGATTAGTCTTCAAGATGGATGATTTGGTCTGATGTGGAATTTTCCATTGGATTTAGGTGTTTAATTCCTTCTCGATCGTGCGAGGGAGGGGATACAATGTGCTTCTTTCCCCTTGTTGATAATTTGTCGAACATCATCGACGCCTGCATCATCTTTCTTTTCAAAGACTGTTTAATCAATTCGGAGAATTATAGATTAACTTCTTTGTTGTCATAAAAAATTATTCTGAGACTCCTCGGTGACATCCACAACTCTTGTATTACATCGGAAGTTGTAATAACAAGACAGCGGGCTTTACGCATTACACATACAATTATATGATATGTACAACCAATAATATCCAAGTTGTAAATTAGTCTTTAGGAAGAGAGTGTGTGAGAGCGTGTGGGTTTGTGTGAGTGTTGGGTGCGTATGTATGTTTGTGCGAGTTGAAAAACAAATGTCACTGTAAATAAATAAATGTCATTTCAAATTAAAACTCGAAATCTAACATGAAACAAAGCTGCCTTTTCTAAGAGAAGAATCAAAGTGACAACATTTAATATGGCTACTTACATTCGTCTTTGGTGAAAGTGATGTAAGCCACATTGGCCTCATGATCCACGTGCATTGTCTGTATGACGTCACCACTGAACACTTCTGAACGCTCAAAATAGCGCCACAACATCTCTTTATTTGCATGCAGATCTGTTCCGCGCACTTCCACAGTACGGGAAGGATTCAGAAAGTCTTTCGTCGGTAATGATTTTTTCTGGGTGCTTACAGTCAACTTCCTGTCTGACAGCACGTGTTTCCGTTCCAAGATACGGGGAATAACTGCGCATATGGAAACAAGGTAGACCTAATCAACACCACTGTTCTAGAGAATTTAAGCCATCGAAAGACAAAATTACCATCTACTCACGCATTTTATTAATAATTATTTCATCAAACAGATTCTCTGCAACAACACACTGATCAGGAAGCAACAGTCAAAGATGTCATTTCAACTTACCTTTCTCGCTCTTACTGATGAAGCAAGGTGTACATGTATGTCCAATATTAGCTAAGATTTAGAAGCTAAACGTCTCATTTAGCAAGGTGTACATGTATGTCCAATATTAGCTAAGATTTAGAAGCTAAACGTCTCACTTAGCAAGATGTACATGTATGTCCAATATAAGTTAAGATTTAGAAGCTAAACGTCTCACTTAGCAAGGTGTACATGTATGTCCAATATAAGTTAAGATTTAGAAACTAAACGTCTCATTTAGCAAGGTGTACATGTATGTCCAATATTAGCTAAGATTTAGAAGATATACGTCTCACTTAGCAAGATGTACATGTATGTCCAATATAAGTTAAGATTTAGAAGCTAAACGTCTCATTTAGCAAGGTGTACATGTATGTCCAATATTAGCTAAGATTTAGAAGATATACGTCTCACTTAGCAAGATGTACATGTATGTCCAATATAAGTTAAGATTTAGAAGCTAAACGTCTCACTTAGCAAGGTGTACATGTATGTCCAATATAAGTTAAGATTTAGAAGCTAAACGTCTCATTTAGCAAGGTGTACATGTATGTCCAATATTAGCTAAGATTTAGAAGCTAAACGTATCATTTAGTAAGGTGTACATGTATGTCCAATATTAGCTAAGAATTAGGAGATGTACGTCTCAGCAAGGTGTACATTATGTCCAATATTAACTAAGATTTAGAAGATAAACGTCTCACTTAACAGAATGTAAGTGACCTAATAAATTGTGAAGATAAAATAACCTGCTCCTGCAATAAATACCTTTATTAACACATAAAGACGCAATGCTTATCAGTATGGAACACCTTTTCAGATACATATTAAATAATTACTTGCCAAGAAATCCAAATTTAACTGGAAATTGTCCTTTATCAAAATTAACATGCAAATTTCAAGACGAAACAGTGTAATTATATTCTCGAAATGCCTTTTTTCTTTTCTTCTTTGCATTGTCAAATGAATATGGTGTTCGAGAGTTATATAACTTAAATAAGCATGTCTTATTCTTTAATTCACACGAATGGGAAATATATTCAAATAAGACTATTTAGGACTGTTAAGATATATTTTGATTTACTTTAAACCGGAAAGATAACTAGACTTTAGTTCAGAAAGGAAACATATTCCAGTCTGTTTAATTACGTATAATTATACAAAGACAAGAATATAATAATGTGCTTTCACTCAGTACAAGGGTACAGAAAGAGAAAGAAAAACATTTACATCTCATTTGATCTGCACCAATACGTGTATTAAATCTGTAACTGCACGCTCATTTATACACCCAGCATAGATTTTAAAACTATTTATATTACCATATGTAACAATTAATGGCCATTTTACGAAACAACAATATTTATTTATGAATCTCCACCATTTCTTTTGAGTACACCGGCAAGAATGGTAACGAGTTTCAAAAACTTCGAATAAGGACAGATTGCCCACAGGTTAATACAATTATGTCCACTGCAATTAAGACTTTATGCAATTATTTGAATTTAGTTTAATTTACATTTATTTGTCTGCCATTTAGTTCCATAACACACCTAAAAAGTATATTTGACCTTCTTTGATTTAAGATGAAATTTCACATTTCAAATCTGATTATAACTACATTCTAGTAACATTTATATTATAGAGAAAATTTATTCATATTTATTTGAAAGTGTACATTTTATATATTTTATATACAATAATACTCTCTAAGAATAATTGTACAACCACTACGGTTAGATATATTTCATATAATGATTTTAATCTTAGTGTTGTAAACATGTTCTTGGCCTTAAATAACTTTCATTTTGTCGTCAGCGTGAAATTGAAACTGTTTTCTTTTAGGCAGTTAATTTTCCACAAACTCGTTATCATACTGGTGACCCAAGATTTGCTGCGTCTGATATTATCTTGTGGTCTCTGTAAATATCAAATTCATTTTGTGCATTACAAACTCACGAAGATAATAAACATCTCAAGTGGATCATAATTTCGTTATATCGTCTGATTATAAGGAATAATGATACGATAGCATAGATATACTTCTGATTTATTAGGCGAGACTTTCCAATGAAAATGATAGTTTTAAATACATTCATACTCTACCACATTATTACACTTTTGTTATCGTCTATATGCATTGTCTAATCGTTTCATCTTCACTGAATTTTCATTCAGTTACACCTGCAGCAATGAGAACTGTGTATGCATTATGTGACATGCACCCCTTTGTTATTGTTTATGATTATTAATAATAATAATTATTAATAATAATTAATAATAATAATTATAATAATTATAATCATCCATAGTTAATTACAAGTGATGGGGACAATTTATGTTTATTAATCATTCTCCCAATTCCTCTCACTTAGCGGATTATACAGGTGTATTAAAGTTCTCTCATTTCCACAGTAATAAGACAGTCGTTTTACTGTCACACAATACTTCCGTAGGTGGAAACGTCTTACTAAAGGAGTAATAAAAATCCGTCTTTTATTTATATTTTACGAGCTTCCACCCACCCACTGTTACTCCAACATAAGGCTTTAATATATGTGCAAGAACGTCAATAACTTTAACAATACATTTATTAAAACAACAATCAAATATACAACTTATGAATATAATCGAAAGATCATTGACATTAATCATTACACACTCATTCGGTTTGTCATAGCATAGACTTTAGCAAGTTCTAGCATATTCTTTACCAGAGTTATTTTAACTCTGGTACTTACAAATAGATCATCATGCACAGTACCCGAAGGTCATGTCACGTTGACATTTAACAAATTATATAATAATTAAGTTTAGAAATAGGGACAGGCAAATACTCCACCACACATTGCTTGTATTGTTAAATATCAGATAGACTTTATTCATTGTCAGATTGCATTCTTTTAAATATCAGATATACATATACTTATTGTCATAGTAGGATATATTATTTATCAAATATACTTATTCACACTCTGAATGGAGTCTCTTAAAAATCACATATACTTATTCATTGTCAGAGTGGAATCTGTTAAATATCAGGTATACTTCATTGTCAGGGTGGACTCTGTTAAATTTCATGTGTACTTCACTGTCAGGATGGAGTCTATTAGATATCAGGTGTACTTATTCATTGTCAGAGTGGAGTTTGTTGTAGGAGTGTTATTTAACTGCGTGGATACAGGTCTGCGTGTCGCATTGATTGTCGTTAGACAGAGAAATGCAGCAACGTGTTATTCCTTGTTATATCTGCTAAGTATGGTGTGGGCCACTTTAAAATACCGTGTCATTTCCAAATATGTACACAATGTGCTGTCTGAGAACGAAACAGGCACCAAAAATTCTCAAGACAAGCACTCGTGTAATATATAAGTACCAGTAGCCACAGTCATTCGAGTGAATAATTTAAGCAATAATACCTATTACCCGAGTATTAAATTCTTCGCATAACGATCTATCGAGGTTCACGAGTCTAATCGATTACGTCATATGATTTTAAACGGCAATAATAAACAGTGTAAACTCTGTTTCAAAGACTATTTATAGGCGACAGTCTCTTAGAATTGTGCTAAAATTTCTTACAACTATGTTAAAGTCCTTTATATTTATGAAAACATGGATTATCATATTCAGATCTTACAAATGTATAGAATAAATGCTACACCTTTACTGTATGACAGCACTGATAAATTTATAACTATATTATTACAAGCACACACACACATCCATTTACTTACAAAAGATCTCACCTGTTTGCTCTTCAAATGTAAGAAACATTTACAATGATCTCACCTGTTTGCTCTTCAATTGTAAGAAACATTTACAATGATCTCACCTGTTTGTTCTTCAAATGTAAGAAGCACGTAGCCTTGGCTGCGGTGATCTTGTAAGCTTTTTATTTTACCGCCTCCAGATCTTTTAGGATATTCGAAATACATACGTAACAGACTTAAACTGGAATCTAGGTCGACGCCATCTACACGCACAACGATATCATTTGGGGTCTCAGAGGTCACTGCCGGTGATTCCGTTTCTAAACATAGAATTGTTTATAAAGAATATTCGTCTAGTTGTTTTACATTCTAATAATAAAGAAATATAGAATAGTGCATAAATCTGTTATTAATTCAGTAAAAGTCAAGTCAAATAGAACAATTCAAAACTGTTCCAAAGTAAAAACAATGCACTTTATAAACGCTTTTCGTATCCATAATAGTAATCAAATAACCTATCCATAATGGAACTCAAGTAACTTATCCATAACGGTAATCAAATAACCTTTCCATAATAGTAATCAAATAACCTATCCCTAATGGAACTCAAATAACTTATCCATAATAGAACTCAAATAAAAACTATCCATAATGGTTATTAAATAACTTATCCATAACGGTATCAAATAACCTATAATTTAATAGTGATGTGCGGTTCGGTAAAGAGTAACAGTATGCTTATACAGTGTTCTTTTACAGAACTGTTTTAATGGCTCGTTTACATTCAATGACGGAAAGTCGCAAGGTATTAATAGATAACATTATAACAAATTGCAATGCATAATCACTTAAATATATTAAAGAAGGGAGAGCGGAGGTAAAGAGACAAAGAAAGACCTGAGATATGAAGACAGAGAAAGAGAAATACAGAGGGTGAAATGGAGAGAGAGAGAGAGAGAGAGAGAGAGAGAGAGAGAGAGAGAGAGAGAGAGAGAGAGAGAGAGAGAGAGAGAGAGAGAGACTAGTCTTGCATACGAAGTGTCTGTACTTAAAGTAAATGATAATCATAAATAATTAATTACCACAAAAAGTGTGTGCTGCTGTGTCGCTCCCAACGGAATATGATAATTTCTTGACCGTTTGACCTGATGTATTAAAGACAAAAAATGTTCATTGTTACTATTACATTTATACCAAAATCTATATATATTAAATCAAGAATATTAAATATATTTTAAAAATAAAATCTGCTGCTTACCCACTTGCTCTTCAAAGATGATATACCCGGAAGAAGTCTCCTTGTTGACAGACACCCTCTGTATGTCCCCTCCCACAGGCATCTTACACTTGTCAAAATGTGACCTCAACGTATCAACTTTGTTGACGATGTCATCACCACGCATGTCAAGAATGCACGAGGCCTTGGGTAAATGATCTAGAGGTTGGTTGTGTTTGTTTATTATTAGCCGTCTCTCCATCAGTGTGTGATTATTCTCCAGAATACGCATAATCACTAAATAAATAAAACGTTGTCCCAAAACTGTTGTTAGCACATTGTATTCGTTAAATATTTAGTACTTCATCAATTACCGCTACTACTTTGCGTAACGTATTTTTATGCATGCGTTCAAAATAAACGTACAATTTATAAACTGTTCAAACTAATTATAGTTACTGAGTGGTGTTAATAAATTAATCTTATTAATACAACAATTCATTAGATTATTACTCTTTACTCTTAGCACGCAAATGTTAACATGTGGGAACTACCAGCTACTAACCTACTAACCTATAAAATATTTAAACAAAATAACGAGTGGACAATAGTTGTGTTTGTGCAAATATATATTGAAACTCAGTAATGAAGTGTGATGTTGTTAAAAAAAATTCTTCAATTATTGTTTTACTGTCGATATTTGCTGTGTTATAGTTCATTGTTTTACTGTCGATATTTGCTGTGTTCTAGTTCATTGTTTTGCTGTCGATATTTTCGATATTTGCTGTGTTCTAGTTCATTGTTTTACTGTCGATATTTGCTGTGTTCTAGTTCATTGTTTTACTGTCGATATTTGCTGTGTTCTAGTTCATTGTTTTACTGTCGATATTTGCTGTGTTCTAGTTCATTGTTTTACTGTCGATATTTGCTGTGTTCTAGTTCATTGTTTTACTGTCGATATTTGCTGTGTTCTAGTTCATTGTTTTACTGTCAATATTTTCGATATTTGCTGTGTTCTAGTTCATTGTTTTACTGTCGATATTTGCTGTGTTCTAGTTCATTGTTTTACTGTTGATATTTGCTGTGTTCTAATTCATTGTTTTCTAATTTCTAAAGACAAATTCATTGTTTTCAATATATATGTGTGTGTGTGTGTGTGTGTGTGTGTGTGTGTGTGTGTGTGTGTGTGTGTGTATAAAGCAACTTATAATTGTATTAAAACAGTTTCTGCCCATTATACTCGCTAACTATCAAGACTAAATAAATATTTTTAAATTAGAAAGTAATAATAAACAAAACTAAGAAAATATCACTATCATATTTTGAAGAAAGAAAGTCTTTTGAAATTCCTGAATTTACCATCTGGATCTTTGAATGTGATGAACGTCACTGCATTCTTAAGATCCATTTGAATACTGGACACCTCTCCACCCCCACCCTGAATTTGATTTTCAAAGTAATTTAGCAGCATTCCAACAGTGGAGGAGCGATGGTAACCTCGAACTGCAATTGTTGCTGAAGTTTGGGCAGTGCTTGTAAATTGGTCTGAGTGAGCAGATGGTTTGAAGATGCTAACCTTTAGCTTCTTGCCATCTAATGAATGCTTTCTCGAAAGAACTCTTTTCACAGCTGAAATATATAATATCAAAAATCAACATGCACACAAAAATGTACACGAGTGTGTGTGTGTGTGTGTGTGTGTGTGTGTGTGTGTGTGTGTGTGTGTGTGTGTGTGTGTGTGTGTGTGTGTGTGTGTGTGTGTGCGTGTGTGTGTGTGTGTGTGTGTGTGTGTGTGTGTGTGTGAATGAGTGTGTGAGAGAGAGAGAGAGAGAGAGAGAGGAAGAGTTGCATTGGCGTAATTTTTGTTCTTTTGTTGTTTTCCAAATTAACTATATTAAAACATTCTTGTCCGTTAAAATTTAGGAAATACATTTATAAAATCGCTAGATGTAAAAGATAGTACATCAAATATGATGAATGCATTAATGAAGATTTTATTATTAGCAATGAATACAGAAAGCCCGTCATGACGAGTCACACAAAGAGAACATACTGTGACACTTCTGGGCACCCTTCACTCGTTACGATTATTATTTGTTAATTAATAGCACATAACTAATTACAAGGGATCAAGAATCTTAACGTATAGTTATTAATAATTCTCCAACAAGATCAACATGTCTCTCACTTGGCGAATTATAAGGGTGTCGTAAAACTCTAGTCTTTACAGTAAGAAGATCGATTTACTGTCATATAAAGTTCCTGCAGGCGGAAAAGAAGTTTATTAAAGGAATAATAAAAATCCGTCTTTTATTTATATTTAAAGAGTTCCCCCCCCCCCATCCACTCACCATTACTCCAACATACGTTTTAATATATGTGCAAGACGGCTAATAAATTTAACAATAATTTTATTAAATCAACAATCAAATATACATCATATGAAAATAATCAAAAGAGCGTTGACATTTACATCACTTCACAATGTTTGATGAACGCTAGACACCTCGTTCAGTTATCCTAGCACAGACATCAGCAGTCAAATATATATTATCACTACCACGTGTTCAAGTCACGCTGTTTACAACAATTCACTGTCATTCTTATTTAGATGATGGTCCCACGTACCCCTTCATGGTACAGTAAACAACTGTTCCAGAATCTTCGATGCATTCACAAAGCACATAGTTAAGAATTGTCCAGAACGTCGTATTCACTAAATATCACATTACGAGGAGTGTTCAAGAAACTTTCATGAATTCTCGAGAAAAAAACTTAGGCCTCAATTTTCGCCGTATTGACTCTTAAGCGGAATTCACAGAAATCAACTTACATTTACTGATAAGTTTAACGGCAACGTTTGATGCATATACCAAAGTGATCCGGTAGAGTACAGTAGTCCTGCAGTCTGAAGTGGATACAATGTTGCAAAACAAAGAGAAAAGGTGTGCTAGAGTACAGTAGTCACTGCAGTCTGAAGTGGATACAAGGTTGCAAAGCAAAGAGAAAAGGTGTGCTAGAGTACAGTAGTCACTGCAGTCTGAAGTGGATACAATGTTGCAAAGCAAAGAGAAAAGGTGTGCTAGAGTACAGTAGTCACTGCAGTCTGAAGTGGATACAAGGTTGCAAAGCAAAGAGAAAAGGTGTGCTCCTCTCTGCAAAAGTCAAATTAAGGCAGTGCTAAATTTCAGGCATATTTCATCTCTAAACTCTTTTCTCTAACACACACATTTTCAACTTACAATCCTGCAACCATATTTATTAGCCCGATACAAATGCAGCATAAGAAATATAGCATCAATCAAAATTCACAAGTATAATGTACAACGTAATCAAATTGTTAAACATAGAAATAATGGTTTAATTACATAAAGCATTCTCCCAATCAAATTATAGATGAATAGCAAACATGTACGAAATTTTCTAAGCCCATTCTTCTTTTATCAGTCGGTTAACTTACGGTATACCATAAGCTAATGATCGCCTTTATGACTGGACTCGAGTTATGTCAAAGCAAAGTGATTAGAATATAGACTATTTTCAACAAAGTAACGTTCAGTCCATCCCTAATGGATGAAGTTATAAACAAGTGTGAGACTATTAGTCAGAAAATCTATTCATCCACTTGGAACTGGTTTGGATTGCATCAGCAATATTCTAGCATATTCTCCACCTGAGTTGTTTACTCCAAATATATCATCATAAACAGTGTTCAAGGTTGGGTCACGTTAACATTGGCAACAAATATATAATTATTAAGTTTAGAAAGAGGGATAGGCAAATGTACTTCACCACACATACCATCCACATGTCTAAATTTCACAACCGCCTTTCTCTGTTGTGGGTTAAAATCTAATATTTCCAGTGCTCCACCCCCGGATTGGCGTTCGTTTTCAAAATAAGAGAAGAAAGTCCTTTCGTCAGTGTTTTCCTTCAAACCTTGAACTTCCACGCAAAGGTTGTCACTTGTTACTGGTATTATCTTACTTTTACGGGTAGATGATACGTTTGTACCATTTGCCTCTGTTACAGTTAGAGTACAGTTGTCAATATGATGCTGCCGCTTCATAATTTCTGGCACAACTGTTACAGAAGAATGTAATTGTTACACTTAAACAATAAGATATCATTAATTTAAAATTACGCTTATGGGTAAAACAATGTATATACTAATATAGTCATTGCCAAAGCACTAAATGAATAACACTGAAAATAGCTGTAAGCCACCGTGCGAAACAAATGAAACATACTTTTCTGTAACGGCAAATCACATTAATTTTTGTCTTCGTAAATATTATCTGTAAAATTAATTAATTAATTAGTTTATGATCTAACAAAGAATGAATCCTCGTTAGTTGCATTATGCTAAACCGATCGTATCATGATTCAGCTATCGAAAACTCATTCGCCCGCAAGCATGAGCTATCACTGTAAGGTATGACCCCACTGCTCTTACTGATTAAATACCTGTAGTAATCCTTTTCTGCCTGAATATATCCTTCATTGCTCTTACTGATTAAATAACTGTAGTAATCCTTTTCTGCCTGAATATATCCTTCATTGCTCTTACTGATTAAATAACTGTAGTAATCCTTCTTTGCCGAAATAGATATTCCACAATCCGTTTATTATTATTTGACACATAACATCAATTGTCAGAATGAAGACTTTGCCCATATTGGACATCATATGTACATATGCTATAGTCATAAATTCCCTCAGCAACAGGCATAAAACCGTTAGACGAAATTTTCTAGTTTTCATTCACACCCTAAGAATAATAAACTTTCTTATGAAATATATTCGTGGAATAGTCCTCAGTGCAGCGTATTGTGTTGCCATTAATATCGTTTCTTCTTTAAAGTTATTTGCATTCGAAAAAGACATTTGTGGATGAAAGATTATCTATACTATCTCCAGTGATATTTCATATGTCAGAATGGTTTCTGTTTGTAATTTACAGAGAACAGATAACATTTGACAATGAATCAGTAAATAAGTGGGAGTTCAAAATGGTAACATTTACGCGACAAGGAATAAATAATCATATGAGATGTCTTTATGGTAACATTTACGCGACAAGGAATAAGTTAACAAGTGAGAGGTCAATATGGCAACGTTTACACAAGGAAAAGGTCAACGTAGATACGAAACTTCACAAGACAAAAATACCTCTGAACAGTTTGGAGAAGATTAACATGGATGAATATTCAAAAAGCTCAGTTTATAATTCGAACTATTCGAGATGCACTATTTAAATCAATTTATTTTAATTTGCTTTTTAAAATAATGTATAAAGCTTTTTTAAGTACACTAATTGTGTCTGTAACACTTATAGTGCCTTTAATGCATTTAGATTTTATGACATTTCTGAACAACAATTACAACATACACATTACATCACACATTTCTGAACAACAATTACAACATACACGTTACATCACACATTTCTTTCTCCATAGGAATAATAATACTACCTGAAGGGCTGACAAATGTTACAAGCGCTTCTTGGATTGTATAAAGTCTGATATTCTCTACCTCACCACCTCCAGATTTCTTGCTCTCAAAATAAAGCAGAAGTAGTTCTTCTGACACAGTTTCCTTTAAGCCTGACACTCTGATGGTTCGAGGGCCCTTGTAAAGAGTCACTGTAAGGTTTGTGCCCTTTAGCGTATGGTTCCTTTGGATAACTCTGTCTGCAACTGAATTTACATGTAAAGTAAGACATCAATCAAAGGTATTTCATAGCATATACATAATTATTACTCTGTAATTTTTTTGCTGGTTTCCTTTCTTTACCTATACACAAGAACTTCATAGATGTTTTACAGGAAACCATAACTATAAATATAAATATAGTTTATATTAATGAAGATATCATTAAAATTAGAACTTAAAATTGGCAATATTACAGGAAACCATAACTATAAATATAGTTTATATTAATGAAGATATCATAGAACTTAAAATTTGCAGTATTACAGATGCAGGTATTTCGGAATGAAAGTACATGTAGAAAATAGCCATATCCACAAGATGGTGCTTTCTGCATCCAATACATTTCATAATTTAAAGTGATAATGCTTTCAATAGGTAACTGTCAGAATTAGGTGGCAAATAGCACAATACGTCATCAAATGCAGTCGAAATGGAATCTCGAACCTCTTTTGTCAAATCATTCCACTTTTTATACAGAGGAGTTCATTCTGCGTGGTAATACAGTCTAAAGATTAATGGTAAACTGGTTCCTACAGAGTCTGAATGCCATGGTCTTGTGATAAAATTTCAAGAAGAAATAAAGGAAACACATTTACAATGAGAAATTAAATATATTCAAAGTGTACATCTTGCAGATGTTTACGCTCATAGCTAATCAAGTTGTTAAATATCAAGATGTACTCCACTTAATCATTCTGACTGCCCACCTAAGATCTCTTCGCCGTATGCTAACCTCTACAAATGACGACGTTAAAGCGCCTATAAATGAGCTCAAAGTGCTACAAATATCGACGTTAAAGCGCCTATAAATGAGCTCAAAGTGCTACAAATATCGACGTTAAAGCGCCTATAAATGAGCTCAAAGTGCTACAAATGACGACGTTAAAGCCACAAACACGTTTACGAGATCAAAGCATCCAGATTTTCACATTTCACTTCAACGGCCTGATTTAGTCCCACTCTCAAATGTTATCAATAAAGAAGAATAAAGAAATGATGGGCGTTTTATTTATTACAACAGTTATACAAATACACAGACAGAAAGTGTTAATAGTGAATACAGTTCGAAATCTGTTGAGTAGTATGCATAATAAATGCTTTCAGAGCAACCATGGCTCTCTCTGCTCATTGAACACATGTGCACACATGTATACCTCATTTCATATAAAGATCATGTTTGTCATTTCACAAATACACACACGCGCGCGCGCGCATATAGAATAATACAGCGGTCACTCTAACTTACGGTAATTATAGGATTTCAGTTGTAAACTAATGTTGACACAAGAGCCTAGCGACAAGAAATTTACACAATTTATAAATAAGTTATTCAGTACCCAAATGTGTTTATTGTTTCTTGAGGTAATAAGAGGTAAAAGCATAAATACTAGAAGCTATTAAATGTGGGGACACATTGAAGTAAATATATTTTTATTGACATACAAGTGGATTGAAAGTGAAAACAACAAAATCAAGCAGCAATGCGGAAAGAATATATTCAATTATTTAAATGCGGCCGTCATACTCAATCAATGCATACTCACCTTCTGGCTTTTCAAAAGTTAAAAGAACAAATCCCAGTGAGCGATAGTCTTCGATCCATGTGATAGTATTTCCGCCTGATCTCTTACAGTTCTCGAAATACATCTGTAGAATGTCCAGATCCCACTCCTGGTTAACACCGTCCACTCGCACAGTGGTTCGTGCACAAGAGCTTTGTTTGAGTTCTGATTAAAGACATTTAAAATGCGTATACAATTGTTAGTAAACAAGGTCCTTGTTTGTGTTCTGATTAAAGACGTTTAAAATGTGTATACAATTGTTAATAAACAAGGTCTTTGTTTAAAACCAACTGTACTAATTAAAGGATTTTTAAAATTTAAATTACTACTTTTATAGACATATTGATTAATTTAAGAACACATGTTTAATTCAGACTTATTGGTAAAAATTAGAATGTCAAACATCCTAAAAATAAGCTGACCTATGGGCCCCGGCCCATTTCATCCCAATGACGCTGAACGGGTTACAAATTCCTGACGTCTGAAGTCATTATGTATTTACATGCGTGAGATTTCAAAGTAATATATAATTTATCTTAAATTGTTTATGCCGTAGAAACTTACTGCCATCACGTAAGCGACTAAAATTAGTAACAAGAATTATTTCCTGAAATGTAGATAAGAAACGTTCGTGATACTGCAAGCAGTGGGGTGTTTGTTATTTCAAATTAATGATAACATGCCTTGTAGACTATGTTTTATAATCTTATTGTATATGTGTACCATTAGTGAGTGTTACTGGGGTTATTAGCCACTAATGTGTACAAGTAGTGAGTGCTACCTGGGTTTATTACCCAGTAATGTGTCTCAAGAAAGAGACACTAGATTTATTTGAAAGCATTACGTCACTTCCATGACGTTCACTGGTCTTGTGTTTGGCAGGAGAAATGCCATGCTGGTCAGTGTATAGTGTATCTGTATACTGACTTAAAGTTGGATAAATGAATGAAGACTTGTGACGTCTTGTTTTAAACTAGCTAACACAACCTTAAAGTTGTTTTATTTTCTTTGTTAACAACATGCTAGTTCGCGTGACTGACACCAATATCGTCACCAATATTTTAACTGTAATTTAGAACACCGAGCCACGCCTATTTTTGCTCCTTGTTTACGAATGGAAATGAACATTAGTAATTGATTTCTTGCAATTTTATGCTAGTTTATTAATAATCGTCTTTTTGTATTTAATTAAATAGTTACATTTATGCTTTTGTGTTGTTCCGCTCTGTCATGTGACTCACTGTGTGTTGAGTTGTACACGTGATTTGTTCGTCCGCTATGGTGATTGTGTAATCTATTTTTATATCTTCCTGGTATTGTTTAGCCTAGAAAAAAAAAGGGGGAGGGGGGGGCTGAGCCACAAGTGACTTTTAGATAGGCATAGGAAGGTAGTATTTTCATTATAAAGAGGCTAGCCAGTAGAAAGGGATTTTAAATATTATCATTACAAAAATAATAATTAATTTTATATTCTAAAATCCGTATCGCACCGGTGGGGGATGATAGATAGATAGATAGATAGATAGATAGATAGATAGATAGATAGATAGATAGATAGATAGATAGATAGATAGATAGATAGATAGATAGATAAACTAAAATACTTTAAATAACATTGAAATAAACCATTTTGGTTTTGCTGACTGTTTAAACTTTATTTCATTACGAACACACCGGTGAAAAGTTTACTCGAAAAGTCAGGCCAATACTTTCGCAATCAAACCATCTTAATACGCTCATAATCAGGCCTGATAGTAAATATTTAGATAGATAAATAAATCAGATACATAATCTGTAGGATCGTAACTGACAATATTCATCAGACTTAAAAACATTTCCTAACCTTCAAAAACACGATAGATCATGCTAATTTATACTAGGTCTCGTAAAGAAAACTAACCTGTATGATTACGACTGTTGAAATTAATCTTCTCCAAGCTTTTCGTATTAGGTTCCGCAGAGCTTTCTTGAAAAACGCTGGATGTAGTTGCCTTTAAATAACGGAAATGGATTGTTTGTGAATCATATAATTAGGTCAGTGTATGCAAAACGTTTGTGAAATAATTCAATACTGGAAGTACGATAGATGTTTCTGTTAAAGTTCAATCATTAAATATAAAGTACGTGTGTGTGTGTGTGTGTGTGTGTGTGTGTGTGTGTGTGTGTGTGTGTGTGTGTGTGTGTGTGTGTGTGTGTTTAATAAAAGAAAACAAGACAGATGGACTAGCGAGCTGATAAGCAGTTAGATAGATAGATAGATAGATAGATAGATAGATAGATAGATAGATAGATAGATAGATAGATACATAGATAGATAGATAGATAGATAGATGGATGGATGGATAGATAGAGAGATAGAGAGAGAGAGATGGATGGATGGATAGATAGATAGATGGATGGATGGATGGATGAATGGATGGATGGATGAATGGATAGATAGATAGATAGATAGATAGATAGATAGATAGATAGATAGATAGATAGATAGATAGATAGATAGATAGATAGATAGATAGATAGATAGATAGATAGATAGATAGATAGATAGATAGATAGATAGATTACATCCTGATCAGATGACACGGGGTAATTGGTGATAGATTCCTCGTCTGTGAAATGCTGAATGCTTTCCGTGAGTGTGTGCCTTTGAGTACTTTCGTGAACCCAACATGCTGTGTCAAACTCCTTTGAAAATAAAAATATATATGTTCAGGCATATGATTATTATGATTATTATGAAATTCCAACGCTAGATTTTGCTATCCACTTCTAGACAGGATATGCAGAAAGACTGTGGACTGGATATAACTACATACAGGGTGGCCCAAAAGTAGGTATACAGTTATTAAACTACCTTTTATATGGTTGAAGTTACTTGCTTAGTAATACCAATATAAAACATTCCTCATAGTATAAATCTAACTTATATAAACAGCTTTTTCCTTGCTAACGAATTTCCCGCTGTTCTAGTGTCGAATTTTCAAATAAATAGTCTACGTGATAACTGTATGAACTGTAAACCTACTCTTGGGCCACCCTGTATATGAAGTAAGTTTGTGACTTTAATATATAGTGTAATGCTAAATCTCAGACTTTGTACTTTCCTTTTTAATTTTAAATTAACCAATAGCATTTGCTCAGGTATCTTTAAACTAATAGTGAAAGAAAATAATAGGAAAAGTGAAGTATACATTTTATGTCACTTATAAAAATAAAGTAAAAGTGAAGTATACATTTTATGTCACTTATAAAAATAAAGTAAAAGTGAAGTACACATTTTATGTCACTTATAAAATATAAGCTTCCAATGCATTTATGAAAATTGCCCACTCACAATTTTTTTTCATTGAAACAAACTCTGTTAACGGCATTTTATAATATAAATATTTGCATGTTTTAATTGTTTGTCAATTAATAATCTACGTGCTTGCGTTGTTAATAGTCAATACGACTCATAAAAATATAATTTCATTGCCTTCGAGTTTCCAGAAGTTCCAGATGAATGACGTAAATATCTTCTTTCTTTGCACGTGCACGGAAAGCCATCTGAAAATGCTTGATCAAGGTTTTCTGGAATGGGCATTTGAAGACGTGACATTTCTTTTGTCAGCTCGCTCTTCAGGGTTTCCGGGAGGTCTTTTGATTTTCCACGAAAAACATTTAGCAAGACATCCCAAGAAACATCGCTTTTACTTTTACTTCCTTCACTGGCAATAATAACAGACTTTAGGAAAACCTGTACATCATGACTGCAGAATACAGCACATTTCATTCAGGCATTTATTACTAGTTTAGTATGATGTTATACCGAAGTGACATTTTCTTACACTTTCATTATTTTCTCCTGTTACTGATGTAGATATTATGAGAGATTTAAGTGATTGCCTATGACAATGTATGCTGCATTTTTAGTTTTTCAAATCATTTGTGGGGGTGAGATTAATTCTTGATCAAATTTTAATTATTTTAATAAATAATTGAATTTTGTACTTTTGTTTTATATACATTGATATTGATGTAAAGTGATGTTAGGCTTATGCATTCTGATATGTGCTAAATCAATTTAATGAAGAATCCATTCATCTGAGATTTCATACTTGAGTAATGAACAAATTAATTATTTTTTTTCCAAAATTATTTAAATCTTTGAGGAGTAATATTTAGAATGTGGTAATGGATTGAAAACGTAAGTTCGCCTGCGGTAGAATGAATAATTACTTTTATCATGGTAATTAACTTTAGTTCTTAATTAGTACAAAATAAATGTCCAGAAACCTGGTCGTACAATATAACGAGAGTTTAGACCAAATATATAATCTAATGAATAGATAGATAGATAGATAGTTATAGACCAAATATATAATCTAATGAATATAATTCTTACAGGTAGATAGATAGATAGATAGATAGTTATAGACCAAATATATAATCTAATGAATATAATTCTTACAGATAGATATAGTTTAGACCAAATATATAATCTAATGAATATAGATAGATAGATAGATAGATAGATAGATAGAGACCAAATATATAATCTAATGAATATAGATAGATAGATAGATAGATAGATAGATAGATAGATAGATAGATAGATAGATAGATAGAGACCAAATATATAATCTAATGAAGATAGATAGATAGATAGATAGATAGATACCAAATATATAATCTAATGAATAGAGATAGATAGATAGATAGATAGATAGATATAGACCAAATCTATAATCTAATGAATATAGATAGATAGTTAGATAGTTATAGACCAAATCTATAATCTAATGAAGATAGATAGATAGATAGATAGATAGAGACCAAATATATAATCTAATGAATATAGATAGATAGATAGATAGATAGATAGATAGATAGTTAGAGACCAAATATATAATCTAATGAAGATAGATAGATAGATAGATAGATAGATAGATAGATAGATAGATATAGACCAAATATATAATCTAATGAATATAATTCTTACAATGAAAAGTGACATCCAAACTCGCAGACTTTGATATTCTCAAGATTCTTTGATGAAGTGCTACAAACACACACGAACCAAATGATGACGACGTACAACATCAACACAGCCACTCAGCAACGCAACGACACAATCGCCTGAGATGGGATATTGCACGGTTTATCAACAAAGATAAAATCACTGAATGAAGAGTGATATGATCTTCTTCCTTGACTGCAAATAGTAACAGTTGAACATGCAGTAAGACTTATCAAGTGTCCGGTGATACAAACACATTTCAAACTTATGTGATAATTATATAGATTATTTATACACAAACAGTTTGATGTCTCTTGCTTTGTTTTATTTTTAAAACAAGTGTAAAAGTTATTCACATGAATAAGCACACAACTCATAGACAGACAGACAGATAGATGTTTGAGTGTTTGCGTGTCTATATATGCACAATATCTGAATGCGACGATAACAACATTACTCAAATTGATTTAGCAAAAGATTGATTAGATGAGAATTATTATTATCATTATTAATATTATTAATAATGATATCATCTATAGATAATGTTATCAACGAAGACATGAGTTTCTGTAGATGGCAGAATACACTTGTATGAGGTGCTCACCGATACGTGCCAAGATCCACACAGTCATTATGTAAGAGCAGACTCATTATCGTTTCTTTGCGCATGCGCCCTGTGATGTTGCAGCGTAAACAAATTTCATAATTGTTTTCTTCTTTCTTCTCCTGCTGCACAGTTTCAGTTTCGTCCTGGACTTTGTAACGGTCAGGAATTTTGACCTTGGATTTAAATGTAGGCCTATCAACAGAAAGGAACGACAGAAGTATCCACAGTTTTTCTGCCTGCAAATAAAGAAATGCGATCTCATTATAAATAATGTAGAGTATTTCAAATAATGTGTAAGATATTTTTTCAGGTCATACAACAATTATATGCTACAATGAGACAGATGACGAAACAGCTTTTAAAAATACATCTTGGTCTGAAAGTCATAGGATATAGAGTGAAAGTACTGGACAAACAAAGATTGAAACTTCACTGCATGCATCACCTACCTACGTACGTACGTACCTACCTATCTATCTATCTATCTGTATATCTATCTACCAGTCTATCAAAATATCGTTCAATCAAGACGAGAGAACGTTGGTTGGGCGAGGGTACATTTGATTCTAAAATTATCATCGAAGAATTTCAGAAAGAACAAGGGCAAGTGAAAAACAAGCTGAATACTTACCTCGCGGTCAACCCTGTCCAAGAATGCAAGAACGCGACAATCGATCGAGAAACAAGAATTTTAACTCTTGTAAACATTCCTGAAATTCGATCTGTGATAGGTTGGAACTGCTCATAGTGTTTCATTATAAATAATAATATTAATTAATTTAAATGTTCTTGGTATATTTGATGCATTACATGTGTGTTGCTTCAAAAAATATGACTATTCAACAGTAATTTGACGTTAATAGGCCTACAAGTTAATCATTCTGGCCTATCAGGGTGCACAAACTGCGGCCCGAGACAGGGCTCTATGCGGCCCCCGGAGGACTTTTGGATGTTACCATTATTACGAATGTAAAGCACATTATTTCATTATTTGTTTTGTTTTTTTTTCTACCGAGCCATCCATATGGCGGCTCTCCACGCATTAAAAAGTGTGTGCACCCTAATTCACATCTTGACCAGTCTGATATTTTCTATCAGCTGATTCATCCACCTTTGCCATGATAAAGAAAAATCAAAAAAGTAAAAACATTTTTCGCATCAGTGTGTTTATTCTCCAAAAAACTAAATAACTTTGTGGGTTCGGACAAATAAAAAAAGAAAAAATAGCTATATTTAGCTCTAGAAGGAAAGTTACGTAGACGTACTCGTCGGACAGTAAGAAAATAAACAGAATAAATTAACTACAGATATCAAAATAATTAACTTACTCAAATTTAGCCGTAATGAACCCATTTTGCTTCAGCCTTATGTTTCTATCAGTAGTCGGCCTCCCGACAGTAATGATACACCTCGTTTAAGATATGCTCATGACCTGTTTCATCCATAGCTTTTAACTCCAGATGTGCAGCTTATGCTCATGACCTGTTTCATGCATAGCTTTTAACTCCAGATGTGCAGCTTATGCTCATGACCTGTTTCAACCATAGCTTTTAATTCCAGATGTGCAGCTTATGCTCATGACCTGTTTCATCCATAGCTTTTAACTCCAGGTGTGTCAGCTTTGAAAATGTGTTGTTAGGTGTGTTAATAAGTCTTAACCAGTATTGACTATATATATAATTAAACTATGGATAGGAAGTTGATATCTTCAAAAGACTCTAAAATCATAAAAATGTGGGTAACCGAAAATAAATTTAAGAAGACGTCTGCATGCAAATTCTTTTCACACTCAGTTTGGTGACTGTCACACCAACACCAGAGCACAGATTTATATAGCAAGTCAGGCAGTCCGATCTCCAAACAATTTCAAGAAAATATGAGAACAGTTAATTCTCCCCATTGCATGTAAAATATCCATTAAGGTTTACATTACTTGTGCTTGATCAATACTGGTGTTAGTTGTACTAAGTAATGAGTTATAGGGATGAAACAATTGTTTTATATAAAGTGTTTTAACTAAATATTTTGTCTTCACTTTATATCTGTGCCAAAAAATGCGCTGGTCAGAAGAGCTACTTAATAGTTTATTATGTTCTAATATTGAAAAAGTCCTTCTTCGTGTTACAAAATTTCTGTATGTTTCTTTCATTTTATAAGGTGATTTGTCTTTCACTTTTAGTTTATTTTTTCTAATGTTTATATGACAGTTTTATAAGAGAAATTATTCTTTTAACAAAGTTAAAGATGAGTGTTACATACCAGTGATTCTTTAACGAACATGTCTCAGTATCAGGCTTTAAAGTTATCAATTCTAATATACACACCTGCACTGACGACAGACCAGTTGCCTAATTCAGCATTTACAATTAAGTTGCATTCGAATTTCGGCATTCAGTGTAACGACAGGTAAATTCGTGCACAATGCAAGGGTTAGAATAGTTATCTTGACTGATTACAAAATAGATTATCTTTTATTCCACATTCGGCTCCGCCCCCACCAAACTGCGGTCGTACTCTAATATCAAGTTAATTCTTTTGTTAAAATAACAAGAAATAAATTAAATTTACTTTCACTATTTCTCATATTTTATCTTTCAAGGTAAAATACGATTTAAAGGTCGATTTGTAAGTAGGCTACTCTATTTGTTTATGCCACATGTACGGATCAGTGAATAAATAGAGTTGTCGCTCATGGAATGAAATTATCTTTTCAGAGCGGGTTTTCAGTTCATTCCGTACGATTACGTTCGTGAGTTTGGCTTTTGAAGTTCATACCTGAACTTCGTGAGGATTCTACGTGGATCCTGTGTGTTCAAAGTGCTGAGACTTACTGAACACTGGGCCTTACAACTAAAGGTTGGAGACTTACTGAACACTGGGCCTTACAACTAAAGGTTGGAGACTTACTGAACACTGAGCCTTACAACTAAAGGTTGGAGACTTACTGAACATGAGCCTTACAACTAAAGGTTGGAGACTTACTGAACACTGAGCCTTACAACTAAAGGTTGGAGACTTACTGAATATGAGCCTTACAACTAAAGGTTGGAGACTTACTGAACACTGGGCCTTACAACTAAAGGTTGGAGAGCCAAAATCGACGAGTTGTGTGACAGCCATTAGAATCTCCAATATCCAATGATGCACTGTTGGGTAGTGGGTGCTGCCATAACTGATGAAAGATGAAGATAAGTGCATAGTCCGAGGACTCTGAAATCTAGTTTGTAACTTGCGATTCATACAAACTCTAAAGACAATAGGTAGTCCTATGACCTTCGTATCGGGAATTTGATGTATGGAATTACCTCTTGTTAATTGTTAATTTGATTAAATATTTTTGTTATCATCTAATTATTGAGAGGAAGACCAGTTAATTAGGACAGGGTTGGGGACTGAGAGTCATGATGAATGTTTGAATGCATAATTAGTTGTAATTAGATAACGTACCCAGTTCGTGCTTTATTACACAGGTTTGCCTGTCACTAAATTTAATATCTAAACTAAGGGGGTTAATTTAGGGACTGAAGGGTGAACCTGGGCAACCAGTCTGTCATCAGCATAAGTGAATGTTGAAATTTAATAATCTTTAAATCCTCATGCTGAGACAGGGTCTCTAAACAAATACTGGAATGTAACAGTCAGAGTGACAGTATTGGAACCGTTTGTTTCCAGCCTAACCTACAGACAGGCAGGTCGAACCAGAGTGAAGTGATAATTCGCCATAACAGCATCAGTGGAGGCTGAGATTCAACACTAAAGATTTGTGTTTATGAACAATTGTGTAACAGCATGACTACAGTAACAGCTTTTGTGAGTACTCATAATAATCTATACCCAGTTGCATCAGATGTCTGATGTCCACTTTGCAGTGGAACCCCAGGGAAAGAGATGGGTCAGTCACCCTAAGACCACCTGAAGACGATCCTGCAAAGAGGAAATGAAGAGCTGCAACCTGTCATGGGGTGAACTGATAAAGGCTGCCCAGAATCGAGTGTGATGGAGAACTGTTGTTGAGGAACTTTGTTCCACATGAATCCAAGGAAATAAGTAAGTAAGTAAGTAAGTCACAATATCTATAAAAACCTCAGTGCACATAGATAAATTCAGATTAAGGAACTTGAGACACTTTAATTCAAAACATTATTTATTTATTCATAAACTCGTTGGACTTGGGAACTATTGTTTGCAGAACCACTAGTTCCAGAACTTTTGAAGTAAATTGTCATTGATGCAATGTTATACTATTAGGGTAGTTATTGATAGCAGAAGTTATCACTCTATTACTTAGAGAAATCTGGTTGTATTTGTTATATATATTTTTATGTCATTCATCATTCATCATTTACCACCCACCCCAGAGTGTATGCTTGCAAATGTCTTGCAGTGATTGAATTAACCACTTCACAAAAGAGAGCCCATAGATAAATAAACATAAAATTTCACTTTTCAAACTATAAGCTTCATTACTCTTGTTTTGAAAAGGCGAGTGCAGTTGAGTTTATCTCATCACATCTCAATTTTATGTTATATTGTTTTTTGTGCTGTCCACTATTCTACCATTCTACCTTGCATTCTCACACACATGCACATCAGCAAATGTAATCCTGCATGCAAAATAAAATAAAACTTAAGCCAGACAAACAGCCATGTTTTTTCTCTGTGTGAATTCTGTGATACCATACATGGTGCTAAGCCACCCCCACTTTCGCAAGAGAGCAGGGTGGTGGTGACACTAAGCTACATAGGAAAATACTATAAGTATTATTAGGACTGATTTACATGAGTGACATAGTCCATACTTCATCACAGAACTTTAACACTGACTGCACACCTATAATAAAGTATAACAATAACTACACTTTTATAATAATGAATTACCATATAACTTTGAAACTGGTCTACAGAGTCAATATTAAGAGTGAAGTTGGCTCTAGATATCTATAATCGGAAAACGTGGCATTTTCCAAAAATATATCTATGGAATATAAATTTGACATAACCTGATCACACATCTACAGCAGGTATATGTGACAACCAGATCACACTACTTAAGTAATCAATGTCGCACAACCTGATTACACTGTTTAAGTAGGTCAATTGATGTGCCTGAACACAAGCAGTATAATGAAATGTTTCACCAATACATTTTAATTTCAAATAGAACAATTCACTTTATTAAAGATAAATCATACAAATTATCATTTAAGATAACATAATTTTTTTAACCAATAAAAGGTATGGATGTAAAATTATAGGCAAAATCAACTGGAGGAAAATGTATACATAATAACTCACTCTTGCTTGCATGTGTGTGTGTGTGTGTTTACATATATGGTTTGCACAATTATACATTAATCATATATATGTTTACAAGTTTGAGAAAAAATGTATGAATATTAAAAATTGTCTTAATATAAGCAATGAAAGAGTGTTCATAAAAACATTGACTATGAACAATATCATGAAAGTATGTCTACATGATTAGGAATGTTTCAATTTTACATTGGTTAATATGTTATCAGCTTTCTATATATATATAATTTAAATGTCAGTATTGTACAGCTCAATTTCATTCAATAGTATTTTGTCAATAACACTTTATAGAATTCAATTTTAAATCCTACTGTAATGACTATGACACTGATGCATTGCATTCAGTTTTTAAAAATAATAATTGTATATGTATATATAAAATCATTTGTGTTTACATTCATTCTCATACATTTGAGAAGAACAGTAATTATATTTTAATGATAACAAATATGATCATCACTATTTGTATAGGATATAATCACAGTGTACAATACTGAATTGACAGGAATGTTCATCAATTTGCAAAATAAATTCTGTCAACAAAGTGAACATATAAAGTAGTGACTGTATTTGTACAAAATTAATGCTGAACAACAGTGCACATGTACTGATGAAGCATTTACAAAGCTGAAGAAGGTTCTGAGTCAGTGCATTATGTTTGCAGGTAGAATTCTTAGAAGTCTCACAAACATTAGAAAAAAAAACACCTATCCTACATAAATTAATTGTCGATGTGTTTTAATACCATACCCTGTTGATATGTGGCAGACTGGTATAAACTTGAAACAAAGACCAAGCATCATGAGACAACACCAGTGATTGACAATGAATGAAAACTGTTCACAAGTAGATACTGTAGATATTTACTGCTGATGCTAATATACAGGGATATCAAATATTTTCTTTAGTGACAGGATGTGTATCACTTTCACAATAGTAGTATGAAAAAACAATGTTAACAATAATTTGGCGGGGGGGGGGGGGGGGGGGCTATGATTAAATTAATACTGTCAGTAAAAAAAGATCAGAATTAAGAACTTTGTGCATTAAAATGTACATATGTCAATTGTTTTCAAATCTAATGTTGCTAATATTTGTCAGTTAGCATTATACCTTTCATACTAAATAAGAAATTCCTCACTATCAGTTCCACAACTCTAATGATAAGAAATATAGGTTCAAAGTCCACACAAAGATATTATAGTCCATAACTCTTGGACATGAGTGATATCAATGCTTACCAAAACTATTACTCCACATTTCAAATTTTTAGTTTCTAATAATATGACTGACATACTACATCAGTTACTAATTTCACATTTAGTTAATTTTAGCTTCTAATAATATGACTGACATGTTATAGTGTAGTATTTTTAGCTTCTAATAGTACTATTGATATATTATACTGTCATACATGTTTTTAGTTTTTGTTAACTTCTAATAACAGTACTGATATATTAATTACTCAGTTCACAATTATTTTTTTAGCTTCTAATACTACTACTGGTTTTGTAGACCAAATATATAACCTAAAGTATTACATATTAATTCATTACAATATTTCACTTACTAAATGAATCCTTTGAATGAGATTTGAAAAATTCTTTCAATGCATTTAAATAATCAAGCTGGATGAATATGGTCTCATGTTAACATTTCCATTTTAAACACAAATTATCATTACTTATATTGATGTATTAATTTATTACATGTGGTAAAAGAAATTCTTTTACAAAATGAAAAAAATATTTTTTTTAAAATTGCCATATAATCATATAAAAATAACAAATGTATTATACACTCCCATTATCCGATAAGTTTATATTTATTCTCTTATTTTTTACATTACATTAATGACAAGAAATATAGGTATTCCTTATACAGATGTTGGGATGGAATACTTAGGATTTCCAGCAGCAGCAGACACAAATTTCTTTATTATATGTTTTCATAAAAATAATCAAATCATCATTTTATTTCATTTTTAAACATTTCATAATATTAATTTTACTGTGCTATGGATTTATTAAGGTAACATTATCAACATTATTAATTTGTATCTTTCATCGAGTTATTCTTAAATTTTCTCTAATAAATATTTTATTATTTTTATATTTTGCACAATAAATATTTCACTATGGCAATTATTGTGTTACTCAGACTTTTACAACCCTGTGTTTTTGTTTTGACTCACATCATGAGTAAAATATATGTTCACGAACATCTTTGTGAATGAGCATGCACACATTGAGGTGTTCAAAAGTTGGCAAGCAGACATCATGGTTTCTCATATTTGATATGGTTTATCAATAATATGCTTAAAACACCCTTCCTCCCTCATCTCACAAAAAAAATAAATGAATAAAGAAAATTAATGTCTAAAAATTTCCACAGCGTAAGAATCACAACAGAATTGTTTGCATTCATCTGTATTTTATTAAATAAAAAATATTTTCAGTAACTCTTAAAATGAATATTTAACAGTTTAAGATAACTATATTTTTCACAAATATATCGTGACATATTCTTTAGTTTATTTCTAAGAAAATCCTTATAATATGTTTTTATCATATTGAAAAATTTCAACTGTTTTAAATGTAATTTAAAAAAATAATGAACTGAGTCATTTTTTTAAAATGGGTAATCAATTCCTGAAACAAAAGAAAACATTCATGAAGAGCAACATGTCTTTAAATTTCTTTTAAAGATCATTGCATGAAGATGAATTCATTCTACTGTTCTAATGAAAATTCAGTGTTTTTTTGAAAAGCATGCAAGCGTAGTTCTTTTTTACTTCATCAAAATTTATTTAAATACAATCAGATATTCTGGGTATGCTTGCACATCACTAAAAATAACAAAAATACTTGGTTCTTTATCATCATCCACTGCACTGTTATAAAATCTACCCTTGTCTGTTGGGACTTCTGGCAAAACGCGCATGTTAGGATCACCTACAATATATTCTCCAACCAGAGCTTTGCAGAGGAATATTCTTCGTTCACCAGTGGCATTTGCTTTTGCATAAGAACCCCTGCTGGAGTAATCTGCTTTTGTAGCAAAGTACACTCCTTGACCATGAGCACTTCCTGTAGGAAAAAGTATCATCCCATGATATAAGTTGCTATATGGGTTTTAAGCATAAAGAATGAATGTCATTTATAAAATGAACAATTATAACAAATATCTCATCATTAATGTTATTTTTAAACCCCCTTTTAATTATAATGATTAATTACATGGACCAAATTCATTCTTGAAAGATTTACATTCTGCACATTTTTTCACATTAATTTAATCATTCCATAAGAAGAGCCAATTCTATCAGTCCTTTTGCAATCAATGTTTGGGTGCCATTTTTCTTTTCTCAAGTAAGGTCTTAAATCACTATAGAGGGAGAAATTAAACACTCAGCTACTGCAATACTATAATAGTGTAAACATCATGTTTCAATGTATGGTGGAGTAAATTTGCCTATCCCTATTTCTAAACTTAATTGTACATAAATTGTTAAATTGTCAAAGCGACTCGACCTCAGGCACTCCTTATGATGGTATTTGTCTGAGTATCAGCGTTGGGAGTAAACAACTCAAGTTGAGAATATGCTAGAAATTGCTGAAAGAGAGGTTTTCTGTTTTATATTTGTGCCACAATATCTTTATAGCACACAATGTGAGTGTATTGTAACATATCTTTATAGCACACAATGTGAGTGTATTGTAACATATCTTTATAGCACACAATGTGAGTGTATTGTAACATATCTGAATTTTGTTGTTTGGTAATGAAAGGAATTTATATGCATAAAGCTTGTAATGTAACCAGCATTATTTAAACTTAAGTTTCATGGAAAGTTAAAGAGTGCTTGTAATGTAACCAGCATTATTTAAACTTAAGTTTCATGGAAAGTTAAAGAGTGCTTGTAATGTAACCAGCATTATTTAAACTTAAGTTTCATGGAGAGTTAAAGAGTGCTTGTAATGTAACCAGCATTATTTAAACTTAAGTTTCATGGAAAGTTAAAGAGTGCTTGTAATGTAACCAGCATTATTTAAACTTAAGTTTCATGGAAAGTTAAAGAGTGCTTGTAATGTAACCAGCATTATTTAAACTTAAGTTTCATGGAAAGTTAAAGAGTGCTTGTAATGTAACCAGCATTATTTAAACTTAAGTTTCATGGAGAGTTAAAGAGTGCTTGTAATGTAACCAGCATTATTTAAACTTAAGTTTCATGGAAAGTTAAAGAGTGCTTGTAATGTAACCAGCATTATTTAAACTTAAGTTTCATGGAAAGTTAAAGAGTGCTTGTAATGTAACCAGCATTATTTAAACTTAAGTTTCATGGAGAGTTAAAGAGTGCTTGTAATGTAACCAGCATTATTTAAACTTAAGTTTCATGGAAAGTTAAAGAGTGCTTGCAGATCAAAAACTTTTCACTTAGACTGTGTACTTATATTTTTTCAGATGTTTAAATGAACTTATTTAATATAACTTGTTATATATTTGTCATCTGCTTCAGTATGGAATTTATTGTAAAATGATTTCTGCTTTCATAATTTCACATATGATGCAACAATCTAGCTTGTGAAGTGTCAGTAAGGTACACAAGTGACTAAAATGTTGTGTGCAAGAAACAGAATAAAATCCATAAACCTTTTGCAATATGATTCAGTATGAAAGATTTTGCATCATCATATTCAGCCATCTTATGTGAACAATTTCATATGATTTATTGATTTGATTTTATTTCCTTCCATAAGAACAAATGAGGCACAAAGAATAGTATTAGATATATACAATTAGTTATGGACTTTTATTCATTTGTTGTTAAATTCAGGAATGTGAAAAAACAGCACATTAGTTCCTTATTCAAATTTTTCTTAACAAACAATCATTATAAGTATTTATCTAAATATTATGAAGAAAAATAAAAACAATACTCACTGTTGAGGTCGCTGTAGCTCCTGTTGAAACCATACTGAACTATGCCTTGAACAGCATCCTCATGTGTGCCATGCCAAAGACGATCTCGCTCACAACGTCGGTTGGCAGGAAGCCTGCTCTCTATTTGCTTTTTCATGGCCATGTGCTGTTTGTACAGTGTCACATTTTGAATTCGCTCAATCTGATAAATGTAACAAAGATTGTTTAAAATTCTTATGCACACTAATTTAAAATATTGAAATATTTTGGACATACAATATTTCAAATATTATTATAAATTTACACTATGAAGGAATAATATTTTAGGTTAAAGAGATCTAGAGTTTGCACATAACCACTCCAGAGCATAATTACTATGTATTTTTCAGCCAGAGCAAATTGCATTACAACTGCAGTATTTTAAACAAGAATTTTCCACTGGGATTGAACATTTTCAAATAAAAATTACTAATCAAATCTGTTATTACAGGAATATAAGTTTGAAAATCTTGTAAACTTACAAACTGACAAATTTTAACCTCAATATTTTCATAGCTTTTTACTGTGAAGAATAACTTTATATATTCTAACCTATCCATTCTTATAGCCTTCATTATGACAAGAAAACTTACAAATTGATCAATATTACCTTATCATTTTCACAGCCTTTATTATGAATAGCAGCTTTACAATGTGACATTGTCTAATCTATTCATTCTTATAGCCTTCATCAAGATAAATAAACTTACAAACTGACATACCTTAACAATCTGCACAGATGGCTGAGCGTAACTGTCTTTGAACATCTGAGAAACCCGGATGTAGTCAGCACTGTCAGTTTGTAAAAGAACTACATCTAATGTCTCATTGTTCATTGGTTTCCATTCAGCAGGCAGGGGAGCATCAACAGCTGTTTCTGCATTACAACAAGATTTAATTTATTTTTGAAGTAAAAAATGTATGCAGTTTACAAGAGCCAAGGGAATGATTCCACTTTAATCAATGCACTATTTGGTATGCACAAACTGATATGAAAATGTTATTTGATGTTTAATGCTGAAGAAGAAATGAGAACAGTGCCAACAAACTGTCTTATCTCTCCACACACACGCACGCAACCACGCATGATGTCTAACACATTTTGGAGATATAAGGCAAACTAATTCAAGTTTTGCAGTTATAACAATATGGTCTAACTCAGGTTTTGCAGTGATAACAAGTTGGTCTTATTCATGTTTGGCAATTATAACAAGATGGTATAATTTATGTTTGCAGTGATAACAAGTTATTTAGAACTTATTCATATTTTGCAGTTATAACAAGATAGTTTAACTCATCTTTTGCAATTATAAGAGGGTCCAACTCAAGTTTTGTAGTTATAACATAAGTGTCTAACTCATATTTTGCAGTTTTGCAGTTACAACAAGATGATCAACTCAAATTTTGCATTTACAAGATGGTCTAAACTCAAGCTTTGTAGTTACAACAAGATGGTCTAATTCAAGTTTAGCAATTACAACAAAATGGTCTAATTCAAGTTTTGCAATTCAACAAGTTAATTTAAGTTTTGCAAATACAACAAATGGTCTAACTCAAATTTTGCAGTTACATGAATGGAATATATAAAGTCCAATGATAGAATGTTGTATTACATTATGTATAGTTCAAATCACTTCCTGGATATATAATTTTTTAAAAGACTTACAATTGTTATTGTATTATATCTATAAAAAGTTTTAAATTTTCTTGATAAATTGTCTACTCTTGGGAATTGTAGATTTCCAAGGCAAAAGTATCAGAAATGCAAGACAAAGTTAGAAGACATCTAATAAGTATTCAGGTAAAAAAAAGTATTTTACACATAAAAATATGTTTAAATGCATCATATATACAGATGTATTTGATATCTAGAGGGAGGTTATCTGGGTTGTAGATAAATATTGCCAATGTCACACAATAAAATACAAAAGCAGCTTCACAGAGAAATGTGTTGTCAGTGCTTTACATTCTACCAATACTATTCTGCTTTGAGATTTATGTTACTAACATATAAAAGGTATATGAAATATATATGTATTAATACTTTTCTATTATCTACAACAAAAAGATGATTCCTAGTGCCAGAAAAAAATATGTTATTTAATATTAATTTATTGGGTGAAAAGAAAGTGATATGGAAACTAAATTAGCAATTATATTAATATTTATTTATTGTCAGAAAAAAATAAAGTTTGTTTCCAAACTTTTAAAGCAAGTGGATGAGAAGATTGACAACATTATGATGTTTGGTAAATGGTAGTTTAATTCAGAAATGTCAAAATGCTGACAGTTTTGACTAAGTGAAAAGATAAAGCATATATTGCTAACATTTTACTTTTTAGATTGAACTCAAGTGCACATTGCATGAGAACTATGAAAGAAAATTTCAGATTATTTTTTTGTCTGAAATTAAGATGTAATCTCAATAACAGGCGACATTTATTAACTTAATATTTACTGTTTGCATTATATGTACATTGAATTATTTGCACTATCTTTCTACTCAATCATGCCATAAGATAATTAAGATTGGGATTTATTATCCTTTCCAATTTATTTAATCAGCAGGTATCCATTTACCCTGAATAAGATCTTTGCGGATAACTCGTACAGGAGGAAAATCATCTTCAGACTTTGGATCTTCAGGAAATTCCTCCATCTTTGTGAAGTCAATAATGAATGGCTGATGAGAGTCTGGATCCATTATAACTACACGTTGCCTCCCATTTCTGTTGACATTTAATTTTTTGAAAAACATTTCATGAGACATTATTACTTATAAACAGATTCAAAAGAGAGTTTTGAAAGTAATAATCTTACTTTTAGATGAAACAAACTATATTCTTCTAAAGTAATATTCTGCTGTTTATGTTGTTTCCAATACTTAATCATGATACAACAACAACAGCTGCACAAGATCAAGCACTAAACACGAAATAACACAAAACAAAAATCATGAAAATCTCAAATGATTCCAAATACAGACTCTGCATGAACATGGATGAAACAACAGAACATATACTATCTAGATGTCAGTTTCTGGCTAGAACAGAATGTAGCAAAAATGAAGTGGCAAAAATCATATATCAAAAACTGTGAGAACCTTGGAGGAAAACCCCCCAAAAGAGCAAGGATGAATCAGCCAGAGGAGTCACAGACTACTGTGAGACTTTGAGATAACAAGTTGAGTGATTTCTGTAAGAAGATCAGACATTGTAGCTCTCAGTAAGTCCAAGAGAATAGCAGCAATCATCAGTGTCACTATTCCAAGTGATAGAAACATAAAAAAAACAAGACAGAGAAAAAAATAGAATATACCAGGATCTCAGATTAGAAATCCAGAGACTGGAATATAAAAGCAGAAGTGATACCTATAATGCTAGAAGCCTTGGGGGAAATAACACATGAGTTGAAAGGCTATCTGAATAAATTACCTGGAAACCACAGACTCCCCCAACTACTAAAAGCAGCATTCCTCAGAGGTGCCCACGTTCTCTGTAAACCCAGAATCTTAATAAGATTGTGAGATTTTGGTTCACAAATGACAGTCAGCAGAAGTCATGAGAAAGGCACAATAATAATAAAGACTTGTTAAAGCACTTCATCTCCTAAAAGGTCTGAGTGCTTATAATTACAAAACCAAATACAAGGTCTTTCAACAAACTACTTAAACATTAAAAGAAACCTGAAGGTAACAAAAAAAAATAAATCCACTTGCAAATTGACAATAAACAGCAAATAACTATTTACAACCAAGAACATGTAGAAAATGAATTTTCAAAAATACAGCCTAGAGCTCAAAATGATATAAAAGCAAGAGAACGATTAAGGCTGATGAAAAAGATGGTCGTTAGAGTTAATACAATATAAAATGATAACCCAAGTAAGGATGGTGTATAAGACCTAACATGTTTAGAAATACATTCTTCATATAAAATTAACATATATCTTTTTAAATCTATTACAAATCAATGACAGAATAATAGATTATCAGGTCTGAACATAATTTGAACTAAAAGTAAATGAGACCAACAGTGACTAAACCTGGTTGTAGCTAAGTAAAACTTGCATTCCATCTGCAGGGAGATATGGTAGTCTGATATTATTTAACTACTCCATTTAAATGGTTCAGGAACAGTTGACTGCCATGAAAGATGCCTTTAGAACCTTGATGATATATTTTGCATAAATCAGTTGCATTCAAGAATATCAGGTTACATCTGTTCCTGTCATCAGCAGATATTTGATATCAAATTCAATCTTGTCTTTTGTAAGAGACACTATGCCAGAATAATGTTAGAGACACTATGTCCAAGTAATGTTAGAGACACTATGTCCAAGTGTGCCCAAGTAATGTTATGTTACTCTTCGAAATTAAATACTGATTCTGATTAAAAAATAAAATATTTCCAGTTAAATATGTGATTTATCAATGAAAATATGCATTTTAGTGCTTCATTTCCTTAACATCATCATGGTTCTTAACCGCAAGAAAGTATTAAATTTGATTTAAATATACTTGTGATGGGATATCTCTCCTTTTAATGAATGAAATGATTTCTGTAAATAAGTTTTAAAATTTCTAACTGAAATCTACATGGCTGTCATGTGATCATGAACATCAAAAAAGTATAGATTCAAAGGTTTTGACATAACACTGGATGCAGAACTGTTATAGTTGAAAGTCAGAGAATATCTCTAAATAACTATTTTTTTTAGAATGTCACTGTATTAAATTATTAAGCATTCTTTATGATAATGTGTCTTATATTAAGCCACTATTATAAATGTCAGTGTTTATGTTTTAATCAGTATTTGATCTGTTAAGTACTTCTGTCTGATATGCACTCTATTTTAGAACTTATAAAATTTATAAATATAAACTTTTTTCAACAGATCATTGTTAGAACCCTATTTTAAATGTATTTCAAAAACTCAATTTCATAGTAAAACATTACCATACATTAGAATAAATTATAAAACTTTATTTTCCAGAAATCAATAGCTTTCTAACAATGGGGGAAAATATCAGTAAATAATTATTTTATTATTATTTATTTATAAGAAATAATTTATTTTAAAGAAAGAATATGTAATGACAGGTAGTTGGCTTGAATATGGGAATGTTTCTGTGGAAAGTAAGTTTTCTCCCTGAATACTATATTTACCAGGTATGCATATTATAGTAGTAATGATACCATTTTAAATACATACATGCCAAAGTCAAGGGGCCCACATTAATTCCCAGGAAAAATTAAAGATAAAAGATGTCTAAGATTTTACACTCAGTGTTACGTACCTGTAGGCCATTTCAATCTCATAGTTATTCAGTTGACTGAATGGCTCTAATTCTTCTCCATATTCTCCCTCAACAATCACATTCCATTCTACCTGGATAGGGATGTGCAAGATTAATTTTCATTTGAGTTTTGTCGTATCACATTTATAAAGAGAATTTAAAGAACTAAAATATTATAATTTTCAACAAAGAAATGCCTATTAGATAGTAAAGTATCCATAATTTTCAACAAGAAAATATTTGTTGACACAGACTATTCGAATAAAGAAAACAAGATGAAGATGAAAAGTCAGTGTTTAATGTGATATAGATTAAAAAAAGATTTCTTGGAATTTTAAAATCAATAATAATATACAAACATAGCTAAATGTCAATTATGCAGTAAACTGCTTTGCAATGAACAGTTGAAATAGGCTTGAGCTCTACCCATTCCACAGACAGCTAGTCTGCCTCTAGCCCACCTCAGACTTGCATTGGTGGAATCTTCCAAATGTTCTATCTGCTGGAACCTTTTGAACTTTTAAAATGATAATGAATTAGTTCAGACTATATGCTTCTAAAGTGTTCAGGTGTGGTAACACAAGAAGGAAACAACCAATTTGTCCTTGATTAGGGACAGTAGAATAGGATCAAACAGCAGCCATTCTTATATTGTATTAGTGTCATCTACTATAGCTTCAGTGGCTATATACTGAGCTAATATATTTAGTAAACCCACCAATAGGGCAATTTGTTTCTTGCATGGCAGTGATATTGTTTGATAACTAAAAATAACCTTTGAGTGTGAGACCAGATCAATGCATGATATTCCTTCTTGTGACTGGTTAATGAGAGTGTACACACTCACCTTAAAATCATGTTTGAGAGGCTGTACATTGTCAGGGAGATTAAGAAGATTTATCTATGATAACTGATTCCATGCAAAGTGCCTTAAAATGTGAAAACAAAAATGAGAGTTTAGCAGGTCTGTCCACCATGAATCTGTAGTAAAAATACTCCAGTCATAGAAAAGTCTTATGCAATCAAAGAATTCAACCTTCTAACTATGCAAGCAAATGCTAGAACTTGTGATAATATGTTCAGAAAATGCAGGGACTTTTTATCATAATGAAGTTCTCTGTATAATGGTATAGAGGCTTGTCTAGAACAATCAGCTCAATGAAATCACTGTCTCTGACATTATATTTTTTGTCTTTCTGAAGATGCTAAGTAATACTTGTCAGCACTGTTTACATCAGGCCATGGTACTCAAGGTAAACTTAGAAGTCAGGTGAGAACCTCTCCACTCTTGATTGAAATTCAAACTCAGTAAAAGATGTGTCAGTCTAGACTAGCATTGAGCTAGCCTGGTTTGTACCAATAAGACTTAATTATACAGTATCATAAAACCTAATATTCCACTTTACTGCTTGCTTGCTCTACCAGCAAAGCTCAATATTCCAATGAAAGATATGAAGCATTGCTTTCATGTAACAAAGGAAGGCATAGAATGATAATTTTCTTTCCCAACAAATAGATGTTCAATTTTTTTTTATTTTGAAGAAGGATGGAAAACTGCAGTACTGTGTACAAGGTCAGCATAGGCAGCCTTGACAGGAATTGAACTGAATACGTTTCCTCTCCCCTTGGGTTTTTAAGTGCATATCAGAATGTAAATGTACATGTATTATGTTACTGACAACAGAACAAGAAGTGACAATCTGCAGTGATATTTTACAATCTGGAAAACAGCTCATGTCAACATACTATCATTTTCACTTTTAATTCATTCTGGTTTGGATTTTTAAAAAATAATAATGTAAGGGCTGTCAAGTTTCATTTTAAATTTTTTCTTTAGAACAGCAAATTCCAATACATTATGTATAACTCTTTAAAGTGAAATTTTAAAAAAAATAATGAAACTAATAAACAAAATATGGCAGATAGTATTATCAAAAATGAAAACAGGTTTAGCAAAACTCTATAATGGATTCACTTTACTGGTTTTACTAGCAGTTACTGGAAGATGGAAGGCATTTCAAAATGTGTACCTGTTGTGTAATGAGGATTGCATTTTTCTTGTTCTTAATAGCCTGCTCTGCTTCCTTTATAGTTTGATAAATTGATATTCTGTGTATGCTGTCGGCTAAACCACGCAACGTAATGTGAGACATTGTAAAGTTGAAGGATACATCAATGCAGGAACCTTTGCATGTTCCAACCAACAAATCAATCTAAAAGCAGAGAATTGTAAATATTTGGTTAGGAGTTAATAAAATATAAATTGCATAAATTTGCAACCATTACTTACAAATTATCTAAGAACAAGTCAGGATATAGTTACAATCTCTTTTAAAGTATTTCTGTTATTCAACCTAATACATGATTTATTTAACTGGAACATAATACAATAACAAACTAAATATTATAAAAAAACAATTTCTTTGTAATGAAATGTCAGGCTTTGTATACTTTTATATCTCTACATGCTGGAGGAACATAAGAATGAATATTCATTACTGAACTACAGCAAATAAAATAAACAAAAGTGACATTGGAAGTAAACTGTTTATCCAGCATGTACAGAGAATGGGTAGTACCGAGAAAGCGACTATGCAATTACAATAGAAATAATGTTCTACATTTTACTTAATGTGAGCAAAGGTCATCAGGTGTCTCTTAAACAAAACACACACATTACAGTTTATCAAAAGATAGAGGTATGACAGGAAGTCACTGATAAAACTAATACATATAATCACCAAATATTACACAGCTAAAATGAGTAACACAATACAGTGTTTATCCATGATTTAGCAAACTTCTATGAGGATTTATATGCAAGATGAAAGAAAAATTCATTACATTAACAAGATATTTTTGGATTAAATTTAGTTCATCTATTAACATATAAAGCAAGAATTAATCCTCCAAAATAATGTTTGTATTTCACTTACATAGCACTGATCCCACTGCTGAAGAAGTGGTATGTCGTGAGTCATAGACACAATTTTCTTTGTGTACATGTCCAAAAGTTCTCTCTCAGCTTGATCAGCATTAGACTTACTGAATGCCACAAAAATCAGGTCCACGTTACTACGAGACTCTTCAAAATGAGCATCTATCAAGAGAAAATAAAATATGTACAACTGTGAGAAATACCTTTAAAAACTGAAACTGGTTTTAAATTATATTTTAGGTTTATTTATTTAGTTATTCTTATCAATTTATAATATTAACTATTACAACTGTAAGCAAAACAAGTAATGTATGACAATTTTAAAAGATAAATATGCTCCTTAAATTATATTTAAGAATTTAAATATAAATAAAGGTAACAGAAAATATATCCTGACTTTACTGAACTTAAACATTTTCTTCCAGTTTCTTTCCTAGAATGATAATTTACAGATTAAATTCATAGTCTACTCTTAAACAAAATTAAACCATTTCTATTTTAATGCAAAAGTAATAATGTGTAGTCTGGTGCATATAGCAACATTTAGTAACAAGTACATTTAGATTTACTTTATCTTTGGGGATAGGTTTGCTGATTCAGTATGTATCATAACTGTCAATTATAAGCTTGGAATTTACAGAAAAAAAAGTAAAAGAAAAATGTGTATAGTTATCTATAAAAACAACTTGTATCTCAAGCCAAGTCTCTGAATTTTCCAGTTTTCTTGAGGTGTCATTTTCTTTTCGTTGGTTTCACTATGGCTGACTAAATCACTTAAATGAAAATGGTAATAAGGTGGTATTATCAATTATAGCCTTTATCAGTTAATCCCTGAACTGTGTGCTCTTCTTTTACCTTAATTATAACTGATTATATTTGCTATTTGAGTGAATGACTCAAATAATATCTTACTTCAACCCCTCTTGAGTTCTAATTATCAATGACTCAAATAATATCTGACTTCCACCCCTCTTGAGTTCTAATTATCAATGACTCAAATAATATCTGACTTCCACCCCTGTTGAGTAGTTCTAATTCACAAGGGTGAAAGGACAAATTGGTTAAATTAGGGTGGGAGAGAACTGTATGTAAACTACCCATCTACCCCTAAATCTATTGACAATAATCATGGCAGTAAACAAGTC
Source organism: Sinotaia quadrata (assembly GCA_028829895.1). Taxonomy (NCBI): domain Eukaryota; kingdom Metazoa; phylum Mollusca; class Gastropoda; order Architaenioglossa; family Viviparidae; genus Sinotaia; species Sinotaia quadrata. Next base: position 43,402,958 of record CM054180.1, read on the forward strand.
ACACAGGTTAGCAACCCTAAAAGTCATCATAGTGCATGTGCAGGTGGAAACTTCAGATGAAAACAACAGCATCAATTCCAGTCAGAATTTATCATGTCTCACTCTGTCATGAGAAAGAGCTGTAAGACTGTGACATTTCTATGGCATCAATTCCAGTCAGATTTTATCATGTCTCACTCTGTCATGAGAAAGAGCTGTAAGACTGTGACATTTCTATGGCATCAATTCCAGTCAAATTTTATCATGTCTCACTCTGTCATGAGAAAGGGCTGTAAGACTGTGATATTTCTACGGCACAGAACGTGATTTATTGTTTAAGGATGACTGGTATTGCTTAATTCAGGTCACTGGGTAAAACTGATATCATTGGGGGCAATCAACAAATGTTAGTATTTGCACAAGAGTGTGCAGTACACACGCAGGTGAATGACCTATGAAATTAGCCTCTGGTACCAAACATTTAGATTCGAACTTGCCAGCATAAGGTTACTATGACAGGGTAAACCCCTCTTTGCATCTCCCATGCCATTCTCAAGAATGTCAACGTTTTGTTGGAAGCAACATAGATGCCATTTTTGCATGATAAACATCTCATGACTGGTACATCAGAATGGCAATTAATAATTTATAATGTGCTCACAAAGATTGAGACTGATTTTGTAACTACAAACTTACAGTTAGTTATGATATATAAAAGCAGCAATTGAGTCAGAAGAGAATGAATCCCCAAAAGCCAAGAAGTGAGAGAGAGATATATGAAGAGTGAGAGAGATTAGTGCTATGGCATTTAGATGTAGAAACCGACTATTCAAATAATGACAGTTAGATATCAGATAATTAGCTTTTAAAAAGTGACAGGTCAGTAACTATGAAAATGCTGGAAAGAGTATATATAAATGAATGTCCAAGAGTAGAATTATCTATATATCATTAAGACCTAGGTGAACGATTTATACCGGCCAAAAGAATGACAACATAGCATGTAGATCACCATATACACACTCCACTATAGTATAGTTAGCATTACTATGTGATGTTTGAATAATTCAAAAAAACTTACAGGTTTTGATTACTTCTCCAACTGGTATGACTGGCATGGCCATGATAAACTCATCTTTTGAAAAAAATTAAAGATATTCACAAAAAATCAATTAAAATAAGAATAAAAGCCAAGTACAAATGAAACAACTCTTTTCCTTTATCAAATACAATACAAAATCCATCATCTAAACTAATTAATGAAAAGAAATGTTTGGATTATCAAATGTTCAGATGAGGGGACATTTAATAAAAAAATAAATTTCATGGCATGCATGGTTAATGTCACATAAATGACAACTTTTGTGGCCAGTTTCAGGAACATGTATTTATTTTAATTTTTACAAGTATATTGATGCAAATCTGTAAAAATGTTAAGTGAAAAAGAAGTATAAATAAATTAAATTTACATGACAAACACATACCCATGGTTCAGCTTACACCATAGCTAAGGATGTACTATTTATTGTTCAGTGACAACAATAATACCCATAATTTAATTTAGCGTAAGTTTATATTTTAGTGCTTTTATAGGTACATTGCTATAAAAAAAATAAATACACACAACAACAATTTATTGAAATATTCAGCTAAACATAAAATACATTAAAGTGACAACCACAGACCCACACTCCTGTGCTAATGGCCAAGTATTGACAGATTTTGCAAGACAAAGGTTGTACAGGACGTTTGAAATAATGTGTTTTTATTGCTGCTGGTTCAAATTACTAAGGTTGCACTGTAAAATTAATTTAAAATACAATTAAGCAATGGATTTTAAAATTTTAGATTTCTTTACTAACACAGCTTAGATTAAAAAGTTTAACTCAATAAATTCCTTGCCTAAACTGCATTTAATTTAATAAGGGTACAGAAATGATCTTGAAAGTAATGCCATTACTTTTAGATGTGTTGTAATTTCTTATTTTTTCTTTATAACTTTAATCTTTAGCACTATTTTGATGGTCCTGATGTTTTTTTAATGCATATGCCAGCTGTGCATGAGCCAAACAAAGAGAAGGAACAAACAACACCTAGGGCATTAAAGAAAACAACAACCACCATACAATATGTGGAATGAATGCCAGTTAACACCATTTTAATATGCCTGAAATTGATTCAGCAACAAGCAAATGAGAGGTGCGAATATCAGAAAAAAGACAAAATGGTCATTCAGATTGGTTGGTGTATAGCAAGCAAGGTCTTTTTAATTTTCATTCACCTCCCTATGATGTACAGTGACATTCTGAGTTATGGAAGGCAACTACGGCAAAAGACGGCAACTAAGTGAGAACTCTTGTTGTCGTAGACATCTGATTGTAAAAGGAAACGTTTAAGCACATACATCAACAAGCATCATTGTATCAGTGTTGTTATGTTGTTTAAGTACATACATTATCAAGTATAACTCAAACAATTTAATGTTATAAGAATTTCCTGGCAATTTGCCATAAAGAACAGGGGCACTAACATTACTTTCAAAACAGATCCCTGATTTTCAAATTATAGTAGGAAAGAATTCAGGACCTCTTAAATATAATCTTGAAAGAATTCAGTGACCTCTTAAATATAATCTTGAAAGAATTCAGTGACCTCTTAAATATAATCTTGAAAGAATTCAATGACCTCTTAAATATAATCTTGAAATAATTCAGTGATCTCTTAAATATTTAAAAAGGATGAGGAAAGAGAAATAATTGTTCTGAAAATATACAAATACCTTCTGGCTGTTGGTGGCTTTCTTTTATAAGCTGTTTATACTTGTCCTCTTCAGCTTTGAAAACCTGTACATTTGTAACAGTAACATTAAAATAGGCTGCTATCAAATATTATGTCTATTTATCTGTGAATCGTTCATTTGTTTTGTGTCTAATACTAGAAAATCTAACACAGCAAAGTAGATGTTGATACAAATGACAAAAATTCCTTAGCAGGAAATGTAATCCTAATCAACAGTTATCTGAACCTGCTTGTCAGTTGTCTATTCTTCCCTATTTATTTTATGTGTTTCAGTTTTTAAAAGCTGATCTTTATAAGTTCATGAGAATAATCTGGCCTGAAAATCTAAAAGAATGTTACACACTTTGCACATCAGGTGATTTAAATTAATTATATAAAAAGATATAAGTGCAAGTGGTAACAAACTGTTTTACTTTTAGTTTTTTGGACATGGTGGTATAAGTTAATTAGCATTGTAATAAATTGCTGTACTGAAGGTTTTTAGGACAAGGTGATTTAAGTTAATTAACATTGTTATAAATTGCTGTATTTTAGGTTTTTAGGACAGGGTGATTTAAGTTAATTAACATTGTAACAAATTGTTGTACTTTAGGTTTTTAGAACAGGGTGATTTAAGTTAATTAACATTGTAACAAATTGCTGTATTTTAGGTTTTTAGGACAGGGTGATTTAAGTTAATTAACATTGTAACAAATTGCTGTACTTTAGGTTTTTAGGACAGGGTGATTTAAGTTAATTAACATTGTAACAAATTGCTGTATTTTAGGTTTTTAGGACAGGGTGATTTAAGTTAACATTGTAACAAATTGCTGTACTTTAGGTTTTTAGGGTGATTTAGGACAGGGTGATTTAAGTTACTGCAGTACTAAATAAAGTATAATAATACTTCTAACTCACAATGTAAAAATGATGGTTTATTTAGGTACAGTACTGATTTACCATGGGAATAAAGGTGGGGGGGGTTTTAGGTTTTATTTTTGTTACATATACTGAGTAGAATGTCAGATATAGTATACTAAGGGATCTTTAAGTTAAAATATGTGCAAGTATGTATTGTACAGTAAATCCTTGGAATTATTTTTCTTTTTCTTGTGGACAATGAAGAGAAAGTCACTCTTTACAATCTGGCTGATTGTAATAATAATAATAATAATAATAATAGCCCTGGGGAACATAAAATCTGAATTGGAAGGCTATCTGAATAAACTCCCTGGAAACCACAGACTTGCTCCACTACTCAAAGCAGCGCTCCTCAGAAGTGCCCACATCCTCCGTAAAACCTTGGATCTCCCAGAATCTTGGTAAAATTCTGAGACCTTGGATCACAACCAACAGTCAAACAGAAATCATGGAAAGAGGCTGAATAATAATAATAATAGCACAATATATTTACAGAAACATTTTACAATACTAATTAAATATATTGACACACAAGATACTGTTGTATGATGGGAAAATATTCCCACATATATATTTTATATAAATTTTCATTTGTGGAATGAGTGCGTATTGCGTCCGGTTTACAGAGAAGGGAAGCCCTGAAATGAATGAGAGACATTTGTGGAAGATTTAGGGACTGGCGTTTGATGTCTGCGGTGTTTGAAGTCTGCGAGCGAGGCGGTCAGCGTGTGGTCAGTGCGTACGCTTAGCGGGTGGTTAGAGTTGTTAGAGGGACATAATCATCTTAGAGCTAATGAATTGAACAGGTCAGAGGCTGGTCTAAGCAGGGTAATAAAAACCACAGTGAAAATGTTATCTTCACTACTTCCTGAAAAATCGTCTGAGGGTGACGACTGAAAGGGTAGTCCGCCCAAAACAACACTGGGTCGTATATGAGAGAAGAAAACCCTGGCTATATAGGTAAAAGCGTCTTTGTATTTGTGTGAATGGTTAAGTTTTATTAGGATGTTATATACTATGTTTTATTTTGAAAATGTTAATATTCTTCCTTTCAGAGGCCTATGCCGAACTTAGTAATTATTAATCGAGCACTGGACTGGACACTTAGGCTTTGCAATTGTTTGTGTTGCAGGGTTTTTTTTTCTTGCTATTGTGTATTCTCGGCTGCTCATTTATAGCTGCCTGTTGTTTGCCTGTGTGGCCGTTCTACTTGTCCCGGCTGAATTGGGACATGTCGATCTATTGACTGGAAAATTCAAGTCTACAGATACATAGCGACAGACACAACAACACAAATGCTTGAAGGTGTGTAAGTTGGAGGATAAAAGACAAATGATTGGGTGGCAGGACCACATGGTTGGGAGAAAGAAACTTTATGGCATTGTTTTTAATTTAGTTTGATAACATTTTCTACTGTCTGGTGCACATATAAGAGTGAGAGATTTTACACTCAAAGTATTTTAAGTTAAAATAAGTCTGCAATAATATTCCTAACTCACACTGATCACATTTTCATCTTTCTTGTGCACAATGAATAGAACATCAGAGACTTTGCACTCAGGGTGTTCCAGGCCATACTTGATAGTTGCCTCATACATTGCATGTGCCACAAGATTTGCTGGATACCCTAAATTGCCTGTACCCAGAGCTGGAAATCCAATGGAGTGATAGCCCAGCTTGTCAGCCTCTGTAAGGCACTTTGTCACAGTTTCACTGATGGTCTATGAAATGCAAAAATAACATTAAAATAAATTTGAATGTATTCATTTTATAAATGATTAAATTACAGCTATAAAGATTTTTTAAAATATATAAATTAAGCTATAATAAATTTACAAATATAAATTTGCTGACAGTAAATGAATATTAATAGCTTTTTAGAACTTTATGGAAACTATAGAAAGGGTTTTAATTTTTATATATAGTAAGAAAACTAAAAGACTTTAATGATGTTAAAAGGAAATATTGAAACATCTTTGACAACATCAGAACTAAGGTGCTACATAAATATCTTTCATCAAAATGAATGGAATGTTGCAAAGTCTGATTGAGTACAAAATTTAAGGATTGTAATGCCTGAATGAATGTAAAGTCTGAAAATGAATATACAGCAAAAAAAATTATAAATTCTGAATGAATGTAAAATGGATTGTACAGTCTATAAGAAGCCTAAATGAATTTGAAAGTGAAGCACTAAAACATGAATAAGTATACAAGGACTGTTTAATCTGAATGATAGTTAAATCTGAATGAATGTACAATTGAAGGATAGTTAAATCTGAATGAGTGTAAAAGTAAAGGATTTAGGCATTTGACAATGATGTAAAAGTAAAGGATTTAAAAAATATGAATGAGTTTAAACTGGAGGGTTGTACAGCCTCCATCAGAGTGAGTGTATAGTCTAAATTAATGTAAAACAGAAAGATTGTAACATTTGAAAGAGTGTACAAAAGAGCAAAAATGAAGTGTGAATGACTACAATTAAACTGAAGAATTAATTGTAGAGCCATCTCGATGAATGAAAAGGCTGAAATGATGTAATTATATCTCTATTTTTTTTCTAACTTTTAAGCCACTCACTGGCATCAGGTCATATACATCCCTAAATCAAAACACAGCTATATGTCATAGGGATGTATATGTCCTGCTCACCTGCACACTCAGCACACTCAAAATGAGCCAATCAGTGTGAAGGAAATATGTGTTTCCCTTAGCAGATGAATTGTATTAACTCTACCATTAGATACCTGTAATTAGATTGGTCATATTTTGTATGACCACATTTTGTACACCCAGTGCTTTTTTTTTCTCTCCAGAAGCCATTGCATATGGTTGTGCCGAAAAGGAGTTTTTGCAAGTCATGGCTTCAAGTCAAAATGCCTTTGCTTTTACAACAGACTTTGTTGATCCACAGCTGAATCAGATTACAATTTAGCTGATGATTCATGTTCTGTTTCTTTTGAAGAGGAATTTTTTCCAGCCCCTAGTGATTTCATAGAAAATAGTTTGATGATGTTGAGGTGGTCAGCCAAAATGGCATGGTGTGGAATTCAGCTTTCAATATGTCAGCTGATAAGGGAAATAACCAGGGTTTCCTTACTTCATTTGGATGTGTAAACTTTTTCAATGGAATTGTTAAAAAAGATGTGCATTGGACTCCTGTGCTAATTCTAATTTGTTGTAAACAATTATAAATCTTTTAATCACATCTCCACTCTTATTTGCTAGGGCTGACTCTTTATGTACTGTGGCTAGCAACAAGTGTAATAATTAAAATGTGTACATTTCAAAATTATATATGTATATAATTCAAACAAACAAATTTTCTAACAAATAAATTTCAGTGATTTTATTTCATCATTCCTTTTATTGTCAGGTAATCTAAAAAAAAACCTATACCTTGAACCATACAAAAATATATACTTTTGGATAAAATTCAACTTGAGGTAACAAATTTTCATTTAGAAAATATCTTAGAACTGAAAATTATGAAGAATAAATAGTACTTTAGCATTTAATCTGGACTTGTGGAAGGGTACTTATATTTGTTTATTAAAATATTTCTTTTCTATGACAGGCAGTGCCAATCAGGTAATTTCTTCACATGGAATTTCTAGAGACAAATATGTTGGTGTAATAATGAACAATGGACTTCAATTTGCAATATAAATTTGCAATTGGGCTTGTATTTGCTTTTCTAAAAAGAATTCTTGTGAAAACTGTTTTATGACATGTAATAATTTTTTCATTTCTGGGGGAAAATTTCATTTTCATCAACACCTAAGAAAACATCTTATTATTTATTTATTTTTGAATTTTAAATAATTTTTAAAATACTATTAAAATTATTTAGTCTGTTTAGCATAGGTATCAATTTTGAGATCTGTTTTGGTACATTTTGATCAGATACATCTCGGGCACTGTAGCCATTGAGTAAAAGTACTTGATGGTTGCATGCTTGATGCTCTGTGCCTCAAACTTTTATGGGTGAGACCTCTGATGAGGCAGCACCCTGGATATTTATCCAAAATACCACTAAAACACACCCAAATCACTTAGATTTATTATTTGGAGGTGTAAGGTTTTATTTACCATCGAAAATTCAGAACTGTGAGCAAACTTTGTGAGAATCATCTTTCAAAATCAAGAAAAAGTAAGGGAACTTTTATTATATGTTTATTTTTTAAATTTAAATAAGTTTTAAACAATATTTTAAAAATTCATTAGTATGTTTAGCATAGGTAGCAATTTACATTTTTAAAATTGATTTATCATTACAGTCACATTTCATTTTTTAGTAAGCTCACCCATTCAATTGTCTGTGAGCAGCAAAACAACGTGAAAGAATGAGGCATACTGTGAGCTGACAGGCAAGAGGTTAATAAAGTTGACCATCACTGTGAACTAGTAGGAAATCCATTTGAAAGCTGCCAGACATCTGGGGCATTTTGGTCTCAAGTGGACAGTTTTGTTAATATTACAAATTAAATATACATTTAAAAGTTACTGTTTACTAAAAGAAAATATAAGAAATCATTAGTAAAATCAAATACATGACCTTTGTATTCTGGTACTATGTATTTATCTGTATAATGGTAGTGAAGTAGTGAAATATCATGGAGATGACTGAAATATCTAAAATTGATCAAACTAACAGCACTGAAACCGTAATACATTCTACAAACTGACACACTTATAACAAGACTCTGAATAGAATCAAGAGTAAAGAGTAAATGTCATTCAGAACCACAATGGGAGACAACTATGTGATGAATCAAACTTTAATTACCCAAATTGAGTAAAATGTATTACCCCAAATCTATCAATAAATTAATAATGTTCTTATGTATGCTATCATATGTTGGTACCGTTATCTGCAATTGCTATTAGGGTATTTATCTGAATTAATAAATGTAAGCTCTGACTGACAGTCTAGGTTTTAACAACAAAATAAAAAGCAATAGTAAAATAGTGACTTAATTTCTTCAGAAAGGAAGCATGCATTCTAAACTTGAGTCACATTCTAGATGTGAACGAGTGTTCATTGAACTTACTACAGTAAGCATTGTAGTGAAATACATGAGTTCAAAACAAATTTGATATATTTACAATCAAGGGTGCTTCCAATTTTTCTAGATTTCAAACATTACACAGTCATGATAAAGCTTAGTAATGATATTTGTGTCTGGTGAAAAACAAAGGCTTCCTGTTAGAAGTGTCCATAAACAGGATACAAATTAATAAAAATAGATTGTTTAGATTCACATCTTCAGGAATAGACTACTGACATTACTTAAGTTCAAGTCCTAACCCATTTGCCTCTGTCTTATTTAACAATAATGATCATTTGGAAGCTCTACCCATTGTATAACAAAGCTTTAGTCAATTAAAGGAAGACATTTACCTGTTTATTTATTTATTCAACAGCTATTTTCCAAATGAAATAAAATGTTAATGTATGTTTTTATAGTTATACATGTACATGTGCTATTTTCTTTACATTACTTTAGAAGTTGTATCTGGTTACTTATTGGAAGTTAATTATGAAATCATTTTGTAGTAGTTCTTGTGTAATCACTTGCGTATCCCTAACAGTGTGCTAGTGAAAGTTTCATTCTGTGATGTTTTCTAAGCAAGTAATTTATTCTGCACTGAAGACATTTGTATGTCAACAAATATATAAATATATATCCGTCAATGTTTTTGAGAGTGTAATGTGTAAGGGTTGAGGTGACTGATAGTTTTGTTTGACTACACTGCAACTGAATAAATTTAAATTGTCTTGTGTTACCTCATGGAGAGGAAGTGATAGAAGGAAATAGTCTTTATCTTAGAAAAACTTGTAATTTAAGGAATATTTTGCATATTATTAATCCATGCACCATTGTTCAAAAAGCATTTCTTACACTAACTCACAACTAGACATTTTACAGACAACTGTAGAAACTATAAATACAGAAATTTTATTACTCTTTTCTTCCAAGTGTCTAGCAGATATTGACAGGAACAGATGAACTGAACTATTGAATTTAAGGGAAACAATAATCAATCAATCAAACAATGAAAATGAAAAAAAAATGTTCAAAGTTCAGCCCCAAATACCAGCCACATCTTTGCCCACATCATTCAATAAATCAACAAAAGCATAAACTGTTGAAGCCAAAGGTTTGTGCTGAAAATAAGACTAAATGATTAAGTCTTTGTTCAGAACTTTTGTTGCTCTGACTTATATTGTGCAGTGATTAACCTGCTGTGTTTTCACTAAAGCAAATCCTATTTCATGTACATTATATGATGTTGAATATAACAAAAACTAAGCTTACAGTTTCTATTTTCTCCAAGTCCTCTTCAGTTTTTAGTGTGCAATGAAAAAGCTTTTTACACATTAACTTCCCTCCTGTTGTAATGGCAATTTCTCCCTCTGCAATGCCTTTTGGGTACTTCTGTTTGCACTCATCTTGGATAACTTGCCCTCCAACTGCTAGCAATGCCATTGAAACTTGTCCATCAATCAGGTTTAAAGATGGATTGGTAGAGTTCACCAGAACATCATGCTGGACCACAGGATGAAATGTAATAAATTTACATCAGTTAATAGGATAATTATTGCATTTTTTACATCACTTTCAGGTAGGAGATTAGTTGAATTTTAGTAGGAAGACCAAACTGATTATCAGTTAAACATAGTACATTTACAATTTTAATGTATCCAACATCATGCAAGTATGAAATATTTAAAATAAATATATGACAAATAATTATAGAAAAATATATTTTAATTTACTAAAATGAATAAACCAGAAAGTCTAAGAAATTATATTTTATATTCTTAAAATGTATAATTAGAATACTTGTTACAGTCAACAACCAATAATAATTACATTAACAAACACCACCATCAACAAGTCATGCTTTACACATATTACACATATGAGGCTCTACACATATTTTCAAAAATAAATAAATAGTGTAAGTATTATAATTATATAATTACAATTATTGCCAGTGTGATGATTTATGAGATAAAATGACATAATCAGTCTTCAAGTGTGGTAATGATGAATCAAGTACTATTATTATTATCTGCATCAGAAAAGCTGCATGAGTGAAAGCTAGAAAGAAATTACTTCACATTTTTTACCAAAAGAAAAGAGCTTACCTCTTCTTTAGTGATGTCAGACATCTTGTTAAGAAATATTCTTGGCTTTGAAGGCATGGGTCGTCTCTCTTTCTTGGCAGGTTTAGGCAAGGTGCCTGCAAGAAAGAAGGGGAATAATACATTTCATGAATTATTGTGTGGGTTCCATATCATATTTTAAATATATTTGTAATGACTGTTTTACTGTTTTACCGTAAAGCAAATGAGCAAAAGGTGTAATTCTGACAGTTAGGTACATGTATTTATATTTTCAAAGTACCAACATCAGGTGTAACTTTGCTAACAATTAATTCTTGAATCAACTCCCTGTATCTATTAACTGAAATGAAAAGTACCATCCTGTCAAATACAGAAATGAATCCTTATTTCCTGTAAACATCAATCATTTTGAAGTCAGATTATATTTAATTACAATGAAATGTGAATGATTTTTAAAAAAATATTTTTCAATATTAATTATTGTCACGAAAATCAAGAAATATTAATAATTTTTTTTTCTCTCCCCCTAAGTAACTTCTAACTCTAAACTAGGAATGAAACCGCTAAGGTAATTAAAAGAGGGACAGGGTGAAAATGACCATTTTGTCAACAACGGGAAAACTAAGTGTCGGAAACACTAGCTTTAATTTCGTGCCGGAGAATATGAAAACGTGTAATTAAATGCTGGCTTGACCCTTCCTGGCCAAAACCCATGCCCATAAATCTGTATCAGTGTAGGGTACATGGCGGCCAGTATACGGAATTCGTGAGAGAGAGCTGGGACTGCCAATTATGTCCATGACGAAGGCAGGCTCTGAGTTTTGAAATGTAAACAACTTTTTTAAGAATCACCACTATTAAATGTTTGGTAGTAGGTTGATATTGTTATTGTGAAATTACTATTGTTTTATGAAAGTGCTATTGAAATAGAAGTTGAGTTATTGGAAAGTAATAATTGTATTACTTAGTTAAAAAGGTTGGTTTGAGTGTACAACCATTTCCTGCTGTGAGTTAATGTATGACTTGCCAGGTGGCCATGAGTTGCTATAGTAACTGTAGTTTTAAAATAAAATAGTAGGACCCTTGCTCTGAGATGTAGTTTAGCGTGCTCTGAGAGAGTTAGTTAGATAGGTCAAATGGATACCTAAATCACAGTGTCAACGGGGAACTTGGGACTTGGCACTGGACAGCAGAGTGTAGCCAGGATGGGCAGAGAATATGCATCAGCACGTACATGCCGTGCTGGTTGTAAATGGGCAGTGTTGGATGGGGGATAGCGTCTGTGCTGGAAGGGGGTGTGTACCAGTCAGCTCAGAGAAGGGATGTGCAAGAAGTTTGTGTATAAAAGAGGATATGGGGCCAGGGGCGGATGAGAAACGTGGAAAATGTAGCGGAAAATGGAAGGACACCTCTGTTAGAGTTTCTCCCTGCTGGTTTGTATCAGGGTCCTCTATATTCTGAAGGCAAAACAGAAGGAGAATTCCTGAACACTGTAACAGAGTACCGGAAGTCTACCCGACTGCATATGGATAGCGCGTCGTAAAGACCGCTGCAGTTTAGGTGAACCAGTCAAATAGGACAGTCATCTCAGGTTTTCAAAGACTCTGTGTAAAGACCGCGGGTGATCGATTATTTTCCAGGCAGAGGCAAATTCCTGGTGGAAGTTTAATGTCACTAGTCACTGGGATATGTTACAGAACGAGATGTTTCATAGTGGTAGTAACTATTGTTGGCAGCAGTAGCGGTCATGCATGAGGCATACCGCCGAGAACAGCAAAGGTTGGCCATTATGAAGAAGAGAAGAGATGAGAAACGAAGAAGAGAAGAGATGAGATGAGAAATGAAGAAGAGAAGAGAAGAGATGAGAAACAAAGACGAGAAGAGAAGAGATGAGAAATGAAGAAGAGAAGAGATGAGAAACGAAGTTGAGAGAAGAGACGAGATTGAAATGAGCAGAAATTGAAGAGAAGAAGAGAGAAGAGAGAATGCAATGAGAGTTGAGAAATTAGGCCTAACGAGAGAAGTGCACAGGAGCGTGAAGTTGTAGCAGCCATGTAATAGTGAAGACGGCCAGGTCGAGACGTCGACGATGTTTTTGTTGTATCATCAAAAACCCCCAGCACAAGAAGAAAGTGTAACTAAGTGAGCCCAGCACCAGAAGAGAGTGTAACTATGTGAGCCCAGCACAAGAAGAAAGAGCCGATAACGATGTGAGCCCAGCACAAGAAGAAAGTAACGTTGATTATATGAGCAGAGAACAAGGAGAACGTGACAATACCTATGTGAGTAAAAGTAAATTCTAATTAGGGAAATCTCAGAGCACGTAGCACATAAATATAAATTAGAACCTAAAACTAAAGTGTAGGAATCTTAAGCATTAAACCTAAAATTAAAAATAAACCTTAAGTTTAAAAATACGTTTTATAAGTAAAGAATGGTATTAAGATTAATGTGAGAGAATATTGATGGAACTGTTGAAGGAGACTTGCAAGTCAAATGACATTTGTTTATTGTTATTGAACTTTGATACAAGAGCATTGGCGCCAGAACTTATAAATAATGACTGATACATTATGTTGTAAAATGCTTAGGCAATTCTAGAAGTATTACTGCATAGATAAATTGAATTTTGTATTTCTTTTATTTTATTTCACTTATCATTTTTTATTCCTTTCTCCCCTTTTCATTATTCTCTTTTCACGGGCGCCGACGAGTGGTGACCCTTTTTCTTTCTTTCTCCCCGTTTCCCATGGGTGCGAGTGTGGATGGCTGACTGACTAACCAACGTGTGAGAGGAAACCCATAGACCAATAAACTTGAATTTGTACTCTGACATTGGGCCTTTCTCCTGTCTATGGTTTCGAAAGAGTGGTTGCTGTCGTTGTTATACGTTGTGTCGTCTGTGCCGTCTACACTTCACCCCTACCCGTATGCAAGCACATAGGCAAACATGTTGGCAATATGTAACCTACACGCAGAATTAAATTCGAGCCAAACAATCATCTTGGTATTCTGTGTGGATTTTGCAATTCTCTCTATGCAAGTCCTACGTGGAGCTGGCAAGCCACCACCCTTCCCTCAAGAGAGAGGGTGGGAGGTGACAATTATTATCAGAAGCTCTGTCTAGAAAAAGAAACATAGAATGAAATAAATAGCACTATACTAATGATCATGATCAATAAAATGTTTTTTTTTATTATAAGAAAAGCCACACAGTTTAGAGAGGAGTTATGTCAAGTAATCAATAAAAGTGGGCCTAGTTGTAAACATGAAAAGCAATGTTTTAGCCTAGTTGTAAACATCAAACAGAAAGTCTTAGCCATGCTGTAGATGTCAAACACGCTATTTTAGCCTTATTGTAAACATCAAATGCAATCTTATATTAATGAAAGATTAAAATCAAGAAAAGCACACTGATATTACAACAAAAAAACTAGATAAAGAGATAAATGCAGATGAAACCAAGGGAGATTAATTGATATTTTGCTCAGAAATTGTTTTACATTTGTTATTTCTTTTTTTAAGGGAATATAAGGTACATAAAACATCTATTCAAAGAACTCTTTAAGTATATCAAAATCTGCAAAGATTATATCAATAAGGGATGTCAAATTCTGTCAAGAGCATTCCAAGGATATGAGCCTTATCTTGGTGATGTCAAAGAGTGCTGAATGGATCATTGGACAGAATTTGTCAATGTCACTTAAGAACTGGTAGTGGTAATGAATATCCAAGAAAAAAATATTTTAAAATTCCTTTCCATGAACAAAACTAGCAATATATAATATTTAGAAGAAAACAGAGATAATAATTATAATAAACAGAACACATTTTTTCTGGAATAGAATATTCAGAGGTGGATTATTTTTTCATTAATTTTTCAGTCATCTTAGTGTCATTCCTTATCATCTTCATTTTATGTAAAATTCTTCTTGTAATGTAGGTACTGTCCCTGTTTTGTTCATATTTTGTGAGGAATGCTCACTGGGGGCTCATTTTGAGCAACCAGGAGGTGTTTAACTCAAATTGTTATTATTGTACCATTGTACATTTTGACAGAATGGGTGAAATTACAGTTACAGTCACATTCTGAGATCGATGTTGTCTTTGGTTAGTCAGTACCCCAAATAAAAATAAAAAATGTTTAATTAAATCAACATCTTACCCTTAAAAAATTAGTAGAAATTTGGCTGCATGAATCTTATTGTGATAAGATGGAGGTCTAGGTTGTTATAAAGTGTTAATCAGATATGTGAGAAATCATATGCTCATGAAACTTCATGGTCCTTCATTTCAAACATGAACATCAGATGATTATGCACTTAGGTGCCTTCATTCAGTAAATGATAGAGAAGCCAAGTTCAAGTAATTCACTGCTGGTTGTTTGGAACATCATGCAAAAGTTCAAGTAAGTCTAAATAAATTATTTTAAAATTGTATTTTTTTAAAGAATTGTGTTATTTTGAGATTGGATTTAGGAGAAGCTACATTATATATTATATCAGTATGGGTACAATCATTATCTCCCTTGTTGCTAGTGACACTTATAACATGTGCCCTCACTACACTTCTTTAGCACTACACTAATGTATGTAATTGAAACTTTATAATCAAGTACTGTTACTGATATTTCTGTTGCTATATGTAAACATAAAGGCCTTAAAAATATAGTCAAGGTGACTTCTAAAATATATGGTATTGCACACAAAAGGAATTTCTTGCAATTACATTTGTGGACAACTGCTTGCTTTAGGGGAACTTGTAGCCAAATATTGAAAGGCCTTGGTAACATTCTAAAGGAATGTTGCATGAGATAGAAAATAACTGGTGTATTCAAACAAGGGAAAGTTTACTTATAGCATACATAAAAAGTAAACTTACACAGTTATAGATAAAGTTGGTTCTGCATATCAAAAGAAGTTCATTGTACTCAAATGAGAAAAAGCATGCTCAATATGTACAGATGAACAATTAAATTATACAAATGCTAAAAATAAGGTTAAGGTAATTTTCTCTCTGGTGCAATACGATTGTTGAGATTCATTAACGGTAGTGTGAAAAAAACCATTAGGAACCTAACCTTATACACAGGGGCCACGGCCCAGTCATAATGACCTTATCTAAGTAGACATGAACAAAGAAACGCACATAATATTAAGTAGCCGTAGATCTCAGTGCGCGTATGATATATACTTTTTATTGAACTTTTAGTACTATGAACTACTGACGTGAACTTTTAGTACTATGAACTATTGACGTGAACATTTAGTTCTATGAACTATTGACATGAACTTTTAGTACTATGAACTATTGACATGAACTTTTAGTACTATGGACTATTGACATGAACTTTTAGTACTATGAACTATTGACATGAACTTTAATGATATGCACTTCGTATGAACTTTACTAGTTATATCAAAGTGCAAAGGTGTGAAATAAGTAGACTATTGCTGGACATAAGATGACCTCTAAGAAGGGCAAATGAATCAATGCTTGCTTTAGGTGGACTTGTAGCCAAATATTGAAAGGCTTTGGATGACACCTGACAGATGACATGCTGGGATTGGGCTTATTAGTAGATGAATATGGCAGAAAAATGGGTGGGGTGCTTACAACAAGCCAACAGCTAGGGTTATATCAAACTAAGCTGAGTTTCGTAAGGAAGAAAGAAGCTGTATTAGGTAAGGAAGGTGCCTAGTTATTGGTCACCAGTTGTCTGAATAGACTGGTGATTTCTTATGCATTGCCTGAAGTGATTTCCAATTTCTAATCATGAAATTTAGAAATTATGCATACCTGGTCTTGTAGATGACCTTCTGGAAGGCTTCTTACTTGTTGATGACCGCATCGTTGGAACTTGTTCTGGAGAATGTTCAATATCAAATTCACGGGAACCAATGTTCTGCTCTTCAAAATAGTACTGATCATCAAAACTTTTTTCAATGATTCCTTCGGGACATTCACCCTTTTTCAAAATCCTGCATCTAAATTTCTGCTCAATTTCTTTACATTTAAGTTTCCAGTCAGAAGATTCCAGAAACTGGTTCATACATGGTTGTGTGAATTTCTTTTGAATACAAACAAGATTTTGATCAAATTTACTTCTGATAGCTTTCACTCTTTCAACTCCTGCTTTATTGGCAGTAAAAGAAATTTGTTGTAAGTCTGCAAGTAAACTTATTTTTTCAATTCTAATGTTACTTCCATAGAGTCTATTGTCCTCTAGGTTTTCTTGCAAATATGAATAGAACATCTGACCAAAGAGTGTATCCAAAGGTATATTTGACTGCTGAATGTTATTATCGTCAAGATATTCCTTCAGTGATTTGAAATGATGTTGGAATGTTTGACTTACACCGACCATAGTGAGTGAGTGATTATCCTCATGCATAAGTAGCAATCCTTTATTTTGTTCTTGAATTAATTGTTTTAATTCTATCCATTCTGGTGCATTTCGAGCTATTTCATTATCTTCATTGAATGCAATGACCTGTTGCTGAACACAGTTCTGACCATTAGCCAACATTGTGTCTGCTTCTTCTTTGTCAAATGCATGGACTTTAAAACCACTGGCTGTAATCTCCACAATACCTTCACTTTGACCCTGACAAGTATTCTCAAATATTGATCTAACTTCTGGCCAAGTCAGAAACTGTTTCACAACTTCTGATTCCCAGCAATGGGTATGTGAAGTGATGCTATTCAGAGTTTCATAGATAGAAAGCTTCATTTCACGAATCTCTTCAATGACACCTTTAACCTCCATGTAACAGGAATCTAATTTATAACTTGCTGTCATCAATGGATACTTCTGTAAAACTTCTCTACCAATTTGATGTTTTTCTAACAACCTGAGAATTCCTCTAGTGTTTTGTATTGTTTCACACTTTTCATTGTTTTTCCTTTGTAACATTTCTTTGGTACTTCTAATGACAGCCTCCATTTCTTGAGCTCTTTCACACATTTCCTTGCTGTCCCAGAAAATGAAGACTGCTCCTTTTGCTTCATCAAAAGAGATTCCAATTCTTGTCACACCAGTGATTTCTTTCAGCTTGGGCTCTGACTCAGAAAACTCTTCTCCTGTGACTTTTACTGTATGGACAGTGACTGTTTTCATATATTCCTGCAAGACATGCATGGCTTCTTTAGCCCAAGTCTTAACAAGCTGACGAGAGTTTGGAGTTTCAGGTGTCAAGCTGCATGCCAGGTGAACACAGTCTGATGATTTTGACCAATCTAGGTAAGCATTGTGTTCCTTTAACAGTGACTCTAATGATATCTTCATTTCACTGACGCGCTCTACAAGAACAATCTTGAAATGGTCATCCTGTGATACGGCAATCGGTTCTGGGAGTTTCATTAGTGGTTCTGCTGATCCCCCACTTATTCCAAGGCATTCTGTAAATAATGAGAGTTCCAGATTTGTGTATTGCATTTTCTGTTCTCTTTTAACAACTGAAACAGCATCTGTTGAATAGAATACAAAAAATAAATTGTACAAAACTGTAAAATTACTTTATTTCAGAAACTTAAAGAAGAAATATTAATACAATAGAAAATACTAATTAATTATCTACATTAATCATGCAATTATAGTAGTGTAAAGAAACTAAATTGTTTTGCTAACACAAATATTATATATATTTATGCCTACTGTGTATGTGTGTGTGTGTGTGTGTGTGTGTGTGTGTGTGTGTGTGTGTGTGTGTGTGAGTGAGAGGGGGGGAAGAGAGAGTGAGAGAGAATAAAAATGTGTAATAAAATGAAACAATTTCAATCATTTGTAGTAATTAACATACAATTTTAATTATCCTCACTTAGTGATGATACCTGTATGCAAAGAAAGAAGCAAGCATTTCTGAAACTATATCGTAGAAAGTATGCAATAAATTGAAACCAAATAATTAAGTAAGAAAAATATACCTTTACTCACCTTTTATGTTTGCAAAAGTGACAATTGCATATTCATCATTTTCACCAAATGTAACATCTGTAACTTCCCCTCCACCAGTTCTACGCTCATTTTCAAAAAAGTTGACAATAGTGTCTTTAGAGGGTGGAGGATTTTGGGGTAGGTTGCGCACAAGTACTGCGCTAGTTGTAGGCACTGGTTCTATGGTCAATATTTTACCTGGTGACTGTTTCTTTGTTAAATCTGTCTGGACTTTCTGAAAATCTGAGAGAAACATAATCTCAAATAAATTACTAATGAAAGTGAAGAAGATTAAGAAAGAAATATATGAGCTCTTAAAATAAATGTGGTGATCTGAAGAGATATTAGGATATAATTTTTTCATATTTAAACTCAAGTATGACTGATTGTGCATTTATTTGTTAATGTATAAAATATTAACTTTTCATTTTCTTTTTCAGTGGTTAAGACATATTCTATCTGAGTGTGGTTTACCTTCTGAATGAATTCAGCCTATTAAATTTTTACTTCATTTCATACACTTAATCTGTTTCCTCCCATAAACTAATTCAATTCACCAGTAACATTTGTGCAAAAATTCTTCAGAAGTTGATATATAATTATCTATATTGACAATGATAGCATTTTTACATGAACTTTGGCATTAGACCAAAATAAGATTTTTAATTCGCTTTAAAATAAAAGCTAAATTGTCAATATCAACATTTTATAACTATATTTAAAAAATAACTTCATTTTGATGACAATGCACATTGATACTATAAAATGAATGTAAAATGAATTATTTTATAGTTGTAAAACTGTTTGCAATATTTAATAAAAAGTTAGATGTTATGAAGTTTAATTAATCTCTTTATGGTTAAAATAAACCCTAGACAATATTTACATGAAGCATCAAGCCTAAGAACTGTGCAATTTATTTGATTATATTTACAAGTAAAATAACTAGTTTGTCAGCAGACATTATATTTACATTTTCAAGTAAAATAACTAGTTTGTCAGCAAATATTATATTGTCCATTGTATCTATCTTATTTATATTATAACGTTGTTTATTTTATTGTAACTTTGACTATTTTAACTATTTTAAATTGTAAATAACACCATTTCTTTAAAAGAGAGGTTCCTTTTTCTAATCTCTATACATTACAAAATTGAAATTGTCATAGAAAAAAGTTTAACTCTTACAAATGATGTCATATTTATTAAAGTAGACAAATATAATAGAGATGATTACATAAGTTTAAGAAAAATATAACTGGAAACTTGTCACAATGAAACTTGTTAATCAATATAATCTTAACTGTTAAGTAAGTTTCAAATGGATAAATAATATAATCCCAACTGTTAAGTAAGTTTCAAATTGATAAATAATATTCTCAAGAAAAAAATGACGAAAGCAGCACAAATAAAATTTTATAAAAATTCGCACAGCCTTTCAATTTTTGCAAAAAGGGGAAAATTCACTTTTGCAGATCTGCCAAGGCCCAAAGTCTTTTTCAGTATCAATACCCTCTCCCATCAGTAGTTTTAAGCATTTCTCAAAAGCATACATCCTCCATTAAAACTAACAAGCAAATCAAAATAAACCAAAGAACTCAAATTCTAGTTTTTATGATCTTGTAATCATGTTCACTTTGTATTTGAAATTGGGATGTGTGTGTGTGTGTGTGTGTGTGTGTGTGTGTGTGTGTGTGTGTGTGTGTGTGTGTGTGTGTGTGTGTGTGTGTGTGTGTGTGTGTGTGTGTGTGTGTGTGTGTGTCTGAGTGTGTGTATTACACATGAAAAGACAAATATCTCAAAAAAAAATATTTGGTGCATTTAAAATTATTTTTATCCTTATAATTATTTAATTTTTTGTATCTTATATAAGTTATACATGCATTTCAACTACAACCTTACATTAAATTATGTGCAAGTTTCAATTTATCATTCCATTTTCTTTTTATTCTTTCTCAGTAAAGAATAATGGAATATATTTTTAATTTTAAAAAAGGCAAAATGGACCATTTGTAATTTTTTAAAACAAAAATAAATGTCTCTACTAAAATGGTATTTTACTGATTAAATTAAATGACTTAATTAACTTAACTGCCAATTTCCTCTATTTGAGATCTTAATTTAAGTGATGATTGTTCATTATAAACTAATATGTTTTAGATTAATATTTAGTAGGCAATAAAACAAAAATGTGTACAATTATTTCTCCAACAATATACATATTTTTAAACAGAACAATCTGAATGCCAAATACAAAAACAACAGTTGTCTCCCTTACCAACACAAATTAAACATGTGAACAAAGGTAAAATTAAAGTTTACTAGAATTGCAAAATAAATGAAAAGGAATTAGTATGCAAATTTAATGAAAAAATATGAACAAATGTTTGATGACTTTAAACAAATTACTACTATGTGTTTATACATTTATATTTTATAGGACAATAGTAAATTGCATCTATTTTGGGGAGGGGGGGTGAAATTGAATGGTCCACCTAGCATGGTCAGAAACCCAGAATACAGTGAGGGGAACTAAGTCCCTTTGGAGCAAACCAGGGTAGAAAACATCTAAAGATGGAATGTCCTACAAAAGCTCCATAGATGAAAGAATGTTAACCTAACCACCACTGCCATTTGGATTATAGAATATACAGGTCAGACAGAAATGTTTCCCATACAATCAGCCAAAATAAACAGTCTGTTGAGGTTCATATTTATTGTTGACTTTTAAGCTTTGATTTTAACTTTTCTTCTCTTTTAAACACTGAAATAATTAAACTGATAATTAGTTGGTTGCACATATACATACTTATGTCAATCAATAATGATATATCATTTAATTTTTTTATAAAAAGAAAAGGACAGTAACAAAATATATCATCAAATACAAAGCAAAAAGAGTGTTTACATGTGCATGCATACAGGCAAACACACACACACACACACACACACACACACACACACACACACACACACACACACACACACACACCACAACAAACAAAATTCTATCAGAATAAAAATATTAACAAAAACTGTAACATGGTATACAAAATAATTCTACCCATGTTTGAAATGTTAACTAAACATAACTGCATTAGAATAAATAATTATATAATTACTAGTAAGAGTTTAAGAAAAATAATCTTTACTTGTCCATGACATTTTACTTACCAATATCATTTTTAAAAATGACCATTGCGACTCCTTCATCATCTCCAAACATAATTTTCTCTACATCTAGCTGTGTTTTTGCTTCCACAAAGTTTAAGATTTCATCACTTGACTTGGCATCAAGCCAACCATGTATTACAACACGATCTTTCATCATTCCAGGTGGTTTTTCAAGTTGAATTTTAAGATTCGTGTCGTCAAGTTTGTGATCTCGATTTGCAACTTTAGCAGCCACTAAAATAAAATAGTAAATAAGTATTTAACTTTATTTGTATAAAGCATTATAATGTTTATATTATGAAAAAAATTTAAAGTATATGTTGAAATTTGATAAACATCTTTATTTATTATATATATTTAAATATACAATGCATATTGTTGTGTGATAAAATATTATACTTTCATAATTTTTATTTTAATTAAATGTTGAATATATATATAGATGATACTTTATTTATAATTATTTTTAAAGATATTAATTTGCTCAAAATAAATATGATAAAGGTGTGTTGCTTAAAAAACAAAAGTGTTGTAAACATCACAGGATGTCAATGGTGCTTTAAACAAAATCAGAGATGAAAGCATAAATAGAGATGTGGACTAAATTAGAATTAAAACTATTGGAGATGAAAGCATGGGAAGGGATTTTGACTAAATTAGAATTAAAACTATGAAGAGAGAAAATAAATACTCAATAAATTAATGAAGCCAGTGCCATATAAATATGCTGATAAAGCATAAGTAAATTCCAAAAGGTTCCTAACAAAATCATATTTTATCCCAGGATTAGACTGAGAATAAAATAAATATATAAACTAAATAATATATTAAAGCCCTAGTGAGTGAATATGTGACAGACATTTTTCTTTACCATAAATTTTTGTACAACCTCATAATACTGATTTGGTTACCTATGTGGCAGCAAAAACAGCAAATATTTTTTTATTATTTTATCAGTAGTTCTCATATCTAGAACCTCAACAACATCTACAATATCTATGTTATTATTATATATGTGTAATATGAACTTGAATACAGTGGTAAATCCATGTCTATTTTGTGTATGAATTGTTTTTCATGTTAGTAGTGTGATTCACCATATAAGAATTGTGTATTTACTTTTATTTTCACTTCTTTGAATTTCACCATTTTCATTCCCCCCTCCCCTAGAGTGTATGACATTGGAAAGGTGTATGACTGATTTAACCACTGTGTGAAAGAGAAATGCCCCATTATGTTAATAAAAACTAATTCACACTGTTCTAGAACTCATTATTTACAAATTTTGAGGGGCAAAATAGTTCGTATTTGTATTGTTTCATTTCATTCTTCTGTTTGTCCAGTACTCACTACTATCATATTTGCACACTTGCATGCACAGCCAATAAAACATTCCTTTGCACAACAGAATAAATCAGGCCCCACCCAAATATCAAAGGTGTCTGTCTTGTGTCTTTTGTAAAATCTAAAAGACAATGTATTACTGTCACATGTCATGGGCTGTCCGTTCCCTCAACAGAGCGATACACCCCAACAGCCAAACAAGACTCCCCAGTCATGACACACTGACTTGTCATGCCCACATCCACCCACCGACTACTCCAGACATGTATCAATTAACATGCGTAAGAAGTGATTAACAAAAATAATAAAACATTATTGTAAAAATAATCTTGTCACAAATAAATACAACTAAGTTTTGAAACAGTCATGTATATACTTTTAATAAATGTTCAAGTCTAATCTCTTATACAGTCAATATTAACAATGACTACTTCGAGGAAACAATCTCTATTAAGGTTTAGAGTTCTTTTCATAGAGCTGAAAAGAGAAAGATAGGAGATAAATGACTGAGCACATGACTTGTTCTGCTGGGCCACCATATTTTGCATCATAGAAAAATACATGTGTGTTATGATGCATGGACAGTTCATAAATCAATAAGCACCAGGGTTCATCTTCCACTTGAATATGCAGTCGTGCTTGAGTACTCTTGAACCTACTGGTATGACAATGTGTCTGCATCCCCATTCTCACCACCATTGGCGTCTCCCAGTAGATATTAACAAGGACGACTCATACATTGATCATAGGAAAATCTCTCAAGATGAAGAACAACATCAATGAGGCAACAGGAAGGAAGAAAAGGAAGCAAAAGGCATGCCCTGAAAAGTGTGATGCTTTTAATCCAGTCTATAATTTTCCTACACTCTCTCACTCTCTCTCCAATCAAAACTTAGGTGTCTGCAAGAGAATTGTTAGCCCTCATATACAATTCACTTGATACACCTGTTATAAATCCAGTTGATCATTCTAACAGATTCACACATTCAATAATACAAAGTTAGCATATACATATCAAATGATCAATCCAAAAATATACAATATCTCCAGATCAAGGGATGAAATCATTCTAAGTCCATGAAACTATTCTAATATACAATTTTTTCTAAATTCATTCTCGCATATTGTAATCAGACAACTCAGAATGGCTCATGGTTTGCCTTTAGAACCAGACTGGCTATTTAAACTGGCTTTGTGTGTCAGCTAACCGGAATCACTCCTCCAGCCACCATTTGTTACTCAATCGCATTCACACCTACCTATTTAAGCTTCCAGCCAGAACTCATCTCTTTAGTCAGATGTCACTTTCAACCACCATTCGCATTCATGTGTGCAACTACAAATTTAAGCTTCTGTATCAGAAACCATCCTTTCCGTTATACTTAGCTCAAAAGGAGGCATGAAAAATAAATGGTGATCTACACCTCAACGTTAATCTTCTTTACAGTATGCAAGAGTGACTCTCGAGCATCACACTTGCATCACTATATACATATATACAGATGTGGTTTTCCCATACATATGTTACAGGTGTCTAGAATCAATGCTACACCTTTACTGCATGGCAGCATTGATAAGTTTATAACTATATTATTACCTGTGCTGTTCATATACAGTGCAACTTTCAAGCTGATGCACACTCCACATACAAATCCAGAGACCTTGCGCTTCATTTACAGTTTTCTCAACTGTTTGCTTTTCAAATGTAAGGAGCATGTAGCCTTGGCTGTGGTGATCTTGTAAGCTTTTTATTTTACCACCTCCAGGTCTTTCAGGATATTCAAAATACATATGTAACTGATTTAAACTGGAATTGAGGTTGACACCATCTACACGCACAAAGACATCATTTGAGGTTCAAGGGTCACTGCCGATGATTCCTTTTCTAAAATAGAATTGTTTATAAAGAATATTTGACTAGTTGTTTTACATTCTAATAAAAAAGAAATATAAAGCAATGCAGAAATATGTTTAGATTAGTGAATCATCCTGGTTCAATTGATTTAGTAAAAGTCAAGTTCGAGTGGAATAATTCTGTCACCAAACCCCACACCTTTGGATGAAAGATATTAAGTGGTAGTTTGATGTTTACCTGTACAGGTAGGACCTGTTCAGCTGTTCATCACAGAAATCCACATACACCAAAGATGTTTTTCTGGCTCATACTTTATGCATGCAAGGATTATGTTTACTGGTTGTGTTTGCATATGAGATTGTGCTTGGAATGGAACACGATGGACAGTACAAGACAATACAATACAAACATCACACTTCACCCTTTCAAAACATTGCAAGGTGAGATATTGTCTTTTGATGAATATTAATTAGGTTTATTATCCTATTGGTTTTCCTTTCATATGATGACTCTTGTCATCTACCTTGCAAATCACACAATCGCAGACATACTTACTACCTAGGGCTGGGGTAAAGTCCTAAGATATATGAGAGGATGAAAATGATGTATAAAGAAATAAAACGATAATTTTTAACCATACACAATAATGCGCTAATTGCTGCTTCTCAATAATTATGGTAATAAAGTTACATCAATAAACTAAATGTCAACAGGTTTGGGGGCTACAAGCCTTCTTGCAATCATACAATAGTTTAAGTCTGTAAATAGTCTTATGTGTCTATAATCAAACTACTGTGCATTTAGGTTTTTCTAAGAATGTCTTAACATTTTTTTACTCACTGTTCAAAATCAAATAAGAGAGACCGGTTCACGAGCTGTTATCAATTGTCAAGTAGAGAGATGAAATGAAGAATTGCTGAATTTGGAGATGTAGCCAAAAAACTAAGACTGGTTGCTCATCCTTAGCTTACCCCCTCTTTTAGCACACTACCAGGTGTCAAACGGTCAGTGAGCAACTATGCATCAGAAGTTGACTGCCTATCTGAAGGGAAGAGTCAAGCAGTCTCACCATGTACTGCTGTGTCAGCAACATGTTGTTGCACATCGCCATTCAGTGGGTGTACCCTCATGGCATGGAACTGCACTCCATCACTCCTCTGTTTGGAAGCAGCCTGCCCATCCACAGCATTTGTCCAATTTGTGTCCTTTGTTGTCTCGTAGTAAAATGTCCTGTTTGGCTTGTTTCACTCCCACACTATAATGATTTCATAAGTCTTGTTGTTAGAGTGGAGACGATTCACCCAATAACTTCCACCGTCTCTTTAAGCGGTCCGGCTATTTTCCCATCAAAGCCATGTATGAACTCAGAAAATGGTGACGTAAGATGATCAAACGAGAAGTTCTTTCCCCTCCCTCAACAATGAAAAACTGTTCATCTGTGATAACAAAAACAAAACTACACTCTCCTTTTATTACAGGTTGAGTTCCAATGTTCGAAAACTCTGAGAATCATATAGTCCTGAATAATGCACGCTGGCCAATCACTTCATGCAGCACATGAAAAATTGACTCTGCATTCATTTATCTTCCTACCTATCGCCTCAGGCATTTTCTAAAATGCTGAATACTAAATACCTTCAGTGCACTTCAATTTAAAGATCTAAAGTAATACACTTGGTAAAATATATCACACTAGATTAAATGTTCATAAATAACAAGTCCTTTTTATCAATCACCCACTCAAACAAATGTGAATGAAACTACACACACACACACACACACACACACACACACACACGAACACACACACAAATGCACAAAATTAACATTATAAACTTTTGCTTTACATGTGTAATTAGCAATACAGTATTAACAGTCCCAGTGTAATCTTTAATTCATAAGAAAATAAAAAAAGTATATCAAGGGTTTTGTTAGTTGCATGTATTATTTTTTAGCTAACGCATGAAAACAATTAGATTTATTCCTCCGGCGCATTGCCGATCAAAGTATGCAATGATCTGAGCGGGTTGTGTCCCGTCAATAAAATATATGCGGGCAACAATAAAGTCATGCATGGATAAAAATAATAATAATAATAAAAAAATTCTTCGGTGAGTTTTATTCCCTCCTATATTTGTGACAAATTCAAAATTGTTCCAAAGGACAAATAACGCACTTTATAAATGGTAATCAAATGACATATCATATCCATAATGATAATCAAATAACTTATCCATAATTGTATCAAATAACCAATCCATAATGGTTATCAAATAACCTATCCATAATGGTTATCAAATAACCGATCCATAACGGTATCAAATAACCTGTAATTTAATAGTGATGTGCGGTTCGGGAAAGAGTAACAGTGTGCTCGTACAGTGTTCTTTTACAGAACTGTTTTAATGGCTCGTTTACACTCAATGACGGAAACTCGCAAGGTATTAATAGATAACATTATAACAAATTGCAATGCATAATCACTTAAATATATTAAAGAAATGGAGGTAAGATAGAGAAGAGAAAAACCTGAGATATGAAGACAGAGAAAGAAAAATACAGAGGGGTAAGACAGACGTAGAAAGAGAGAAAATAGAGAGAGAGAGAGTGTGTGTGTGAGAGAGAGAGAGAGAAAGAGAGAGAGAGACACTAGTCTTGCATATGAAGTGTCTGTACAGCATATATAAAACTACTTAAAGTAAATGATAATCATAAATAATTAATTACCACAAAAAGTGTGTGTTGCGGTGTCGCTCCCAACGGAATATAATTTCTTGACCGTTTGACTGGATTATTAAAGTCACAAAAATTGTTCATTGTTACTATTACATTTATACCAAAATCTTATATTAAATCAAGAATATTAAAAATATTTTAAAAATATAATCTGCTGCTTACCCACTTGCTCTTCAAAGATGATATACCCGGAAGAAGTCTCCTTGTTGACAGATACCCACTGTATGTCCCCTCCCACAGGCATCTTACACTTGTCAAAATGTGACCTCAACGTATCAACTTTGTTGACGATGTCATCACCACGAACGTCAAGAATGCACGAGGCCTTGGGTAAATGATCTAGAGGTTGGTTGTGTTTGTTTATTATTAGCCGTCTCTCCATCAGTGTGTGATTATTCTCCAGAATACGCATAATCACTAAATAAATAAAACGTTGTCCCAAAACTGTTGTTAGCAAATTGTATTCGTTAAATATTTAGTACTTCATCAATTACAGCTACTACTTTGCGTAACGTATTTTTATGTATACGTTCAAAATAAACGTAATTTTATGTATGCGTTCAAATTAAACGTAATTTTATGTATGCGTTCAAATTAAACGTATTTTTATGCATGCGTTCAAAATAAACCTACAATTTATAAAGTGTTCAAACTAACTATATTTATTGAGTGGTGTTAATAAATTAATCTTATTAATACAACAATTCATTATGTTATTATTCTTTATCCTTAGCACGCAATGTTAACATTTATGACCTACCAGCTACTAACCTATAAAATATTTAAACAAAATTACGAGTGTACAATAGTTGTGTTTGTGCAAATATATATTGAAACTCAGTAATGAAGTGATGTTCACACACAATTTTTTCTTCAATTACTGTTTTACTGTCGATATTTGTGTGTTCTAGTTCATTGTTTTACTGTCGATATCTGATGTGTTCTAGTCATTGTTTTACTGTCAATATTTGCTCTGTTCTAATTCATTGTTTTCTAGTTTTTCAAAGTAGTTATAGCTTCTTCATTGTAGTATGAATTCTTGCTAATGTGTGTGTGTGTGCGTGTGCGTGTGTGTGTGTGCGTGTGCGTGTGTTATATTAAATACCTTTTCTGTCCATTATATTCGCTAACTTTCAAGACTAAATAGATATTTTTACATTAAAATGTAATAATAAACAAACTATTTTGAAGAAAGAAAGTGTTTTGAAATTCCTGAATTTACCATCTGGATCTTTGAATGTGATGAACGTCACTGCATTCTTAAGATCCATTTGAATACTGGACACCTCTCCACCCCCACCCTGAATTTGATTTTCAAAGTAATTTATCAGCATTCCAACAGTGGAGGAGCGATGGTAACCTCGAACTGCAATTGTTGCTGAAGTTTGGGCAGTGCTTGTAAATTGGTATGAGTGAGCAGATGGTTTGAAGATGCTAACCTTTAGCTTCTGGCCATATAATGAATGCACTCTCGAAAGAACTCTTTTCACAGCTGAAAAAATATAATATCAAAAATCAACATGCACACAAAAATGTACACGTTGTGTGTGTGTGTGTGTGTGTGTGTGTGCGTGTGTGTGTGTGTGTGAGAGAGAGAGAGAGAGAGAGAGTTGCACTGGCGTAATTTTATTCTGCTCTTTAGTTGTTTTCCAAATTAACTATTTTAAAACTAATTTCTTGTCCGTTAAAATTTAGAAAAGGAAATAAGTTCATATAATTGCTAGTTGTAAAAGATATTACATTGAATATGATGAATGCATTAATAAAGATAGATATTACTATTTGCAATGAATACAGAAAGCCATCTTGACGAGTCATACAAAGAGAGCATACTGAGACACCTCTCTGGACACCCTTCACTTGTTATGATTATTATTTATTAATTAACAACACATAACGAATTACAAGTGATGAGAATCTTAATTTATAGTTATTAACAATTCTCTCACAAGACCAACATGTCTCTCACTTGGCGGATTATAAGGGTGTCGTAAAACTCTACTCGTTACACATTAAAAATAGACGTTTAACTGTCGCGTAATGTTCCTGCAGGCGGAAACTTCTTGCTAAAGGAGTAATAAAAATCCGTCTTTTATTATGATTTTATTATTTTTATGAACCCCCATCCATGCACTATTACTCTAACATACGGTTTAATATATGGGCAAGACAGTTAATTAATTTAACAATAAAATTATTAAATCAACAATCAAATATACAACATATGAATATAATCAAAGGAGCGTTGACATTTAATCACTTCAAAACAATTTTTGATGAACAATAGACACTCGTTCAGTTATCCAAGTATAGACATCAGCTGTTTAATTCACACACAAACACACACACACACACACACACACACACACACACACACACACACACACACACACACACTTATATATATAATCAAGTTCATAGATATAATTCATCATAGGAATGAGTGTGGAATTTTAGAGAGATAATGTAAATAGCATGTCAATGTACTAACCTTTCAATGAATTCAGCAGTCACAATCATGTCCATATGCTCACAATCAAGCGGGTTACAATAATTTTTACAACTTCCTTTCTTTCTTATTAGATGACGGTCAACATTCCCTTATAGGTACATTATACAGCTGTTCCAGAATCCTCGATGTGCTCAAAAAGCACACAGTGGGGAACTGTCCAAAACGTCATATGCACTATCAAGAACATCAGCAGGAATGTTTCTGAAACTTTGTGTTCAAGAAACTTTTGTGAATTCTCGAGACCAAACTTAGGCCTCTATTTTCGCCTTATTGATTCTCGAACGGAATTCACAGGAATCAACTTATAGTAACACATTTACTGATAGGTTCGACGACAACGTTTGATACATTTACCAAAGTGATCCAGTAGAGTACAGTAGTCATTGCAGTCTGAAGTGGATACAAGGTTGTAATATAAGAATAAAAGTGTGCTCTTCTCTACCAAAGTCAAACTAAACAGCACTAAATTTCAGGCATATTTCATCTCTAAACTCCTTTCTCTCACACACATTCTCGATTTACAATCCTGCAACAATATTCATTAGCTGATACACAGGCAGCATAAGAAATATAGCATCGATCAAAATTCACAAGTATATGTACAACGCAATCAAATTAGTAAACATAGAAAGAATAGTTTAATTATATAAAGCATTCTCCAAATAAAATCATAGATCAATAGCAAACGCACAAAATATTTCGAAGTCCATTCTTCTTTTATCAGTCAATTAACTTATCATAAGCTAACAATCGCCTTTACAACTGGATTTGAGTTACGTCAAAATCAAAGTGATTAGAATAATTATAGACTTTCTTCAACAAAATACTTTCAGTTCATCCTATTTGGATGAATTGTTATGAACAAGTGTGAGACTGTTAGTCAGAAAATCTACTCATCTGCTTGACTCTGTTTGGATTGCATCAGCAAGTTCTAGCATATTCTCCACCTGATTTGTTTACTCCAAACATATCATCATAAGCTGTGCCCAAGGTCGGGTCACATTAACTTTGGCAACAAATATATAATTATTAAATTCTGAAAGAGGGATAGGCAAATTTACTCCACCACACATACCATCTTCATGTCTAAATCTCACAACTGCCTTTCTCTGTTGTGGGTTAAAATCTAAAATTTCCAATGCTCCACCCCCGGATTGGCGTTCATTTTCAAAATAAGAGAAGAAAGTCCTTTCTTCGGTGTTTTCCTTCAAACCTTGAACTTCCACGCAAAGGTTGTCAATTGTTACTGGTATTATCTTACTTTTTCGGGTAGATGATACGTTTGTACCATTTGCCTCTGTTACAGTTACTGTACAGTTGTCAATATGATGCTGCCGCTTCAGAATTTCTGGCACAACTGTTACAGAAGAATGTAATTGTTACAGTTAAACCATAAGACATCATTAATTTAAAATTACGCTCATGGGTAAAACAATGTATATAGTCATTGCCAAAGCACTAAATGAATAACATTGAAAATATCTGTAAGCCAGCATGCGAAACAAATGAAACACACTTTTCTGTAACGTCACATTAATTTTACCTTGTAAAATTACCTTGTAAAATTAATTAGTATAAGATCTAACGATGCCTGAATCCTCGTTAGAGGCGTTATGTTTAACCGATCGCATCATAATTCAGCCATCAAAATCTCATTCGCCCGTAAGCACGAGCTATCGCTGTAAGGTATGGCCACACTGTTCTTACTGATTACATACTGGTACTAATCCTTCTCTGCCTGAATGTATGCCTTCATTGATCTTACTGATTAAATAACTGTACTAATCCTTCTCTGCCTGAATGTATGCCTTCATTGATCTTACTGATTAAATAACTGTACTAATCCTTCTCTGCCTGAATGTATGCCTTCATTGATCTTACTGATTAAATAACTGTACTAATCCTTCTCTGCCTGAATGTATGCCTTCATTGATCTTACTGATTAAATAACTGTACTAATCCTTCTCTGCCGAAATAGATCTTCCACAATCCGTTTATTACTTGACACATAACATCAATTGTCAGAATATAGACTTTGCCGATATTGGACAAGATAGTACATATGCTATAGCCTTAAATTCCCTCAACAACAGGATAAAACCGTTAGACGAAATTTTCTGCTTTCCATTCACACCCTAAGAATGATAAACTTTCTTATGAAATATATTCGTGGAATAGTCCTCAGTGCAACATGACATGTTGCCATTAATATCGTTTCTTCTTTAAAGTTATTTGCATTCAAAAAGACATTAGTGGATGAAAGATTATCTTTACTATCTCCAGTGATAGTTCATGTGTCAGAATGGTTTCTATTTGTGATTTATTGAAAATATAACGTTTACAGTGACAAGGAGTCAGTAAATAAGTGAAATGCCAATATGGTAACCTTTACAGAGTAAGAAATCAGTAAACAAGTGGGAGTTCAAAGTGGTAAGTTTACGCGACAAGGAATCAGTAGACAAATGACTTATCGATATTGGTAATATTTACAGGACAAGGAATAAGTAAACAAGTGAGATGTCAATATGGTAATGTTTACACAAGGAAAAGGTCATTGTAGATACGAAACTTCACAAATACCTCCACACAGTTTGGTGAAGATTAACATGGATGAATATTCGAAAAGCTCAGTTTGTAATTTGAACTATTCGAGATGCACTATTTAAATCAATTTATTTTTAATTTGTTTTTCAAATGTATAAATCTTTCCTAAATAAACGAATTGTGTCTGTAACATTTATAGTTCTTTTAATGTATTTTGATTTGATGACATTTCTTAACACCGCATACAACACACACGTCACATCACACATTTCTTTCTGCGTAGGAACTCATAATACTACCTGAAGGGCTGACAAATGTTACAAGCGCTTCTTGCACTGTATAAAGGTTTATATTCTCTACATCACCACCACCAGATGTCTTGCTCTCAAAATAAAGCAGAAGTAGTTCTTCTGAAGTAGTTTTCTTTAAGCCTGACACTCTGATGGTTCGGCCCTTGTAAAGAGTCACTGTAAGGTTTGTGCCCCTTAGCGTGTGGTTCCTTTGGATAACTCTGTCTGCAACTGAATTTACATGTAAAGTAAGACATCAATCAAAGGTATTTCATAACATATACATAATTATTACTCTTTAATTTCTTTTGCTGGTTTCCTTTCTTTACCTATACACAAGACTTTCATAGATGTTTTACAGGAAACCATAAATATAAATATAGTTTATATTAATGAAGATATCATACGACTTAAAATTTGCAATATTACAGAAAACCATAACTATAAATATAGTTTATATTAATGAAGATACCATACGCCTTAAAATTTGCAATATTACTGGAAACCATAACTATAAATATAATTTATATTAATGAAGATATCGTACGACTTAAAATTGGCAATATTACAGATGCAGGTATTTCGGAATGAAAGTACATGTAGAAAATATCCATATCCACAAGATGGTGCTTTCTGCATCAAATACATTTAAAGTGACAATGCTTTCAATAGATAACTGACAGAATTAGGTGGCAAATAGCGCAAATAGCGCATTACGTCATTTAAACGCAGTCGAAATGGAGTCTCTAACCTCTTTCGTCAAATCATTCCACTTTTTTATACAGAGGAGTTCATTCTGCGTGGTGATACAGTCTAAAGCAGGGGTCGCCAACCTTTTTGATGCTGAGAGCTACTTCATGGGTACTGAGTCATACGAGGGGCTACCAGTTTGATACACTCTTCTAGTTTGCCTTTATACATTATTAATAATGTGAAGACTTAGAAAAGGCCTGCGGGCGACTCATGTGGTCTTTGCGGGCGACCTAGTGCCCGCGGGCACCGTGTTGGTGACCCCTGGTCTAAAGATTAATGGTAAACCGCTTCCTACAGAGTCTGAATGCCATGGTCTTGTGATACAAATTTCAAGAGGAAATTATTGATTAAATAACTGTACTAATCCTTCTCTGCCGAAATAGATCTTCCATAATCCGTTTATTACTTGACACATAACATCAATTGTCAGAATATAGACATGAGAAATGAGAAATTAAATATATTCAAATTGTATATCTTGTAGGTGTTTACGCTCATAGCTGATCAAGTTGTTAAATATCAAGATGAACTCCACTTAATCATTCTGATTGTCCATCTAAGATCTTTTCGCCGTATGCTAATCTCTACAAATGATGATTTTAAAGCGCCTATAAATGAGCTCAAAGAACCACAAATGATGATTTTAAAGGGCCTATAAATGAGCTCAAAGTATCACAAATGACGATTTTAAAGCGCCTATAAATGAGCTCAAAGTACCACAAATGACGATTTTAAAGCGCCTATAAATGAGCTCAAAGTGCTACAAATGACGACGCTAAAGTCACAAACACGTCTACGAGATCAAAGCATCCAGATTTTCACATTTCACTTCAACGGCCTGATTTAGTCCCACTCTCAAATGTTATCAATACAGAAGAATAAAGAAATGATGGGGACTTTGATTTATTACAACAGTTCTACAAATACACAGACAGAAAGTGTTAGTGAATACAGTTCTAAATCTGTTGAGTAGGATACATAATAAATGTTTTCAGAGCAATCGTAGCTTTGTTCATTGAACACATGTGCACATATGTATCCCTCACTTCATAATAGAGACCATGTTTGTCATGTCACATACACACACACACACACACACACACGCGCGCGCACGCACGCATATATAGAATAATACAGCGGTCACTCTTACGGTAATTATAGGAATTCAGTTATAAACTAATGCCGACACAGCGGCCAGAAATGTACACAATTTATAAATAAGTTATTCAGTACCCAAATGTGTTTTTTCTTGAAGTAATAAGCTAAAAACACAAATATTATAAACTATTAAATATGGGGACACATTGAAGTAAATATATTTTCATTGACATATAAGTGGATTGAAAGTGAAAACAACAAAGTCAAGCAGCAAATGCGAAAAGAATATATTCAAATATTTAAATGCAGCCGTCATACTCAATCAATGCATACTCACCTTCTGGCTTTTCAAAAGTTAAAAGAACAAATCCCATTGAGCGATAGTCTTCGATACATGTGATAGTATTTCCGCCTGATCTCTTACAGTTCTCGAAATACATCAGTAGATAGTTCAGATCCCACTCCTGGTTAACACCATCCACTTGCACAGTGGTTTGTGCACAAGGTCTTTGGTTGTGTTCTGATTAAAAACGTTTAAAATATGTATACAATGGGTAGTATAACACCCGAAATGCAAATAACAGAAGTGATAATTAATTATTATATTTTTATCTTGAATTTATTTAATTTCTTTAATTTTATTAAATGTTCGCTTCTCTCGCTTGCCCCGAATTTGTGGTTTGATTCGGTCAACGCACAGTTTGAGGTATGTTTGGAATAGTTATTATTTTGTGAACGTAGAAACTATAGAACTATAATGCTTTAAGGAACCTATTGTCATGTTGTTAAGTCAAATAATTGTATTTTTATTTCAGGAAAATTTTCTGAAAGCTGTAAAACTGGAAGGAGGAACTTCTCCTGACAAAATTGTGCATTTAATTTGTTTAATCATTTTAATTCCAGCCATGTGAAAGATTTTTAAATGATTTTTTTTTCTCATTTTTATATAATATAGCGATTTTATATATCTTCCTATTTATAGTGGCTGAAGAAAATGTATTGGTTGTTTTGAAACGTATATATTGTGGATCGTGCACAAGGTCTTTGTGTTCTGAAGGCGTCTTAATAAGCGTATAGTGTGACTTACTGTGACTGGGTTTATTAGTAATTATAACAATCATGTGCCTTTTTTTTTAAACACGTCAAAGTTTGTATTCAGAATCAATATAATTTAAGTTGCTATAGGAATTAAAGAAACTTTAAGAAAACTTATATTTATTTAGATATTTTGTTCCCACATCTCTATAATTTATATAAAAAGAACACAAAATTATCTGCCTTTTATAGTCGTAATAGAAACGGAAAGTGTTTACAATCCTAAAGTAGATGAGGATTATATATTATTTAGTTTTTCTGAAAGAAAAGTTTTGAACAAATTCCTGACGTCTGAAGTCATTGTGTGTTTATTCCGCATATAATTATCTTACAGAGCTTTTGGCCGTAGAAACTTACCACCATCACGTAAGCGACTAACTAAAATTAGTGACAAGAATTATTTCCTGAAATGTAGATAAAGAATGTTCGAGATACTGCAAGCATTGCGTTGTTTTGTAATCAGATAAAAATGACAGTTTGAAAGTTTCAAATTAATGATAAAATTTCTTGTAAACTCTAAGGACACATATTTTACTGACACAGGACTGTTCTCAAGAAAACATTTCTAATTGAAAACCATGTGCTCAAACGCTGGATTTTTAACTTTTCAGATTTAATTGCTTTAGCTAATCAACTAATGTTTATGAAATGGAGAAATAGTTATACACTGTGAAAAAAGAGCTAAATTTCTAACAACCCATTTCCACAAAGTGTGGACCTATCAGATACAAATATACTCGAATATTCGCCCTTTAGATATTTTAGTAGTAAGTATTTAATATTTGGATTACTATTACACTGTTTAAATAAATTAATAAAATATTACACATTCCAAATATTTTTTTTCATTATTTTTACTCCCCATGTTTGTTCGTGTATTATACTTTTATTAATCTCAGCTGTCTGTAGGACATTTATATCTGTAACTTTATTGAGAGATAGATGGTTTTATGTCTGTAACTTTATTGAGAGACGGATGGTTTCTTGGTTTTATGCTGTAACTTTATTGAGAGATAGATGATTTCTTGCTTTAAAAACTTTTAATTGCTCCTTGGTCATTCGCTCACATTTAATTACAGTTCCACTGAAATTGAAATTAACATAGATAAATGAGATCTATGTTTGACGAACTCATATTAATCCACTGCGTAGTATTAAATGAATATAAACTATATGACAACGATATGGTTTTATCACTTTGAAACCATTATTAATCTACAGTATATCACAAAATTAAATAAATGTGTAAAGATCTAAAATTCCACCATTTAATTAATAGCATAATTAATGCTTTTATTTTGTTTAATATTTTATTAATAATCGCATATTTCTGACTTGTATTTGAAGTTAGCAGATTGTGGTGTCGGCCAAATAATTTCCGACTCCGACTCCTGAAATTGTAGGACTCCTGACTCTTGACTATAGAGTCTGAATGTAGTTTATTACAAATATGGCATAAAATTATATACTTATGTGGAGTTATATGTATGAGTATGAAATGAAGAAGTGGCTTTCAGAGATTTCATTTTAAACTACTTTTAAACTGTACAATAATGTAACTCAAAATATACTCAATATGATAATGTTTATCTAAATTGAATTGGTTCTTAATAAAGATCCCTTCTAATAGGTTCAGCTTCATTGCTGCTCTCAAATCAGATTTATTCAAAAGTACGGTAGTGTATGTTTAGCGCTCTATTCAGAAGTACGGTAGTGCATGTTTAGCGCTCTATTCAGAAGTACTGTAGTGCATGTTTAGCGCTCTATTCAAAAGTACGGTAGTACATGTTTAGCGCTCTATTCAGAAGTACGGTAGTGCATGTTTAGCGCTCAATTCAGAAGTACGGTAGTGCTTGTTTAGCGTTCAATTCAGAAGTACGGTAGTGCATTTTTAGCGCTCAATTCAGAAGTACGGTAGTGCATTTTTAGCGCTCAATTCAGAAGTACGGTAGTGTATTTTTAGCGCTCAATTCAGAAGTACGGTAGTGTATTTTTAGCGCTCAATTCAGAAGTACGGTCAAATTTCTGAACCTCTTTCAGGGATTGGTAAAAGAAAATATTTTGAATTTATTTAGACACGATGGAGTAGTTCTCTTTCTGCGAAATTTTCTAAATTTGAGCGCCAAAGTTTTCACCAATCCTGTATTTTTGGATATTTTTCAAAATCCCCTCTTCAAGGTTACTGTTATTCAAGAGGAAGAATGTGATTGATTGCTGTCATACAGCGACACACCTATCATCTCATCTTTCTCTTGTATACCTTTCATACGATCTTATAATTTATAGAGCAGAATTTTTTATTTATTTTTAGCTCACTATTTCAATAACTCCACAAATTATATTTCACTTCCGTTGCTTAAATGTACTAAATTAATAATTAACTTGAGATTTTCCTTTACCATCTTTAAAGTTTTCTTTTACCATCTGCATGGTTCAAATGTTGATCTGCCCTAGCCTTGTCTCGTAAAATTTATTAGTAATTATAACATTTTTACCGACTCCGACTAAACTAAAAACAACCGACTCCAATTGCAGTTATATGACACGGAAATTGTATACAAACCTACAGTTAAATTCTTAGGCGTTATCTTTCAACATAACAACAAATGAATAAATACCTGGAAGGATGTGTAAACAGAGCGAACAGAGGAATAAATCTAAGTAGTTAGCAGTCAGAAATTGGGAGTCAAAGCAAAATCTATGTTAAACTATTGACATGCCTTCCTGATGTCCAGGGTATTATATGCAGTTCCACTCCTAATTAACCTAAGTCCAAGACTAAGGAATAAATTCATCAGCACAAACCAGAGCCCTAAAAGTAGTATTTTGGAAGTTCAAGTAAATGCTTCGAACACAAGCATAATAGCACAGAATGGACAAATGTCAATAAATCAAATAATTACGACTAGATCAACAGCATTCTACCTAAAGTTTCAATCCATGCCAGACAACCACCCTTGCAAAATAAACATCGACTCTTACCAAAAAGATACACTTAGTAAATTCCTGGAGTTAGAAACCAACCTAAAAACACCAACTCAAATTTAACCACTGAAATTCCAGTATACAAGCAAACATAGCACAAATGAATAAAAGCAAACTAAACACCCCTCAGCTAACTAAAGCAATGCTATAATACACACTTTATTATAACTACCACGACTGGGACGGTATGCACACCAATGGGTCGCATGACTCTACATCATGAAAAAAGAAATAGGAATACACATCCCCAAACAACATGGCATTAGCATCCGACTTCCAGACAACACATCAATATTCTGTGCGGAACTCATGGCAATCTCCACGGCCTTAAACTGTGTATGACAAAATCGACAAACTACTTGTGAATGGATATGGTGTCTCTGATTGCTTAATGTGTGACAATATTCATATTTTAATAATTATTTCTCCACATTCAATTTCTTCGCTCCTGCAATCATACACTATAGCCAAGACAGGGTCTTTGTCTTTCGCGGTCTGGGAGTGACCTGTCAAGCCCTGGGGTACGGTCACTAGCCAAAGATAGCTTTACTGAAAATAACATCCAACTCAACCTCACTCAACGCACAAAGAACACTTACGAGCATTCAAGAAACTCGTCTTTACATCATAGGAAACACAATACTACAATGAAGCAAAATGTAGACGAATAAATTATGATAGATATAGAAGCGCCAAACCAACATATATAAATAGCATTAGAATATATCAATCTTTAATAAATAAACTAAGATTACAAATACAAAGAAATAAGAAGCCAATGTGGCCATAGACTAAACCTAGACACATAATTAAAGAGTGCAGTCTACTAAGACAGGAAAGTTATGAATTTACAATGTATCTACACTGAATGTTATGAGTATTTTAAATCCACCCAAGGATAAATACCATTAATGCCTACATCAACTAGCAGAATTTATAAATAAACACCCCCAAAGGGATAGAATATAAATAAAATAGTCACTTACTAGACATAATTAAGCAAAGAGTAAGTCAGTTGTTAATCAAACACAATATGCAAAGTAACCCAAATTAAACAGAGTAGATCTAGAGAGGAAAAAGGCAACGTGAAATGAAAAACGGTCCAACCGGCTCTTGAGTTCGAAAAGAGAGGCACTAAGAGTGGTGGGAATCTTACAGCAGCTGGCAGCATGGTTAGCTTAGGAGAAGACCTGGGGCGGGGCGGCTGGGGACCAAAGAGAAAAACTCACTCTTTGACCTCTCTAGGCGTGTTTCAGGAAAAAAAATGAAAGCATATAAAGGAGCTAATTCCACCAAGTTTTCATAGTCCAGTGTCCACCTCCCGTTCCCCATCATACCCCTTCTCCCAGTGGGTAATGGATGAAAGCCGGAAGCGCCCCAATATATTAGTGGTAATTGTAGGCGAATTTTGTCAGAATCACTAGTGAGTGTTACTGGGTTTATTACCCAGTAATGTGTACAAGTAGTGATTGCTACCTGGGGTTATTACCCAATAATGTGTACAAGTAGTGATTGCTACCTGGGTTTATTACCCAGTAATGTGTACAAGTAGTGTTACTGGGGTTATTACTAATATTAGCCAATAATGTGTACAAGTAGTGAGTGTTGCTGGGGTTATTAGCCAGTAATGTGTACAAGTAGTGAGTGCTACCTGGGTTTATTACTGTCACGAAAAAAAGGGGAGAGTAATCAGAAAATTTCTTTTTTCCCTTGATTGTCTCCACTTGCCCCATGCGCGACCCAAACAGGACGTTCGCGGGTTCATCTGTGAACAGGGTGAGGTTAAATAAGGGTATTGAAAGCAGTTCGTTTTCCAATTAATGTCAGGGCGCTTGTTTGTTTTGTTTAGATACACTGCCAGCAAGTTGGCTAAGTTTATATTTTTAACATTTTTATAAAAATATATTTGATAAATTATTAGTGTTAGAGGTTTGATAACTATGTTTACAAAATTTGGAAAATGTGTTTAGTTTTTATTAATATTTCTTATTTATATATTTCATTAGGGATTATATTTTAGGAATTTTGCACCTCTTAGAGTAATGCACCTTTCTTAGCATTTGTAGCGTAGGAATACACACACGAATCTTGCTTGTGAGAACTGTTTATGTATAAAAGGATCGATGAGAACTATTTTAAACCAGTGTGCATCAGTCTG
The DNA here is from genome assembly GCA_028829895.1 of Sinotaia quadrata. NCBI lineage: Eukaryota > Metazoa > Mollusca > Gastropoda > Architaenioglossa > Viviparidae > Sinotaia > Sinotaia quadrata. Next base: position 43,444,254 of record CM054180.1, read on the forward strand.
GACTACAGAGAGGTGAGGCCTCTGATTAGGGCCTACACCGAGTTTGGACAATCTTTCCATCTTCGTCATGACCAGGGAGGAAAGATCTGAATATTCTCCACGTAGAGTACACAGTTAGACATTTTGTCACACTCAATTTGCCGTGACAGCCTAATAGCTTGTCCTTATTACTCTACGTGGGTTCGAACCTTGAGCTTTAGCTGACCACCAGTGACCACAGGGTACTGCTGGGGATTCAGGATTGCGTCGAGATAAGGATATTCTACGCCACTCATGTTTCAGAACTGTCGCCGTAAGACAGCCTTCCATGATAGATGTTGGATTTTTGGAACCATCGCAGAAGACAAGTGTCCATGAGCTATAGATTTTGGATTTTGGAACCATCGCAGAAGACAGGTGTCCGTGAGCTATAGATTTTGGATTTTGGAACCGTCGCAGAAGACAGGTGTCCGTGAGCTACGATTTGTACTGTCGTCGAGGACAGCCATCCGGGTTCTTCAGCAGAGAACCGAGTGTCTCAGCGTTAGACATGGGACAAGAATTGCCATGTTTTTCGTCATCAAGTGTGTTTGTTCGTAGATATCAGTGACTGTAACTTTGTGTTCGCTAGTGCGTCGACAAGTCAACGTTTATTTCACACTAGTAAGTAGGAAAACTTTTCTTAGAGGTGCATTACTTAGGTAGGATAGTTATAACATAAACATTATTATCACTGAACTATTTTTTACAAACAATTGTTGACATTATTATTAGTAAGAACATTTATTCTAAATTTTTGTGGTCATTACCGCTTGTCACAAAACGGGAGGGCTCGTTACAAGCCGACCCTGAGCTGAAGTTAGAGATGCAAGGGGTGAAGTCTATTTTTGGCCTGCTCCGGTGCACCTCCAAGAAAAGCCCATGTGACGTATGCCAGTACTACGTCGTGTCAGGTTGTTACATAGACACACATGACATACACCATTGATGTTTGGGTGGGGCCCAGTTTATTAGTGTCATGCCAAGGAACGTTTTATTGGCGGTGTGTGTTGTGAGTGTGTATCATAAATGTGAATAAATGGACGAACAGACGAACGGTGCAAAACAATAGTACAAATTCTTTCGTCCCTCTCAAAAATTATGAATAACAAGAGAGTTGAAAGATGTTTAAATCAGGTTATTTATTTCCCGATTTAAAAGGGGCACTACTCTTTCGCACAGTGATTAATCATTCATTCAACTTTCCAATGTCATACACTCTTTGGGAAATAAGGGGAGATGAAAATGATGAAATTCAAAATATAAAATAAAGATTAATTACACAATTCTTATGCGGCAAATGTGGCCGCTTTAACAATAGTTCACATATAGAATAAGCATTAATTTCAACATTAAAATTCTTATTTTGCAAACAATATAACAGTGTTCATTTTCTGAGAGTCCTAGGGTTAAGTATGTGCGCGTTAGCCGTGCTAATTTTTACTCACTATTAATGTCAGAGTTCCAAGGAGATGACGTAATCTCACACGTCACTTATAAGCGGCACTTCAAGTGAAGATCACGGCGCAATTGAGGCATCGCATTACAGGTGAAGACTCTGCAGAATCTAGGCACCACTTTCAGATTATCACGGGGAGAAATCTGAAATTTAGCTGACTGTTGTCAGCCTCGATAATTATCGTTGTTTGTCGTGGGAACGGACACCTCAACGACGTTTAGCATTATCGGGTAGAGTCGTCCAGTGGGATGTGTCGTCGCATTACACTGAGTGTAGAAATCCGGATTGTCTGTGAGAAAATCTCGGTGCTAGCCTCTCAATTTGCGGGATAGACTGCCAAAACGAACTCAGACAGGGGGAAGAACAAGTTGGTCCCTCGTGTCGTTAACTGCATACAACCAGCGTCGCATGCATCGGGTTTTTCTTGACAGCGAACTTTCCACTTTGCCAACAATTATACTGAGTAATTTTGCCTCGTTACTCAATATATGGCATCAGACGGATGGAAAACGGATAGAAAGAGATTATTGCAGCTTTCCTTTATGAAATCTCTGTACATGAGATAATTCATACGTGAAGTTAGACTGGCTTCAGACGAATCGACGTTTTCAACATTGAGAGTAAAAGTCTTCATTTTGCCTCTTATATAGCTCTCACTGAAGGTTTCCAAAACTTCCAGAAGCTATGTCCTGTGACATGATTTTTGCCTTGGATATATAGTGGTAATCGTGATGCACGCTTTTCTGTGGTCAATTCTAATGCGCACTGGCCATTTCACTCGTCAACAACATGTGACGGTATTGCGCAGTTGTCCCAATTTATTCAATATACATATCCTTCATAAACTAATACATATATTCAATATGATAATTAACACACACTGCGTCACGAACGTCTGTCTACTAAAGAGATCTTAGGTGACTGATACTGGAATTACATGCTACATATGGAAAATAACAAAACTCGGGTTACTTCAACTAGTTTTGTTAGCGGTTTATTAAAATGAAATAAAATATAATTTCTGTCCCTCATTTCCTGTGACACCGCTAGAGTGTTTTGTATTGGGGCTTCGCCCAAAGTATTGTGCCACTTGGTTTTAGCAGTAGAGGAAACAGTTATCACCGTTTATTACTTTATTTTATTTTATTGTTTATTTTTAGTTTATTCATCATATTTCTTTCATCTTTTCATCTCTCATTTTCCCCATCCCATGAATGTCGGGTGTAGACGTCTCGGAATGAATGACTAACACCGTGTGAAAGTTAAGCCCATTTTTTTTGTTAAATTAAATTCTTTGTAAACTTTTTTTCAAGAGTTGGGCTTCCTTTCTCTTTTTTGAAAGTGTATGTTGATGTGGTTGTTTTTTGTTCGTCCCGTGCATCCCTCACACGACATTCACACGCCTGCTCACACACACACACACGCCGGCTTTTCACATTTTACCCCACACTCGGAATAAAGTTATCCTATCCCCCACAAGATTATTTGTGGTGTCTGAGTTTGAGAATGGTCATCAACATCTGACCATTCAGCGTGATCCCGGCAAATCGCGGCAACTAGGTCTGACCCCCCCCCCTACCCACCGAGGAGGAGAGAGGGGCCAGTAACAAACCAGCAGCACAACAATGGCAGCCGTGACAATTACCCAGCAATGAATACAAGTAGTGAGTGTTGCTGGGGTTATTACCCAGTAATGTGTACAAGTAGTGAGAGCTACCTGGGTTTATTACCCAGTAATGAGTACAAGTAGTGAGTGTTGCTGGGGTTATTACCCAGTAATGTGTACAAGTAGTGAGTGCTACCTGGGTTTATTAGCCAGTAATGTGTCTCAAGAAAGAGACACTAGATTTATTTGAAAGCATAAAGTCACTTCCATGACGTTCACTGTTCTTGTGTTTGGCAGGAGAAATGCCATGCTAGTCAGTGTATAGAGTATTTGTATACTATTTTTTATGCTGACTTAAAGTTGGATAAATGAATAAGCCTTGTGACGTCTTGTTTTAAACTAGCTAGCACAACCTTAAAGTTGTTTTATTTTCTTTGTTAACAACATGCTAGTTCGCGTGACTGACACCAATATCGTCACCAATATTTTAACTATAATTTACTCAAGAACACTGAGCCATGAGAATATATTTGCTCCTTGTTTACGAATGGAAATGAACACTAGTAATTGATTTTTTTAATTTTTACTCTAGTTTGATAATTATCATCTTTTTGTATTTAATGTATTTAATTAAATAGTTAAATTTATGCTGTTGTGTTATTCCCTTCTGTCGTGTAACTCACTGTGTGCTGGGGTGTACAAATGATTTGTTCATCCACTATGATGATTGTGTAATCTATTTTTATGTCTTCCTAGTATTGTTTAGCCTAGAAAGAGAGGGGCTGGGGCTGAGCCACAAGTGACTTTTAGTTAGGCATAGGAAGGTAGTATTTTCCATTCTAGAAAATGACTAGCCAGTAGACAGGGATTTTAAATATTATAATTAAAAATATAATAATTAAATTTATATTGTAAAATCTTTATCGCACCTGGAGGGGGGATGAAGCATGGGGCTAGTAACTAACAACAGGCTTTAGGCTTACTAAAATCATATGTGTATATCAGCAACAGATGGTGTTCTGACAAGGACATCAAAGCCAGAATCGGGAAAGCTAGATACGCCATTATTACCCTGAGACAAAAGTCTGGAGGACAACATCCCTATCTGTCCGCAACAAACTACAATTTTTAACAGCAATGTTAAGTCTGTCTTCCTCTATAGCTCAGAGGTCTGGAGAGTCACCAACACCCTAACCAACAAGCTCCAAGTATTCGTCAACGGCTGCCTTCGCAACATATTGGCGATCAGGTGGACAAACAAACTAAAGAACACCGATTTGTGGCAGCGAACAAACCAAGATCCCATCGACCAGCAGATTGCAAGGCAGAAATGGCGATGGATAGGATACACCCTGCAGAAACACCCTCATGACATCACCCGGCAGGCTTTGCATTGGAACCCCCAGGGAAAGTGATGGGTCAGTCCCCTAAGACTACCTGGAGACAATCCTGCGAAGAGGAAATGAAGAGCTCCAACCTGTCGTGGGGTGAACTGAAAAAGGCTGCCCAGAATTGAGTGCGATGGAGAACTGTTGTCAAGGCCCTTTGTTCCATGGGGAATCCAAGGAAATAAGTACGCAAATCATATGCCAACAACATGGTTACCAAAACTACAAAACCAGCCTTAAATCATTATATATTAGTAATTGAAATAAACCATAAACCATATGCCAACAACATGGTTACCAAAACTACAAAACCAGCCTTAAACCATTCTATATTAGTAATTGAAATAAACCATAAACCATATGCCAAGAACATGGTTTTACCAAACCTACGAAACCATTATTAATCCAATGTATATTACTAAATGAAATAAGTATCTTATACCAAATGCGTTACCCAAGTTCAGACCGCGCCGCGCGATTCAAACTAGCGGCCGATGACCTACTTTGCTGCCAGGCAAAACAAGCGCTACGCACACACCCCTCTGTACACACATACATCCACCCTTCCACAGATAGATAGATAGATAGATAGATAGATAGATAGATAGATAGATAGATAGATAGATAGATAGATAGATAGATAGATAGATAGATAGATAGATAGATAGATAGATAGATAGATAGTTAGTTAGACAGATAAAAAGAAAGGTAGATAGAAAGTTAGATAAACTATTTTAAATAAACAATTTTGGTTTTCCTGAATGTTTAAACTTTATTTCATTACGAACACACCGGTGAAAAGTTTACTCGAAAAGTCAGGCCAATACTTATGCAATCAAACCATCTTAATACGCTCATAATCAGGCCTCATAGTAAATAATTAGTATTAAAATAAATCATATACATAATCTGTAGGATCATAACTAACAATATTCATCAGACTTAAAAACATTTCCTAACCTTCAAAAACACGATAAATCATGCTAATCTATACTAGGTCTCATAAAGAAAACTAACCTGTATGATCACGACTGTTGAAATTAATCTTCTCCAAGCTTTTCGTATTAGGTTCCTCACAGCTTTCTTGAAAAACACTGGATGTAGTTTCCTTTAAATAACGAAAAAGGATTGTTTTGAATCAAGATATAATTAGGTCAATGTATGCAAAAGGTTTGTGAAATAATTCAATACTGGAAGTACGATAGATGTTTCTGTCAAAGCTCAATCATTATTTATAAAGTGCATGTATGTTTTTCTAATTAAATGACTGATAGTCATACGAAAACAAGTAAAATCTATCTGATAGATAGATAGACAGACAGACAAGTAGATAGATAGATAGATAGATAGATAGATAGATAGATAGATAGATAGATAGATAGATAGATAGATAGATAGATAGATAGATAGATAGATAGATAGATAGATAGATAGATAGATAGAGAGACAGACAGATTCTGAAAAAATGATTACGGGGTAAGTGGTAATGGATTCCTCGTCTGTGAAATGCTGAATGCTTTCCGTGAGTGTGTGCCTTTGAGTACTTTCGTGAATCCAACATGCTGTGTCAAACTCCTTTGAAAATAAAAATATATATGTTCAGGCATATGATTATTATCAAATTCCAACGCTAGATTTTACTATCCACTTCTAGACAGGATATGCAGAAAGACTGTGGACTAGATATAACTACATACATGAAGTACGAATGTGACTTTAATGTATAGTGTAATGCTAAATCTCAGGCTTTGGACTTTCCTTTTTAATTTTAAATTAACCAATAACATTTGCTCAGGTATCTTTAAACTAATAGTGAAAGAAAATAATAGGAAAAGTGAAGTATACACATTTTATGTCACTTATAAAAATAAAGTAAAAGTGAAGTATACATTTTATGTCACTTATAAAAATAAAGTAAAAGTGAAGTATACATTTTATGTCACTTATAAAAATAAAGTAAAAGTGAAGTATACATTTTATGTCACTTATAAAAATATAAGCTTCCAATGCATTTATGAAAATTGCCCACTCACAATTTATTTTCATTGAAAACGGCATTTCATAATATAAATATTTGCATGTTTTAATTGTTTGTCAATTAATAATCTACGTGCTTGCGTTGTTAACAGTCAATACGACTCATAAAAATATAATTTCATTGCCTTCGAGTTTCCAGAAGTTCCAGATGAATGACGTAAATATCTTCTTTCTTTGCACGTGCACGGAAAGCCATCTGAAAATGCTTGATCAAGGTTTTCTGGAATGGGCATTTGAAGACGTGACATTTCTTTTGACAACTCGCTCTTCAGGCTTTCTGTGAGGTCTTTTGATTTTCCACGAAAAACATTTAGCAAGACGTCCCAAGAAAGATCGCTTTTACTTTTACTTCCTTCACTGTTATTAAACAGACGTTAGGAAAACCTGTACATTATGACTGCAGACTACAGCACATTTCATTCAGGCATTTTTTCTAGCTTACACTACAGCACATTTCATTCTGGCATTTCTAGCTTACCCTAGAGCACATTTCATTCTGGCATTTCTAGCTGACACTACAGCACATTTCATTCAGGCATTTCTAGCTTACACTACAGCACATTTCATTCAGGAATTTCTAGCTTACACTACAGCACATTTCATTCAGGCATTTTTCTAGCTTACACTATGTGACAGACTTCTGACCCAATTCTGTGTCACGAACTTCTGACCCACATCCGAAACTCGAATATCATATTCGAATTGAATTCCTTTGTTAGAACCCTCCCGTCGTGCACCAGCATGAGGAAAACACACAGTGAGTTCATCCCTTGTTATGTAACTTTAGACGACAGTCGAGAAAGTTCGGATCAACAAACATACCTCGTGATCTAGTCACGTGATGCATTCATGCACTACAATAAATACTCTCGACGCGGTAATATTCTTTACTCATAACGCAAACCGGCCGACACACACCAGCTCTTGAGCACCTTAGTCGCTGAATATCTTGCTGAGTCGGAAAGGAACATAGGAACCCGTGTCTTGTACAGTAATTCTACTTTAAGAAGGTAACACGTCTACTTCTTACAATGATATTGCATTTTACTATTTGTATTTTTGTATATGAATTTATGTATGTATTTGTGCGAATTATTACAATTTTCCTCCAAGCATAAGTGATTCGATAGAATGACTAAAGCCTAAAGATTTCATTGTATATAAATTAATTGTAACCTTTTGACTTTAATTTGTATAAACCTTAATTCTCTTGTGCCGCAGAACGTCTGTGCACGTTGCGAATTTTCATGTAATTCAAATGATTCTCTTGCGTGTAATTTCATTGTTAAATTGTAAAGCACTCATATTTAATTTGAATTATATTTTGTTCTCCTTGTATGAATTCCATTTTTGATGAAGTAAATGTTTGGAAATTCATACGTTCATGTAATGTTAAAAATAACACACATGTGAATTATATTGTATCTTTTATGAATATAAATATATTGTAAAAGACATGATAGTCGAAGATTTAAAACTAAGCGCATTGTATCAGTCACGTGCTTGGATGATTTGCGAATGTAAACGCAAATCGCTCATAGAAACTACACTCTTATTTCAGAATGGGTTCTTCTCTGCCTTATAATACGTTCTACGTATTATTGCCACCTTCGCATCACGTTGGGTGCGTGTTCCTTTATTCAACCTTGGATGGACGATGTTACAATTCCATACCACCTTTGTTGATGGTGTTCTGCCATGACGAAACCCTAGTGTAACAAGTCGAGAGACGACAAGTTATTAGAAGCTACGGATCGTACAAGCATCGCTTGATACGTGGAAGGATCGAACTGACCTTAGACCACGTGTTCATCAAGACTACTGAGACATATAAGTAACTAACCCGAACTCTGAATCCATCGAATGTGCTGGCAAAAATAACTTTCTCGAACATTAACTTTCAAGCCGATTGAACTTGCCTTAGTTTAGATCTGAAGCTGTGTCTTCGTAATTGATTGTTATTGTTAAATATTAACAATTAAATTCTTTTATTGTTAATACCTCTTTCGTAGTGATTTTTATGCATATAGACCTAATCGTGGTTTGGATGGGGGATCGACTGAGCTAAATGTAACATTTTGAATGCATAAAGATTTAAGAGAGTGTTACCGGTTTCCAAACCGGCTATTGTACACAAGTTGTCTGTTCGTGAATCTGTTTGTCTGTACTACAAAGGCGCATTTTCCTATGAGACGGAAGATAATTTGAGCAACCAGTCTGTTTAAGGAAAGAGGAGAAATTAATTTATCTAATTAAATTAAAGTTCTGTAAAATTCCTAAGCAGAGTCTTTAAATAAAAACTGGTCATGTAACACACTACTGTAATTTAATTCAGGCATTTGTAGCTTACACTACAGCACATTTCATTCAGGCATTTCTAACTTATACTACTGTAATTTCATTCAGACATTTCTAGCTTACACTACAGCACATTTCATTCAGCATTTCTAGCTTAGATAGATTCTTGAATTACGCCTACAAAAAGCACTTAATTGAACGCCAACATAGCAAGCACCGAGAACTGAACAACCACTTTGAAAGCACTTTAAATTAAAAACCCATCTTGAAAGCAATCTAGCGTATATGAAATTTTAAGTACTGTGAGTATTTTGGTTTATGTTAAATGGATGAAGAAAAATATCAAATTGATCAAACCTGGTACACGTCATCATATTCCTAAATGACCTAGTGAAACACTCCATCGACTTGTAGAGATCATGGATTACACATATATAATTAGACAAATTCGGACTCACCTCAGTTGGCTATGCTCTAAATGCATATAACTTCTTATGATGACTGGGTCAACAAATTAACGGCCCTTGTTTGCCCGGGAGAACAGTGTGGCTTTGCTCTGTTTCTGGTGCATCTAGTGCCAGATCACAAGTTACATACTTTTGAGGGGTGGGTATAACTGTAACCTACTTAACTTTGTTTCACCCGATGGTGCACAGGCCCAAACTGGCATCCCATTGCTAGGTGCACATCATGATTCGCAGGGTGGAGTGGGGAGAGCGTGTAATGACAATTGTGTCAAGAAGCAGTCCCGCACTCATCAACCTATGTTTGCGATAATAATTTTGCAATACCTCTGTTACGTTTCCAGTATTTCTTTATAGACCCTGCCTAGGATAATTAAGGACTTTAAAAATAATAGATTAAATTAATTCCTTCTCTCTATCCTATACAGACTGGTTGCTCAACTTATCATTTGACTAACTTAAAAATGTGTCTTGTAGTACAGACAGCAGATTTACAAACTGATAAATTGCGTACGTTAGCTGGGTTGGAGTCGTTAAATTCCTCTAAATTAATATGCATTCGTTACGTCATTCAGCTCAATCGCCCCCATCCAATCCATGAAAATCATTAGGTCTATTATGCATAAAAATGAACTATGAAGAGGTTTAACAATTAAAAATAAGATTTAATAAAGTTTAACAATTTAACAATAATCAAATACGAGCGCGAAGTCTATTTCTTAACTCGGCACGTATGTGCTTAATGTTCTTTGAGAAAGAGTGCCCAATTGTTTCTTATGAATTTTAGTCATCCGACTGTGTCGCCTGGTCTTTTGTTCCAGTCCGAACCCGGTCTATCTCACTGTAGTTGCATCAGTGGAAATGCACGTGGCATACAATGGAAAACTGTCTTTAGTTTCGCCGCTAGTGAACTTGAGAGTAGACAAGCATACGCCTACACGTTGGCGTTGCTCTACAATGGTGGTGGACTTTGGAAGAGTTTGAACTCGCTCAACAGAGTTCAAAAACCGGTTTGTACAGGAACCATGAAGAAGACAAGATGTCTAAGACGAAGACAAAGACCGACCTATGGAAGCAAAATGAGTTCCATAATCGTCTGCTAGCACGTTTCGCTACTTAAGCACGATCAGTTCAAATGCTCGAATTAGAAATTCGACTAACGCGTCGTTTACAATTTAGATTAGAAAATATAATCTTCTCACGCATGTTACATTTAACAGTGCATGACGTATGAATCATCAAATATTTACAACGTTAAAATTAGAATTCATACAAAGGGACAATTCAAATCAAGCAAAGCGCTTCACAATTTACAATTAAAATTACACGCAATAATTTGAATTACATGAGAGATTCATATCGAGCGCAGGCATTCCTGGCTCTAGTGAATTTAAAATCAATATAAATTAAAGTTACAATGGAAAAGAGTTACAATGATTTATATTCCATAACTTATAGGTTTTCAGTCATTTCAACAAACCGTGCTCAAGTTATATAGCAATACATAGCAATGCATAGCACAAGTACATACATAGTTTAAATATACAGAATACAATCAAATAAAAGTGATACCTTATGAGAAGTTGAAGCGTTATCTCATCTATCGCGTCGGTCTGTCCGTTCCTATACAACTCGCGAGTAGCTGACGTACGGGTCGTAGCTTGTTGTATCTCGGAGTACAAGACGGGTGCGTTTTAACCATATTTATAAGAAAGCATAGAGCATATCACGTGACGGATTGCTTGGCATGTAGTTGGTTCTAGAACCTAGACAATGGGCCTAAAGTTACATAATGTCCTGACCTCTTTGTTGGAAGCTTCTCGACACAGAAGTATCACGAGAGAACTTAAACAAAGGGTTTTCAAATCTCGATATTTGAAAAATAAACAAGTGGGTCAAAAAGTCAAGACATTTTAATCAGACTGTGACAACCTCTCACACCTTGTGGCAGACCATATCTAAACAAGTAAAACTATCATCACTTATTTCTAATAACTTCATTTCTATTCTCTGATAAAACTTATCCTGTTATTTCTACTGACATTAAAGTTGAATTGTATTGGAAGCATAAGACTGAATTACAGAAACTATGTGATTGTGCCTTCATGGAAATAATTGATGTCAAGTAATCTATTCCAGTGTATTTGTCATATGTATATTTGATTGTTGATTGTCACTGATATGAGGAAATATTATTAATTTTTTTTCTGTAAGTGTCATCATACTCTAAACAGTTACTGAAAAGCCAAATTAATTTAAACATAGCAAAGGACTAAAATAACTATTTTGTCAACAATGTGAACCTAAGTGTGGAAACTCTAGCTGAGGAAGAAATAGGTTTGATAGTAGTTCGTGCCAGTGAATGGAAAGGCGTGATTAACTTTCGAGGACCATGCATTTACCTCTCTGTGGTCAGCAATGCCAAGACAATAAATCATGTCGTGTACGGGGAATATGTGTAGGCCACTGAGACACTAATTTTGTCTGTGAGAAAACAGGCTCTGAGTTTTGGGATGCAAAATGTTTTTAAGAATCACCACTATAAAGTTTGGTAGTTTACAGTTAGATATTGTTATTGTGAAATTGTTTGTTGAAATAGAATTTTGAGTTATTTGAAGTTGAGATTTATATGAGTTTGTGTATACAACCCTTTCTTGCTATGACTAGTGTACTCTTGCCAGGTGGTGATGAGTCACCATAGTAACGTAGTTTTAAAAATAAAATAAAAATAAGACGTGCTCTGAGGGTCAGTTGTGTGCTCTGAGTTAAGTAGAAAACAGGAAATTGAAGGTCAACCCTAAAAGTGTCAGCTTGAAATTTGATACCAAGCAATAATGAGAACGTGCAGACAGTTGGCAAGATTCCAGACTATGTGTGTGCTGGATGGGGGGTGCTTCTGTGCTGGAGAGTGTGTGTGTTCTAATCAGCTCAGTGAAAATGATGTACAAGGACTTTGCATATAAAAGGGGAAGACGGAGACAGAAACAAATGAAAAACACCAAGAATGTAGAGGTTGGTAGAGGGGTAAGAAAGACCCTCTGAGTTTCTCCCTGCCTCTGTACCAAGGACTCTACAAGCTGGCCGGCAACCAGCTAGAGAACTCTTGGACACTTCAATAGAATGCCAGACATCTACCTGGCTGTATTTGAAGGCACGCCGTCAGGGCCGTCAACAGATCAAGATGGACCAGTCGTACGGACAGTCATCTCGGGTTCTTCAAAGACTCTGTACAAAGAATGCGGGTGATTGGCTATTTTCCAGGCAGCGGAAGAATAGACTGATGGAAGTTTAGCGTCACGGCACTGGGAGATATTGCAGATAGGCAGTAGGCGATCATGTGAGGCATGTCACGCAATATAACGGCAAGGTTGACCGTTAATTAACGTAAAGAGAAGAAATGAGGAACTTAAAGAGAAGAAATGAGAAACGTAATGAGAAGATAAGATGAGAAAAGTAATGAGAAGAGAAGAAATGAGAAAAGTAATGAGATGAGAAGAAATGAGGAACGAAGTGAGACGAATGAGAAAACGTAACAAGAGTTGAGAAGTAGGCCTAATGAGAAGCGTAATGAGAGAGTGAAACAGTAGCAGCAGGGACGGCTGTACTTGGGTTCCAGGGAGCAAATCAGTGTTGAGACGTTAACGGTGTTAGCCTATTTTAGAAGTGGTACTGCTTGAAGGATCTTGAGTTTTGTATTTATTTTATTTTATTTAATCATTCATCATTCTTTTCTTTCTTTTCTTTTCCCCCCACCCTATGGGTGTGAGTTGTGGATGGCTGACTAACCAACGTGTGAGTGGAAACCCATAGATCAATAAATTTGAATTTATACTTTGACATTGAGACTTTTTCTGTCTATGGTTTTGAAAGAGTGGTTGTGGTCGTTGTTACACATTGTGTTGTCTGTGCTGTCTACACTTCACCTTTACCCATATGAAATCACACATGCAAACATATCAGCAATACGTAATCTACATGCAGAATAAAATTCGAGCCAAATAACCATCTTGGAATTCTGTGTGTGGATTTGTACTAACATCTATGCAAGTCTTACGTGGCGTCGACTAGCCACCACCCCCTTTCTTCGGAGAGAAGGGTACCGGTGACATTATTTTAATAAATTTATTGACATTCTCATGCATACTGATAATCTTTTGTTGGAGAAGAAATATCTCTAATACTTTAGTAAGAAGTTTTCCACCTATTGAAAATTGTGTAACAGTAAATGTTCGTCTTTAAATGTTGAGGAAAAACGTTGGCTCCTACATATTCACCAAGTGAAAGACGAGTGGTGTCTGTTGGAGGATCAATAATAAAATAACTTCTCATTAGTAATTGTAATTAGTTTTGGATAATTAATTAATTACAATCATATCCATTAAATAAGTGGCATTGATGTCACACAATGTTATCAAAGAAAACATGTTTCTGTAGATTACAGAAATCACTAGTATGAAGTACTCACCGATACGTGCCAAGATCCACACAATCATTATGTAAGAGCAGACTCATTATTGTTTCTTTGCGCATGCGCCCTGTGATGTTGCAGCGTAAACAAATTTCAGAATTGTTTTCTTCTTCCTTCTTCTCCTGCTGCACAGTTTCAGTTTCGTCCTGGACTTTGTAATGGTCAGGAATTTTAATATGAGGGTAAAGTTCAAAAAGCCCTGGTGCGACCTTGGATTTAAATGCATCCACAGAGAGGAACGATAGAAATACCCATAGTTTTTCTGCCTGCAAATAAACAAATGCGATCTCCATTATAAATAATGTAGAGTATTTCAAATGATGTGTAAGATATTTTTCGTTATATGCTACAATGAGACAGATGACGAAACAGCTATTAAAAATACATCTTGGTCTGAAAGTCATAGGATATAAAGTGAAGGTACTGGACAAACAGAGATTGAAACTTCACTGAAATTTGATCTGTGATAGATTGCCTTCGTGGAACTGCGCATAGTGTTTCATTCTAAATAATAATATTATTTAATTAAAATGGTTTGGGTAAATTTAGTGCATTATATGTCAAAAATATGACTATTCAACAGTAGTTTGACGTTAATAGGCCTACAAGTAAACCATTATGGCCTTGACGTTAATAGGCTTACACGTAAATCATTATGGCTTACACGTAAATAATTATGGCCTTGCCATTAATAGGCCTACAAGGAAATCATTATGGCCTTGACAGTAATAGGCATACATGTAAATCATTATGGAATTGGCGAAAGGAAGGATATACCAAGCTGCTGAGTGTTGTGGGCTATATTTCATTGAAGATTTCAAGTCTAATCTCATAATATTTTAATGCAATAGCTTGCATTTTTAAAAATATGTAGCAATATTTAAATAAATTCAAATAGCCAAATTTCATATGTACAAACATGTCTTGTGTGACAGAGTCAAGATAAAATCGTGCTTGAATTCTTAACCATTTTTTATTTTTCTAATCTGTTATTTTGGAACGCATTTCTTTGTTAGAGCAAGTAACCGTCATGCTCTAGTATTCATTAGCTTGGAAACCTCGCATGACGCAATCATCTTGTGTTCTAAAGTTACGTCATGACTCACGTCATGTAAGCAGTGATGAGATCTTCTCGAGGCTGTCTTTTGAGTTGGCGGTCACCCCCACCCCCGTTAGAGAATCAGTCATGGTCGCGCTACCCTACACAACGGATAGAACTCGTCATTATCTCCTCACGCATCTTCAGTCCATCAATCAACGTATCGGCGTGGATCGTGAGAGAGAAAGGCAGAAAACCCGCCCGGTTGATTCATTGCTGTGTATAGAACCGGTAACACATCGATTTCTTAGAATATTATTTGTATTTGTATTCTAAGCTATCTTTGTGAGAATCTATGAATATAACTTATTGCAGAATTGTATTGTGGCAATCTCCTCCAAACACGTGATTTGACAAAAGTGAAGCTAAGTCAGAAATGTTGTGTACTATAAATTAAATTGTTACCTGGAAAACCCTTTTAATTTATAAAGTAAAATAACTTATGTTATCACAAACCCTCATGCACGTTTGTGAATTTCTATCGGCAATTTAAATTCATTTTGGCGTATATTATTTCATTGTAATTGTAAAGCGCACATGCGTGATTTTTAAATTGTAACTTGATTCTTTCTTATGTGAATTCCGTTGTGGAATGTAGATGTTTTGGAATTCATATGTTCATGTGACGTTAATTGTAAAACGCACATGTAGACCATTTGTATCTTTAATTAGGGCCTATAAATATTCAAACGATATTGTAAAGACACAAATAAGGTCGAGGAATAAGCTATGCTATTGTTCAAACCAGGTGCATGGATTGCTAAACTGTAAACAATCGCTCATAGGAATTTATTTATTTCCAGAGCGGGTTCAAGTTCTGGTTCCTTATGCTTGAAGGTTGTTCCAAACTGTGTGGGCGGCTGGCATAATCCGAACTGATGAGACGTTGTTATCAAGTTAGCTGTGAGTCCAGGACCAACCGAATAGTGTGGACCACGGGCTGCATAAAGATGCTATATAGAAAAAGCTAGGAGATAAGTCTAAGACTCTTGAACTAAATAATTATATCAGAATCTGTGAAGGATCCAATTGACTTTTAGAACGCACTTAATAAGCATAGTCTTAGGAGACTTGATGTCGTCTCTTTGATTCATTTGCTTGTTATTTGTTAACTTTATTAAATTCTTTTTTTTTTATCTTGTTTAAACAATACTTGTATTTAGTTTCTTATGCAATAGACCTAATAGGATTGGGGGTGGGGGCGAATGAGTCACGAAAGGAAAGATTGAATGCATATTTAACTTTTATTGTTTAACGTTCCAATCCGTGCTTTGTATGCAAGTTTGCCTGTCTGTAAATTTATCTGGCTTAAACTACGAGTTGTAAATTTTATGGGGACTGAAGGGTAAATTTGAGCAACCAGTCTGTTTCAGGATAAGGGAACGGATTTAATCAATTTAAATTCTAAATATTCTGAAGCAGGGTCTTTAAATAAAAACTGGGCACGTAACTTGACAATGGATTGTAACTTAAATAATTTCCATTACATACTACGATGAGAATAGCCATCGTCTTATAATGTCTGCGAGTGGGTTGAGATATCTAGTGATATCACACAGATTGGATATAAATATGTATTGCTTTTTTTAAACACCAAATTAAATGCGTAACCTTATAAATAAACATTTGTTAAAACGAAACGAATATTAGATATAAGACAGCTTGATTTGTGTAAGATTTTCAAAAGGAGAAAAAGTGTAGTTATAAATAAAATCAACATAGTTTACATGCTTATATAATTTATTAAAACAATAACTACATTGCTTTATATAAAAATAAATGCATTCTAGAGAACGTAAGATAGCAAATTATTGACATACAATTTATATTTAAAAATATCAAGTGAACTTTATGCATATTCAAATATGACTCGCGTTATAAACATATGTACATGAATGCAACATAAAATAGAGCTAAATGACACTAATGAACTAAAAAGTGATTAGCTAGCCTGTAAATGCAACATAAAATAGAGCTAAATATACTAATAAACTAAAAAGTGATTAGCTAGCCTGTTGTTTGCGGATGGTAACATCCTTTCCATCCAGTGATTCTGCATCGGTTTCCGTAATAACATTGTCTTCAATTAGCCTGTCAATCCATCCGCTTTCTTTCAGCTGTATAAATTTCACGAAATCTAAATGAATGTCTTTCATGAATCGTTCAAACTCCTCTTGGGTGTCTGAAAACAATATTACACTAATATTTCACCAACATAATTTTACCTCGGAACATGCATTCAGAATCGTCTCCACATTATGGTAACGTGCCAATAAATACAGTTTAGTCAATAGGTCATGTCCACAAGTCAGGGTATATTACAGTTGGGGGTTGGGGAGGAATATTCTTGAGCACGATATTAAACTGAAGATCAGTCTGATTTTTTTTTTCTATCAGCTGATTCATCCACCTTTGAAATTAATAAATGCCATGATAAAGAAAAATCGAAGATAAAACTGATTTTTCGTATCAGTTGTGTTTATTCTCTACAAACTAAATAACTTTGTATGTGATGACATAAAAGTAGAAGCTATATTTAGCTCTAGTAGAAAAGTTACTGTAGACGTACTGATCGGACAATATCGTTTCAAGCAAACGTGAAAGTAAGAAAATAAGCAGAATAAAATAAAAACTAAAGATACCAAAATAGTTAACTTACTCAAATTTAGACGTATGGAACCCATTTTGCTTCTGCCTTCTGTTTCCATCAGTAGTCTGCCACCAAGTGAACATACTCCCTACAATAATGATACAGCTCGTTCAAGTCATGTGTGTTGTCTAACGACACTGTTCGAGGCATACATTAAGCAAATATGCATGTTATTTCCTGCAACACGCAGATTTAACCTCCCGTTTTCGATTATTGTTGTATTTTATTTATGGCTTTCGGACTTAAGCCAGTTCACTGAATCATACCGGAAGTTTAAAAACGTAACAGTAATTCGGGGATTCCCATAAAAAGAGATACAATTTAAAAACACATTATAATAAGCATTAGATAATCCCTCCCCCCCCCCCTTCGCACAGCACTGTTAGTTTATCATTATTTATAGAGAGCTTCCGTATTGAACAAAAGAGCCGAGCGACTCCGTTTTAGCAGGTCAATAGCAATTTATGGTAACATTAACTGTTCGGAGAACAATTTAAAAAATAAAAAAAACTTGGATGCCGAGAAAACTTAAATAAATATAAAAATAAGATTAATCATATATGTATAATATTCTCTTTACCAAAATATCTGCTGAAGGGTTAAAATTGAAATTATGACAGAGGCCCAACTGAGTGATGCTTTGATGTGATGTAGCAAGTCGGTCTAGAAATGATATATTTATTATATTAGCTAGTGACCACATAAGTTTAGAAAGCATATTTCAAATGCCATAGTCCCTCACCTCTTGGAATATTGTTTTAGAACTGGTGTCAAAAACAATGTAGGCCTATATTTTCAAGAGAAGCCTATTTCAAGGAAGGATACAATAGAGGCAAGAGTTACGATTTTGTATGCACAACCATACATCAACATACTTGAAATATTTCGATGAATACACTTTTGGCAAGGATTCTTACATTTAATACTCAATGCAAGCACACGTGTTCTGTATGCGGAAATAGATTTCAAATCCAGTAATTTGATGAGATAATTTAATTTGCAGACTATATATAAAAGTGAACAGATAAGGTCCAAGTAGTGACATCAACTAAGAATTATTAAAGATATTAAATTTGCTTCTAGTTTTGTATCTGTGAAATGGACTCCAAGGACATTACCAGACGACTCCAGTTATGTGAATGGATGTGCTAGTGTCAATGATTATTTAATGAAGATGATATTAAAATATGAATTAATTACCTCTCCACTTCCAATCCGTCTACAATCATACACTAGGTCCACGACAGGGTCTTTGTCTTCTGCAGTCTGGGAGTGACTAGGTCAAGCCCTGGGGTACGTCATTAATTACGTCTCCCACCCCAAGTGTTACCCGTCCAGATAACCGACTCCTAACTGAACGAACCTATTCTTCAGTCCCAAAGTCGTTACCAGGCCCTCACAATTTCTCCCCTATTAGGTGACAGACTTGCTCTAAGAAATGTGTCGCGACTGTCTTTGTCAAAACGTAAATTACGTCAATTTTTACGAGCCCCCACTGTCCCCTATACACATTTGCCTCAGTTACGTAATTGAGTGAGCAAGTTATTAAATTTAACAAAATTTATTAAAATATAAAAGAATAATAACAAATTAAGTTTAAGAAATTTCAAATAGGTTTCACATAGGCAGAATCCGAGATTCGCAGATCTCACAAGAAAAATAACATGTTACTTTAGGAAAGAGTATTCCCTGCTATCTGTCTCTTATAACAAATATATTTTAGTAATTCTTAATTTAAAGGAAAAAAAATATATGACAAATTAAGTTTACAAGATTTGAAATTTGAGATTTAAATTAGAATTTCTCCTTCACACTTCAGAAACATATTATAGAAAAAAAGAGATTATAGCAACATTCATAAGAATTAGAAGACAGGAAGAACAATACAAGAATTAACAAAATCACAGAACATTTACAGGTTTTCACGAGACAAAACAAGGATTTAGATCACCTGATAATTTGCGTGTTCCCGGCCAGTATGTATATCCATAAATTACAGCTTGCTGGAACAGTTCAGAATTACCTCAGGTCTTTAGTGTCACGAATGTTCGAATTCACACATGTCCGAATTTATCACAAAATTCCAGTCCAGAAAATGACAACCAACGTAGATCAAAACATCAACGATCCAGGTTTTTCTGGTCCTGACAAGTGCGCTTGTCCCCTCAACAGACAAGACTTCGTAAATTCGTCCTGATCGCCCCTTTTCCAACAACGGTTGTGGCCAGAGTTGAATTCCTCGGTAAAACCCTTCATTCAGATTCTCTTCCACTTGTGTGTGCGATACAGTAGGCTTTCCTTAGGCGTTACTGTAGGCGTCAGTAGGTGTCAGTAGACTTCACGGTAGGCGTTTACCGTAGGCGTCCTTCAGCTGTAAATATACAAGTGATTTTTTTGCCATGCATCAGTCTCGTGAATTTAAATATCATAAACCTGCAATTTTAACATTAGTTCTCATTTAAATTCTTTTCACATAAGTTACTTCCTTCTTGCTAGAAAAAATGCAGTTACAGCTTTACAATATTAATTAAATGAAAATCTATAAGTGCAAATAAGAAAAGATAAATTTTATCTAAGTACAAAACATAAGTTTTTACCATCTCAGACAATCTGGCTTGCTTCTAATCGTGGAAGGACGCGAACACGAGATCCCTTGGTATAACAGAATGAGCTAGCAGCCCGGAGACAGCCTATTTAAACTATTCGCAAAATTCCCCGTACTAATCTGCCCTAAGGATAGACTCTTTACTCTCTGCTGACTATTGTTCTATAGTTTCGCTTCAGTGCGTCTGCTGAAAGGCTAGCTTGTTAGTACATGCGGTTTAGCTCTTTAGAAGCTGCTCGATCTGAGATCGCTGGTCGCTCTTTCCTGACGTCATACGTCTCTGTTACGTAATCGTAAGTGTCTTCCCTTCTCACGCGTCTGTGTGCACCTGACTGTAAGTGGTTTGTCTGTCTTTGAATCTCCGACTCTATTGTGAGACCAAAGCGTTCCCCGTCTTTAGAAGTATTGTCGTCATGGTCTGCCTAGAGATGCGAGAGTGTTTCTTGTAGATTGTCTACCCCTGTTGAGCGTCCACCCTCCCACACCCTGGTTAAGTCAGTTCGCTTCTAACCGAGGCAAACATGTGTGTCCCTTTGTCCTGGCTACCTAAGACAGTTACTTCAAAGACTTGTTTTCTCATGAAAGAATTTCTCTTATCACGGGAAAACCCTTTCTAAATATTAAGAAAAGAAAAAATTAAATAATTTCAAATTTAATATTTTACAGTTTGCATTTTCTGCGTCACAGTATCGTATAAAGTAAAGTGAGTGATTTCAAATTGTAAAACTCTTCCAAGATAAAAGTTCCCCTTAGGTACTAATCGTGTGCATTACTATTTGTTAGGATTTAGGACATGTTTCGTACTCACAAGGCGGGCAGACAATGGTCTGTACTTTTCTTTCAACATATCTAAATTTGCGCGTACGTGATTAGGACATGTTTCGTACTCACAAGGCGGGCAGACAATGATCTGTACTTTTCTTTCAACATATCTAAATTTGCGCGTACGTGATTAGGACATGTTTCGTACTCACAAGGCGGGCAGACAATGATCTGTACTTTTCTTTCAAAACATCTAAATTTGCACGTATGTAGTTCGGACCTGCCTAGTCAAAACCGAGCACAGAGCACGGATATAATTATTTAATTTCATGAACTGTTTGCTGAGTATTCATGTATTTCATGAACTCTGCTATTTAAATGTATTTCATGGTCAAATGTGAGTTGTTTTCTAACTTGGCAATACATTTTAATTGAAAGCAATCCATCTTTTAACTTGTCAAAAAAAAAAATAGAACAAAGGAATGCTCTTATGCTCATGATCGAGTTTAACCGATCTGTTTCATCTATAGCTTTTAACTCCAGAGGTGCCAGCTTTTCAAATGTGTTGTTAGATGTGTTAATAAGTCTTAACCAGTATTGACTACATGTAGTTTAACTATGGATAGGAAGTAGATATCTTCAAAAGACTCTAAAATCATAAAAGTGTGAGTAACGGAAATAACTTTAAGAAGACGTTTGCATGCAAATTCTTGTCACACTCAGTTTGGTGACTGTCACACCAACACCAGAGCACATATTTATATAGCAAGTCAGGCAGTCTGATCTCCAAACAATTTCAAGAAAATATCACAACAGTTAATTCTACTCATTGCATGTAAAATATCCATTAAGGTTTACATTTCTTGATCAATACTGGTTAGCTGTATTAAGTAATGATTTATAGAGATGAAACAATTGTTTTATATAAAGTGTTTTAACTAAATATTTTGTCTTCACTTTATATCTGTGCCAAAAAATGTGCTGGTCAGAAGAGCTACTTAATAGTTTATTATGTTCTAATATTGAAAAAGTCTTTCTTCGTGTTACAAAATTTCTGTATTTTTCTTTCATTTTATAAGGTGATTTGTCTTTCACTTTTAGTTTATTTTTTCTAATGTTTATATGACAGTTTTATAAGAGAAATTATTCTTTTAACAAAGTTAAAGATGAGTGTTACATACCAGTGATTCTTTAACGAACATATCTCAGTATCAGGCTTTAAAGTTATCATTTCTAATATACACTGACGACAGACTGGTTGCCTAATTCACCTTTCAGCTTTTACAATTAAGTTGCATTCGAATTTCGGCATTCAATGTAACGACAGGTAAATTCGTGCACAATGCATGGGTTAGAATAGTTATCTTGACTGATTACAAAATAGATTATCTTTCAATCCACATTCGGCTCCGCTCCCACCAAAGTGCGGTCGTACTCTAATATCAATTCTTTTGTTAAAATAACAAGAAATAAATTAAATTTACTTTCACTATTTCTCATATTTTATCTTTCAAGGTAAAATACGATTTAAAGGTCGATTTGTAAGTAGGCTACTCTATTTGTTTATGCCACATGTACGGATCAGCGAATAAATAGAATGAAATTATATTTTCAGAGCGGGTTTTCAGTTCAATCCGTATGATTACGTTCGTGAGTTTGGTTTTTGAAGTTCATACCTGAACTTCGTGAGGATTCTAGGTGGATCCTGTGTGTTCAACGTGCTGAGACTTACTGAACACTGGGTCTTACAACTAAAGGTTGGAGACTTACTGAACACCGGGCCTTACAACTAAATGTTGGAGACTTACTGAACACTGGGCCTTACAACTAAATGTTGGAGACTTACTGAACACTGGGCCTTACAACTAAAGGTTGGAGAGCCAAAATCGACGAGTTGTGTGACAGCCATTAGAATCTCCGATATCCAATGATGCACTGTTGGGGGAGTGGGTGCTGCCATAACTGATGAAAGATGAAGATAAGTGCATAGTCCGAGAACTCTGAAATCTAGTCTGTAACTTGTGATTCATCCAAACTCTAAAGACAATAGGTAGCCCTATGACCTTCATATCAGGAATTATCTTTTGTTAATTGTTAATTTGATTAAATATTATTGTTGTTATCTAATTACTGAAGTTGTCTAATTATTGCAAGGAAGACCAATTAGGACTGGGTTGGGGGCCGAGAGTCATGATGAATGTTCGTATGCATAATTAGTTGTAATTAGATAATGTACCCATTTCGTGCTTTATTACATAGGTTTGCCTGTCACTAAATTTAATATCTAAACTAAGGGAGTTAATTTAGGAGACTGAAGGGTGAACCTGGGCAACCAGTCTGTCATCAGCATAGGTGAATGTTGAAATTTAATAATCTTTAAATCCTGATGCTGTGACAGGGTCTCTAAACAAATACTGGAATGTAACAGTCAGAGTGACAATATTGGAACCGTTTGTTTCCAGCCTAACCTACAGACAGGCAGGTCGACTTTGTGAACCAGAGTGAAGTGATAATTCGCCATAACAGCATCAGTGGAGGCTGAGATTCAACACTAAAGATTTGTGTTTAGGAACAATTGTGTAACAGCATGACTACAGTAACAGCTTTTGTGAGTACTCATAATAATCTATACCCAGTTGCATCAGATGTCTAATGTCCACTTTGCAGTGGAACCCCAGGGAAAGAGATGGGTCAGTCACCCTAAGACCACCTGGAGACGATCCTGCAAAGAGGAAATGAAGAGCTGCAACCTGTCATGGGGTGAACTGATAAAGGCTGCCCAGAATCGAGTGTGATGGAGAACTGTTGTTGAGGAACTTTGTTCCACATGAATCCAAGGAAATAAGTAAGTAAGTAAGTAAGTCACAATATCTATAAAAACCTCAGTGCACATAGATAAATTCAGATTAAGGAACTTGAGACACTTTAATTCAAAACATTATTTATTTATTCATAAACTCGTTGGACTTGGGAACTATTGTTTGCAGAACCACTAGTTCCAGAACTTTTGAAGTAAATTGTCATTGATGCAATGTTATACTATTAGGGTAGTTATTGATAGCGGAAGTTATCACTCTATTACTTAGAGAAATCTGGTTGTATTTGTTATATATATTTTTATGTCATTCATCATTCATCATTTACCACCCACCCCAGAGTGTATGCTTGCAAATGTCTTGCAGTGATTGAATTAACCACTTCACAAAAGAGAGCCCATAGATAAATAAACATAAAATTTCACTTTTCAAACTATAAGCTTCATTACTCTTGTTTTGAAAAGGCGAGTGCGGTTGAGTTTATCTCATCACATCTCAATTTTATGTTATATTGTTTTTTGTGCTGTCCACTATTCTACCATTCTACCTTGCATTCTCACACACATGCACATCAGCAAATGTAATCCTGCATGCAAAATAAAATAAAACTTAAGCCAGACAAACAGCCATGTTTTTTCTCTGTGTGAATTCTGTGATACCATACATGGTGCTAAGCCACCCCCACTTTCGCAAGAGAGCAGGGTGGTGGTGACACTAAGCTACATAGGAAAATACTATAAGTATTATTAGGACTGATTTACATGAGTGACATAGTCCATACTTCATCACAGAACTTTAACACTGACTGCACACCTATAATAAAGTATAACAATAACTACACTTTTATAATAATGAATTACCATATAACTTTGAAACTGGTCTACAGAGTCAATATTAAGAGTGAAGTTGGCTCTAGATATCTATAATCGGAAAACGTGGCATTTTCCAAAAATATATCTATGGAATATAAATTTGACATAACCTGATCACACATCTACAGCAGGTATATGTGACAACCAGATCACACTACTTAAGTAATCAATGTCGCACAACCTGATTACACTGTTTAAGTAGGTCAATTGATGTGCCTGAACACAAGCAGTATAATGAAATGTTTCACCAATACATTTTAATTT
Organism: Sinotaia quadrata; assembly: GCA_028829895.1. Taxonomy (NCBI): domain Eukaryota; kingdom Metazoa; phylum Mollusca; class Gastropoda; order Architaenioglossa; family Viviparidae; genus Sinotaia; species Sinotaia quadrata. Next base: position 43,469,060 of record CM054180.1, read on the forward strand.
CAAATAGAACAATTCACTTTATTAAAGATAAATCATACAAATTATCATTTAAGATAACATAATTTTTTTAACCAATAAAAGGTATGGATGTAAAATTATAGGCAAAATCAACTGGAGGAAAATGTATACATAATAACTCACTCTTGCTTGCATGTGTGTGTGTGTGTGTGTGTTTACATATATGGTTTGCACAATTATACATTAATCATATATATGTTTACAAGTTTGAGAAAAAATGTATGAATATTAAAAATTGTCTTAATATAAGCAATGAAAGAGTGTTCATAAAAACATTGACTATGAACAATATCATGAAAGTATGTCTACATGATTAGGAATGTTTCAATTTTACATTGGTTAATATGTTATCAGCTTTCTATATATATATAATTTAAATGTCAGTATTGTACAGCTCAATTTCATTCAATAGTATTTTGTCAATAACACTTTATAGAATTCAATTTTAAATCCTACTGTAATGACTATGACACTGATGCATTGCATTCAGTTTTTAAAAATAATAATTGTATATGTATATATAAAATCATTTGTGTTTACATTCATTCTCATACATTTGAGAAGAACAGTAATTATATTTTAATGATAACAAATATGATCATCACTATTGGTATAGGATATAATCACACTGTACAATACTGAATTGACAGGAATGTTCATCAATTTGCAAAATAAATTCTGTCAACAAAGTGAACATATAAAGTAGTGACTGTATTTGTATAAAATTAATGCTGAACAACAGTGCACATGTACTGATGAAGCATTTACAAAGCTGAAGAAGGTTCTGAGTCAGTGCATTATGTTTGCAGGTAGAATTCTTAGAAGTCTCACAAACATTAGAAAAAAAACACCTATCCTACATAAATTAATTGTCGATGTGTTTTAATACCATACCCTGTTGATATGTGGCAGACTGGTATAAACTTGAAACAAAGACCAAGCATCATGAGACAACACCAGTGATTGACAATGAATGAAAACTGTTCACAAGTAGATACTGTAGATATTTACTGCTGATGCTAAAATACAGGGATATCAAATATTTTCTTTAGTGACAGGATGTGTATCACTTTCACAATAGTAGTATGAAAAAACAATGTTAACAATAATTTGGCGGGGGGGGGGCTATGATTAAATTAATACTGTCAGTAAAAAAAAATCAGAATTAAGAACTTTGTGCATTAAAATGTACATATGTCAATTGTTTTCAAATCTAATGTTGCTAATATTTGTCAGTTAGCATTATACCTTTCATACTAAATAAGAAATTCCTCACTATCAGTTCCACAACTCTAATGATAAGAAATATAGGTTCAAAGTCCACACAAAGATATTATAGTCCATAACTCTTGGACATGAGTGATATCAATGCTTACCAAAACTATTACTCCACATTTCAAATTTTTAGTTTCTAATAATATGACTGACATACTACATCAGTTACTAATTTCACATTTAGTTAATTTTAGCTTCTAATAATATGACTGACATGTTATAGTGTAGTATTTTTAGCTTCTAATAGTACTATTGATATATTATACTGTCATACATGTTTTTAGTTTTTGTTAACTTCTAATAACAGTACTGATATATTAATTACTCAGTTCACAATTATTTTTTTAGCTTCTAATACTACTACTGGTTTTGTAGACCAAATATATAACCTAAAGTATTACATATTAATTCATTACAATATTTCACTTACTAAATGAATCCTTTGAATGAGATTTGAAAAATTCTTTCAATGCATTTAAATAATCAAGCTGGATGAATATGGTCTCATGTTAACATTTCCATTTTAAACACAAATTATCATTACTTATATTGATGTATTAATTTATTACATGTGGTAAAAGAAATTCTTTTACAAAATGAAAAAATATTTTTATTAAAATTGCCATATAATCATATAAAAATAACAAATGTATTATACACTCCCATTATCTGATAAGTTTATATTTATTCTCTTATTTTTTACATTACATTAATGACAAGAAATATAGCTATTCCTTATACAGATGTTGGGATGGAATACTTAGGATTTCCAGCAGCAGCAGACACAAATTTCTTTATTATATGTTTTCATAAAAATAATCAAATCATCATTTTATTTCATTTTTAAACATTTCATAATATTAATTTTACTGTGCTATGGATTTATTAAGGTAACATTATCAGCATTATTAATTTGTATCTTTCATCGAGTTATTCTTAAATTTTCTCTAATAAATATTTTATTATTTTTATATTTTGCACAATAAATATTTCACTATGGCAATTATTGTGTTACTCAGACTTTTACAACCCTGTGTTTTTGTTTTGACTCACATCATGAGTAAAATATATGTTCATGAACATCTTTGTGAATGAGCATGCACACATTGAGGTGTTCAAAAGTTGGCAAGCAGACATCATGGTTTCTCATATTTGATATGGTTTATCAATAATATGCTTAAAACACCCTTCCTCCCTCATCTCACAAAAAAAATAAATGAATAAAGAAAATTAATGTCTAAAAATTTCCACAGCGTAAGAATCACAACAGAATTGTTTGCATTCATCTGTATTTTATTAAATAAAAAATATTTTCAGTAACTCTTAAAATGAATATTTAACAGTTTAAGATAACTATATTTTTCACAAATATATGGTGACATATTCTTTAGTTTATTTCTAAGAAAATCCTTATAATATGTTTTTATCATATTGAAAATTTTCAACTGTTTTAAATGTAATTTAAAAAAATAATGAACTGAGTCATTTTTTTAAAATGGGTAATCAATTCCTGAAACAAAAGAAAACATTCATGAAGAGCAACATGTCTTTAAATTTCTTTTAAAGATCATTGCATGAAGATGAATTCATTCTACTGTTCTAATGAAAATTCAGTGTTTTTTTGAAAAGCATGCAAGCGTAGTTCTTTTTTACTTCATCAAAATTTATTTAAATACAATCAGATATTCTGGGTATGCTTGCACATCACTAAAAATAACAAAAATACTTGGTTCTTTATCATCATCCACTGCACTGTTGTAAAATCTACCCTTGTCTGTTGGGACTTCTGGCAAAACGCGCATGTTAGGATCACCTACAATATATTCTCCAACCAGAGCTTTGCAGAGGAATATTCTTCGTTCACCAGTGGCATTTGCTTTTGCATAAGAATCCCTGCTGGAGTAATCTGCTTTTGTAGCAAAGTACACTCCTTGACCATGAGCACTTCCTGTAGGAAAAAGTATCATCCCATGATATAAGTTGGTATATGGGTTTTAAGCATAAAGAATGAATGTCATTTATAAAATGAACAATTATAACAAATATCTCATCATTAATGTTATTTTTAAACCCCCTTTTAATTATAATGATTAATTACATGGACCAAATTCATTCTTGAAAGATTTACATTCTGCACATTTTTTCACATTAATTTAATCATTCCATAAGAAGAGCCAATTCTATAAGTCCTTTTGCAATCAATGTCTGGGTGCCATTTTTCTTTTCTCAAGTAAGGTCTTAAATCACTATAGAGGGAGAAATTAAACACTCAGCTACTGCAATACTATAATAGTGTAAACATCATGTTTCAATGTATGGTGGAGTAAATTTGCCTATCCCTATTTCTAAACTTAATTGTACATAAATTGTTAAATTGTCAAAGCGACTCGACCTCAGGCACTCCTTATGATGGTATTTGTCTGAGTATCAGCGTTGGGAGAAAACAACTCGAGTTGAGAATATGCTAGAAATTGCTGAAAGAGAGGTTTTCTGTTTTATATTTGTGCCACAATATCTTTATAGCACACAATGTGAGTGTATTGTAACATATCTTTATAGCACACAATGTGAGTGTATTGTAACATATCTTTATAGCACACAATGTGAGTGTATTGTAACATATCTTTATAGCACACAATGTGAGTGTATTGTAACATATCTTTATAGCACACAATGTGAGTGTATTATAACATATCTTTATAGCACACAATGTGAGTGTATTGTAACATATCTTTATAGCACACAATGTGAGTGTATTGTAACATATCTTTATAGCACACAATGTGAGTGTATTGTAACATATCTTTATAGCACACAATGTCTGTGTATTGTAACATATCTTTATAGCACACAATGTGAGTGTATTGTAACATATCTTTATAGCACACAATGTGAGTGTATTGTAACATATCTTTATAGCACACAATGTGAGTGTATTGTAACATATCTTTATAGCACACAATGTGAGTGTATTGTAACATATCTTTATAGCACACAATGTGAGTGTATTGTAACATATCTTTATAGCACACAATGTGAGTGTATTGTAACATATCTGAATTTTGTTGTTTGGTAATGAAAGGAATTTATATGCATAATGCTTGTAATGTAACCAGCATTATTTAAACTTAAGTTTCATGGAAAGTTAAAGAGTGCTTGTAATGTAACCAGCATTATTTAAACTTAAGTTTCATGGAAAGTTAAAGAGTGCTTGTAATGTAACCAGCATTATTTAAACTTAAGTTTCATGGAAAGTTAAAGAGTGCTTGTAATGTAACCAGCATTATTTAAACTTAAGTTTCATGGAAAGTTAAAGAGTGCTTGTAATGTAACCAGCATTATTTAAACTTAAGTTTCATGGAAAGTTAAAGAGTGCTTGTAATGTAACCAGCATTATTTAAACTTAAGTTTCATGGAAAGTTAAAGAGTGCTTGTAATGTAACCAGCATTATTTAAACTTAAGTTTCATGGAAAGTTAAAGAGTGCTTGTAATGTAACCAGCATTATTTAAACTTAAGTTTCATGGAAAGTTAAAGAGTGCTTGCAGATCAAAAACTTTTCACTTAGACTGTGTACTTATATTTTTTCAGATATTTAAATGAACTTATTTAATATAACTTGTTATATATTTATCATCTGCTTCAGTATGGAATTTATTGTAAAATGATTTCTGCTTTCATAATTTCACATATGATGCGACAATCTAGCTTGTGAAGTGTCAGTAAGGTACACAAGTGACTAAAATGTTGTGTGCAAGAAACAGAATAAAATCCATAAACCTTTCGCAATATGATTCAGTATGAAAGATTTTGCATCATCATATTCAGCCGTCTTATGTGAACAATTTCATATGATTTATTGATTTGATTTGATTTCCTTCCATAAGAACAAATGAGGCACAAAGAATAGTATTAGATATATACAATTAGTTATGGAGTTTTATTCATTTGTTGTTAAATTCAGGAATGTGTAAAAACAGCACATTAGTTCCTTATTCAGATGACACAATAATTCTTAAATGACACAATAATTTTTCTTAAACAAATAATCATTATAAGTATTTATCTAAATATTATGAAGAAAAATAAAAACAATACTCACTGGTGAGGTCGCTGTAGCTCCTGTTGAATCCATACTGAACTATGCCTTGAACAGCATCCTCATGTGTGCCATGCCAAAGACGATCTCGCTCACAATGTCGGTTGGCAGGAAGCCTGCTCTCTATTTGCTTTTTCATGGCCATGTACTGTTTGTACAGTGTCACATTTTGAATTCGCTCAATCTGATAAATGTAACAAAGATTGTTTAAAATTCTTATGCACACTAATTTAAAATATTGAAATATTTTGGACATACAATATTTCAAATATTATTATAAATTTACACTATGAAGGAATAATATTTTAGGTTAAAGAGATCTAGAGTTTGCACATAACCACTCCAGAGCATAATTACTATGTATTTTTCAGCCAGAGCAAATTGCATTACAACTGCAGTATTTTAAACAAGAATTTTCCACTGGGATTGAACATTTTCAAATAAAAATTACTAATCAAATCTGTTATTACAGGAATATAAGTTTGAAAATCTTGTAAACTTACAAACTGACAAATTTTAACCTCAATATTTTCATAGCTTTTTACTGTGAAGAATAACTTTATATATTCTAACCTATCCATTCTTATAGCCTTCATTATGACAAGAAAACTTACAAATTGATCAATATTAACCTTATCATTTTTACAGCCTTTATTATGAATAGCAGCTTTACAATGTGACATTGTCTAATCTATTCATTCTTATAGCCTTCATCAGGATAAATAAATTTACAAACTGACATACCTTAACAATCTGCACAGATGGCTGAGCGTAACTGTCTTTGAACATCTGAGAAACCCGGATGTAGTCAGCACTGTCAGCTTGTAAAAGAACTACATCTAATGTCTCATTGTTCATTGCTTTCCAGTCAGTAGGCAGGGGAGCATCAACAGCTGTTTCTGCATTACAACAAGATTTAATTTATTTTTGAAGTAAAAAATCAGGAATGCAGTTTACAAGAGCCAAGGGAATGATTCCACTTTAATCAATGCACTATCTGGTATGCACAAACTGATATGAAAATGTTATATGATGTTTAATGCTGAAGAAGAAATGAGAACAGTGCCAACAAACTGTCTTATCTCTCCACCTACCCCCCCCCCCACACACACACACACGCGTGATGTCTAACACATTTTGCATGAGAACTATGAAAGAAAGTTTCTGATTATTTTTCTGTCATAAATTAAGATATAATCTCATTAACAGGTTACATTTATTAACTTAATATGTACTGTTTGCATTATATGTACATTGAATTATTTGCATTATCTTTCTCAATCATGCCATAAGATAATTAAGATTGGAATTTATTATCCTTTCCAATTTATTTAATCAGCAGGTATCCATTTACCCTGAATAAGATCTTTGCGGATAACTCGTACAGGAGGAAAATCATCTTCAGACTTTAGATCTTCAGGAAATTCCTCCATCCTTGTGAAATCAATAATGACTGGCTGATGAGAGTCTGGATCCATTATAACTACACGTTGCCTCCCATTTCTGTTGATATTTAATTTTTTGAAAAACAGTTACTTTCATGAGACATTATTACTTATAAACAGATTCTAAACAGAGCTTTGCAAATAATAATCTTACTTTCAGATGAAACAAACTATATTCTTCTAAAGTAATATTCTGCTGTTTATGTTGTTTCTAATACTTAATCATGATACAACAACAACAGCTGTGCAAGATCAAGCACTAAACACGAAATAACACAAAACAAAAATCATGAAAATCTCAAATGATTCCAAATACAGACTCTGCATGAACATAGATGAAACAACAGAACATATACTATCTAGATGTCCGTTTCTGGCTAGAACAGAATGTACCAAAGAATGAAGTGGCAAAAATCATATATCAAAAACTGTGAGAACTTTGGAGGGAAAATCCCCCAAAACAGCAAGGAAGAATCAGTCAGAGGAGTCACAGACAGAAGTCAAACTACTGTGGGACTTTGAGATAACAAATTGAGTGATTTCTGTAAGAAGATCAGACATTGTAGCTCTCAGTAAGTCCAACAGAAATGCAGTAATCATCATTGTCACTATTCCAAGTGATAAAAACATTAAAAAAAACAAAAGACAGAGAAAAAAGTAGAATATACCAGAGACTGGAATATAAAAGCAGAAGTGATACCTATAATGCTAGAAGCCTTGGGGGAAATAACACATGAGTTGAAAGGCTATCTGAATAAATTACCTGGAAACCACACTCCCCCAACTACTAAAAGCAGCATTCCTCAGAGGTGCCCATGTTCTCTATAAAACCCAGAAACTTAATAAGATTGTGAGATTTTGGTTCACAAATGACAGTCAGCAGAAGTCATGAGAAAGGCACAATAATAATAAAGACTTGTTAAAACACTTCATCTCCTAAAAGGTCTTACAATTACAATAATTACGCAAAATAACACAAGGTCTTTCAACAAACTACTTAAACATTAAAAGAAACATGAAGGTAACAAAAACAAAATAAATCCACTTGCAAATTGACAATAAACAGCAAATAACTATTTACAACCAAGAACATGTAGAAAATGAATTTTCAAAAATACAGCCTAGAACTCAATGATATAAAAGCAAGAGTGCTATTACTGCTGATGAAAAAGATGGGTCATTAGAGTTAATACAATATAAAATGATAACCCAAGTAAGGATGGTGTATGAGACCTAACATTAGAAATACATTCTTCATATAAAATTAACATTTTTTTAAAAATCTATTAAAAATCAATGACAGAATAATAGATTATCAGGTCTGAACATAATTTGAACTAAAAGTAAATGAGACAAACAGTGACTAAACCTGGTTGTAGCTAAGTAAAATTTGCATTCCATCTGCAGGGAGATATGGTAGTCCTATATTATTTAACTACTCCATTTAAATGGTTCAGGAACAGTTGATTGCCATGAAAGATGCCTTTAGAACCTTGATGATATATTTTGCAAAATCAGTTCCATTCAAGAATATCAGGTTACATCTGTTCCTGTCATCGACAGATATTTGATATCAAATTCAATCTTGTCTTTTGTAAAAAACACTATGCCAGAATAATGTTAGAGATACTATGTCCAAGTAATGTTAGAGACACTCTACCACCCACAGTAATGTTAGAGACACTATGTCCAAGTGTGCCCAAGTAATATTATGCTACTCTTCAAAATTAAATACTGATTCTGATTAAAAAATAAAATATTTCCAGTTAAATATAGGTGATTTATCAATGAAAATATGCATTTTAGTGCTTCATTTCCTTAAAACGTTTAACAAACAATACATGCTCCTCTTCATGGTTCTTAACTGCATGAAAGTATTGAATTTGATTTAAATATACTTGCGATTGGATATATCTCCTTTTAATGAATGAAATGATTTCTGTAAATAAGTTTAAAATTTCTAACTGAAATCTACATGGCTGTCATGTGATCATGAACATCAAAAAAGTATAGATTCAAAGGTTTTGACATAACACTGGATGCAGAACTGTTATAGTTGAAAGTCAAAGAATATCTCTAAATAACTAATTTTTTTAGAATGTCATTGTATTGAGACTTAAAACTAAATTATTAAGCATTCTTTATGACAATTTGTCTTACATTAAGCCACTATTATAAATGTCAGTGTTTATGTTTTAATCAGTATTTGATCTGTTAAGTACTTCTGTCTAATATGCACTCTATTTTAGAACTTATAAAATTTATAAATATAAACTTTTTTCAACAGATCATTGTTAGAACCCTATTTTAAATGTATTTCAAAAACTCAATTTCATAGTAAAACATTACCATACATTAGAATGAATTATAAAACTTTATTTTATAGAAATCAATAGCTTTCTAACAATGGGGAAAATATCAGTAAATAATTATTTTATTATTATTTATTTATAAGAAATAATTTTATTTTAAAGAAAGAATATTTTATTTTAAAGAAAGAATGACAGGTAGCTGGCTTGAATATGGGAATGTTTCTGTGGAAAGTAAGTTTTCTCCCTGAATACTATATTTGCCAGGTATGCATATTATAGTAGTAAAAATACCATTTTAAATACATACAAGCCAAAGTCAAGGGGCCCACATTAATTCCCAGGAAAAATTAAAGATAAAAGATGTCTAAGATTTTACACTCAGTGTTTCGTACCTGTAGGCCATTTCAATCTCATAGTTATTCAGTTGACTGAATGGCTCTAATTCTTCTCCATATTCTTCCACAACAATCCTGTTCCATTGTACCTGGATAGGGATGTGCAAGATTAATTTTCATTTGAGTTTTGTGGTATCACATTTATTTTAAAGAGAATTTAAAGAACTAAAATATTATAATTTTCAACAAAGAAATGTCTATTAGATAGTAAAGTATCTATAATTTTCAATAAGAAAATATTTGTTGACACAGACTATTTGAATAAAGAAAACAAGATGAAGATGAAAAGTCAGTGTTTAATGCGATATAGATTAAACAAAGATTTCTTAGAATTTTAAAATCAATAATATACAAACATAGCTCAATGTCCATTATGCAGTGAACTGCTTTGCAATGAACAGTTGAAACAGGCTTGAGTGCTAACCATTCCACAGACAGCTAGTCTGCCTCTACCCCACCTCAGACTTGCATTGGTGGGAATCTTCCAAATGTTCTATCTGCTGGAAACTTTTGAACTTTTAAAATGATAATGAATTAGTTCAGACTATATGCTTCTAAAGTGTTCAGGTGTGGTAACACAAGAAGGAAACAACCAATTTGTCCTTGATTAGGGACAGTAGAATAGCATCAAACAGCAGCCATTCTTATATTGTATTAGTGTCATCTGCTATAGCTTCAGTGGCTATACACTGAACCAATATATTTAGTAAACCCACCAACAGGGCAATTTGTTTCTTGCATGGCACTGATATTGTTTGATCAACTAAAAATAACCTTTCAGTGTGAGACCAGATCTACGCATGATATTCCTTCTTGTGACTGGTTAATGAGAGTGTAAACACTCACCTTAAAATCATGTTTGACAGGCTGTACATTGTCAGGGAGATTAAGAAGATTTATCTATGATAACTGATTCCATGCAAAGTGCCTTAAAATTTTAAAACAAAAATGAGAGTCTACCATGAATCTGTAGTAAAAATACTCCAGTCATAGAAAAGTCTTATGCAATCAAAGAATTCAACCTTCTAACTATGGAAGCAAACACTAGAGCTTGTGATAATATGTTCAGAAAATGCAGGGACATTTTATCATAATGAAGTTCTCTGATAATGGATTTAGAGGCTTGTCTAGAACAATCAGCTCAATGAAATCACTGTCTCTGACATTATATTTTTTGTCTTTCTTACAGATGCTAAGAGCATTCAACACTTGTCAGCACTGTTTACAGCAGGCTATAATACCCAAGGTAAACTAGAAGTCAGGTGAGAACCTCTCCACTCTTGATTGAAAATCAAACTCAGTAAGACACACTAAGATGTGTCAGTCTAGACTAGCATTGAGCTAGCCTGGTTTGTACCAATAAGACTTAATTATACAGTATCATAAAACCTAATATTCCACTTTACTGCTTGCTTGCTCTACCAGCAAAGCTCAATATTCCAATGAAAGATATGAAGCATTGCTCTCATGTAACAAAGGAAGGCATAGTACAATAATTTTCTTTCCCAACAAATAGATGTTCATTTCTTTTTTATTTTGAAGAAGGATGGAAAACTGCAGTACTAACTGTTTATAGTATACAAGGTCAGCATAGCAGCCTTGACAGGAATTGAACTGAATACGTTTCCTCTCCCCTTTGGGCTTTTAAGTACATATCAGAATGTAAATGTACATGTATTATGTTCCTGACAACAGAACAAGAAGTGACAATCTGCAGTGATATTTTACAATCTGGAAAACAGCTGATGTCAGCATACTATCATTTTCATTTTTAATTCATTCTGGTTTGGATTAAAAAAAATATTAATGTAAGGGCTGTCAAGTTTCATTTTAAATTTTTTCTTTAGAACAGCAAATTCCAATACATTATGCATAACCATTTAAAGTGAAATTAAAAAAAAACAAACAATGAAACTAATAAACAAAATATTGCAGATAATATTATCAAAAATGAAAACAGGTTTAGCACAACTCTATAATGGATTCACTTTACTGGTTTTACTAGCAGTTACTGGAAGCTGGAAGGCATTTCAAAATGTGTACCTGTTGTGCAATGAGGACTGCATTTTTCTTGTTCTGAATAGCCTGCTCTGCTTCCTTTACAGTTTGATAAATTGATATTCTGTGTACGTTGTCGGCTAAACCACGCAACTCAATGCGAGACATTGTAAAGTTGAAGGATACATCAATGCAGGAACCTTTGCAGGTTCCAACCAACAAATCAATCTAAAAGCAGAGAATTGTAAATATTTGGTTAGGAGTTAATAAAATATAAATTGCATAAATTTGCAACCATTACTTACAAATTATCTAAGAACATGTCAGGATATAGTTACAATCTCTTTTAAAGTATTTCTGTTATTCAACCTAATTACATGATTTATTTAACTGGAACATAATACAATAACAAACTAAATATTACAAAAAAACAATTTCTTTGTAATGAAATGTAGGCTTTTTATACTTTTATATCTCTACATGCTGGAGGAACATAAGAATGAATATTCATTACTGAACTACAGCAAATAATAAAGAAAAGTGACATGTGGAAGTAAACTGTTTATCCAGCATGTACAGAGAATGGGTAGTACCGAGAAAGTGAATATGCAATTACAATAGAAATAATGTTCTACATATTACATAATGTGAGCAAAGGTCAACAGGTGTCTCTTAAACAAAACACACATATTACAGTTTATCAAATGATAGAGGTATGACAGGCAGTCACTGATAAAACTAATACATAAAATCACCAAATATTACACAGCTAAAATGAGTAACACAGTTGAGTGTTTATCCATGATTTATAAACTTCTATGAGGATTTATATGCTAGATGAAAGAAAAATTCATTACATTAACAAGATTGGTTGAATTTATTTCATTTATTAACATATAAAGCAAGAATAAATCCTCCAAAATAATATTTGTATTTCACTTACATAGTGCTGATCCCACTGCTGAAGAAGTGGTATATCGTGAGTCATAGACACAATTTTCTTTGCGTACATGTCCAAAAGTTGTCTCTCAGCTTGATCAGCCATAGACTTACTACATGCCGCAAAAATCAGGTCCACGTTACTACGAGACTCTTCAAAATGAGCATCTATCAAGAGAAAATAAAATATGTACAACTGTAAGAAATACCTTTAAAAACTGAAACTGGTTTTAAATTATATTTTAGGTTTATTTATTTAGTTATTCTTATCAATTTATACTGTTAACTATTACAACTGTAAACAAAACAAGTAATGTATGACAATTTTAAAAGATAAATATGCTCCTTAAATGATATTTAAGAATTTAAATATAAATAAAAGGTAACTGAAAATATATCCTGACTTTACTGAACTTAAACATTTTTTTCTAATTTCTTTCCTAGAATGGTAATTTACTGATTAAATTCATAGTCTACTCTTAAACAAAATTAAACCATTTCTATTTTAATGCAAAAGTAATAATGTGTAGTCTGGTGCATATAGCAACATTTAGTAACAAGTACATTTAGATTTACTTTATCTTTGGGGATAGGTTTGCTGATTCAGTATGTATCATAACTGTCAATTATAAGCTTGGAATTTACAGAAAAAAAAGTAAAAGAAAAATGTGTATAGTTATCTATAAAAACAACTTGTATCTCAAGCCAAGTCTATGAATTTTCCAGTTTTCTTGAGGTGTCATTTTCTTTTCGTTGGTTTCACTATGGCTGACTAAATCACTTAAATGAAAATGGTAATAAGGCGGTATTATCAATTATAGCCTTTATCAGTTAATCCCTGAGCTGTGTGCTCTTCTTTTACCTTAATTATAACTGATTATATTTGCTATCTGAGTGAATGACTCAAATAATATCTGACTTCCACCCCTCTTGAGTTCTAATTATCAATGACTCAAATAATATCTGACTTTCACCCCTGTTGAGAAGTTCTAATTACAAGAGTGAAAGGACAAATTGGTTAAATTAGGGTGGGAGAGAACAGTATGTAAACTACCCATCTACCCCTAAATCTATTGACAATAATCATGGCAGTAAACAAGTCACACAGGTTAGCAACCCTAAAAGTTATCATAGTGCATGTGCAGGAGGAAACTTCAGATAAAAACATCAATTCCAGTCAGAATTTATCATGTCTCACTCTGTCATGAGAAAGAGCTGTAAGACTGTGACATTTCTATGGCATAAATTCCAGTCAGAATTTATCACGTCTCACTCTGTCATGAGAAAGAGCTGTAAGACTGTGACATTTCTATGGCATCAATTCCAGTCAGAATTTATCACGTCTCACTCTGTCATGAGAAAGAGTTGTAAGACAGTGACATTTCTATGGCACAAAAGGTGATTTAATGTTTGAGGATGACTGGTATTGCTCAATTCAGGTCACTGGGTAAAACTGATATCATTGGGGGCAATCAACATCTGTTAGTATTTGCACAAGAGTGTGCAGTACACACGCAGGTGAATGACCTATGAAATTAGCCTCTGGTACCAAACATTTAGATTCGAACTTGCCAGCATAAGGTTACTATGTCAGGGTAAACCCCTCTTTGCATCTCCCATGCCATTCTCAAGAATGTCAATGTTTTGTTGGAAGCAACATAGATGCCATTTCTGCATGATAAGCATCTCATGACTGGTACATCAGAATGGCAATAATAATTTATAATGTGCTCACAAAGATTGAGACTGATTTTGTAACTATAAACTTACAGTTAGTTATGATGTATGAAAGCAGCAATTGAGTCAGAAGAGAATGCATCTCCAAAAGCCAAGAAGTAAGAGAGAGATATATGAAGAGTGAGAGAGATTAGTGTTATGGCATGTAGATGTAGAAACTGACTATTCAAATAATGACAGTTAGATATCAGATAATTAGCTTTTAAAAAGTGACAGGTCAGTAACTATGAAAATGCTAGAAAGAGTATATATAAATGAATGTCCAAGAGTAAAATTATCTGTATATCATTAAGACTTAGGTGAACGATTTATACCGGCCAAAGAATGACAACATAGCATGTAGATCACCATATACAGCCCTGAAAATGAAAAAAAAGTCCCACTAGCCTTTGGCTAGTAACTTAAAAATTTTAGTAGCCAAACTAAAAATTTTACTAGCCAAACTAAAATTTTTACTAGCCAATTTAATTTTTTTCTAGACAATCAAAATAGCCTAACATTAAAAAAATACTGTTTTGTTCAGGTAATCTGGGTGGTCATGTGGTTATTAGCTATAGTATCGTGTCAATTTTATTAATAAAAGTAGAGTAGCTAGATATTATTAAGATAATTTGGGGGGGGGGGTTGAGAGAGAGAGAGAAAGAGAGCGAATGATGTCAGTGTTATACAAATCAATGTGTGATTTCATGTATGATATTTCAGTTTGAATTTTTTTAAATTTTCTGAAGAAGGTCTTTTACAACGAAAGCTCAATTTTGTGTTGTTTTACAGTGATGTTTTTATTTTTACTTTCAACTTAATCTGATAAAGTTATCAATAATCAATCATCATCATCATCATATCTGCTGGGATCAGAACATCCGGCCACTCAGTGTATTGTAACTTTCTAAGCCTGCCAGATGAATTTGTCCACTTGGCAGCAGAACTCTCAGGCTGGAAGTCTTCCAGTGGAGGACCATCTGCTGAGATCCTGATGAGGTCTTCCAGGGTTTCAGTTGCTAGAGAGCTCCTGACATCACTCTTGATTCTTTTCTGGGCGGAGAAGATCCTCTCACACTGAGCTGAGCTGATGGGGAGGACAAGGAGGATCTGGACGAGGTGCAGCAAGTCCTTATAGTCAGACTTGTATGGCTCCTTGGTTAGCAGAGTAGCCCACAATGCTGAGTAGCTTTTGTCGCTAAACTCCCTCACCACCAGCATCTTCAAGCTACACCACTGTCCAAGCACCTTTCCTATTTCACACTTATTTCTTTCCAGTGGTTCCTTGAACCAGTCCAAGAGTGTTTTGATCTCCTCTTCACCAAAGTCGACAAGGTGATTGTCATCTGAAGGCCAAGAATCATGGTTAATCATGGGGGGGGCAAGCCGTAGGAAAGAATCATAATTCTTAATTTAAAAATAAAAGGGGGAGATAACGTTGCTATCTTGGGCAAGTCAACTGATTTATCTAACGATGTGTCGTTGAGTAATAGCCTGAATCACTTGGCATTTTCGTAGTCAGGCCGTCCAGCTGTCGCTATTGTTAGAGATTAATGAATAAGCAATATTGATACCTGGAAATCTAAAATAGGACAGAGTCGTTAAACCTAGACCGGACACGTGACAGTGTCTGCATGCAAATAAAGCGTCGACGCCACGATGAGCTTATGTGCCAACCTCTACAGTGTATAGATGTGCCAACCTCTACAGTGTATAGATATGCCGACCTGTACAGTGTATGGATGTGCCGACCATTGCGGACAACGTGAGCATAGCGTAAGAAATGTGGGCGTCACATTGCAACTTTGGGAAGAAGTGAACGAATCAATTACCCGTTCCACTGCTGGACAGTCACGTTACTATGCTTCTGTGACCTCAACGTGCAGACGATCAACGAGGGAAATAACCCGTCTATGTAATGGACTTGTCTTTCACAATGAACGTTCTGAACCCAAATCTTTCATGAATTGCTTGAAAAGTCAACTGTCTAGGGTCCACATTGTTTCGGAATTGTTTCAAGTCAGACATCATATTCACAGAAAAATTAACCAGGAAAATTCATGCTTCCACTTTGGGAGGAATGATCTCTGGGCACCACTTGCCGATCGCTTCATTGTTGATCTTTGTACAGGAAATGAAGAGTGAAAATTTGGGGACTTCCGGGCTGAGTAAAAATATGGATAGGAACATTTACAAACCCATAGTTGTTCACAAAAAAGTTCATTTTAGCGCACTCGCAGTTGGCGACTAAAGTTTTTTTTTTAGTCGCCAATTTTTTTTTTCACTAGCCATGGCGACTAAATTAGTCGCCATTTTCAGGCCTGATATACACACTCCACTATAGAATAGTTAACATTACTCTGTGATGTTTGAATAATTCAAGAAACTTACAGGTTTTGATTCCTTCTCCAACTGGTATGACTGGCATGGCCATGATAAACTCATCTTTTGAAAAAAATTAAAGATATTCACAAAAAAATCAATTAAAATAAGAATAAAAGCCAAGTACAAATGAAACAACTCTTTTTCTTTATCAAATACAATACAAAATCCATCATCTAAACTAATTAATGAAAAGAAATGTTTGGATTATCAAATGTTCAGATGAGGGGACATTTAATAAAGAAATAGATTTCATGGCGTGCATGGTTAATGTCACATAAATGACAACTTTTGTGGCCAGTTTCAGGAACATGTATTTATTTTAATTTTTACAAGTATATTGATGCAAATCTGTAAAAATGGAAGTGAAAAAGAAGTATAAATAAATTAAATTTACATGACAAACACATACCCATGGTTCAGCTTACACCATAACTAAGGATGTACTATTCATTGTTCACTGACAACAATAATACCCATAATTTAATTTAGCGTAAGTTTATATTTTAGTGCTTTTATAGGTACATTGCTATAAAAAAATAAATAAATACACAACAACAATTTATTGAAATATTCAGCTAAACATAAAATACATTAAAGTGACAACCACAGACCCACACTCCTGTGCTAATGGCCTAGTATTGACAGATTTTGCAAGACAAAGGTTGTACAGGATGTTTGAAATAATGTATTTTGATTGCTGCTGGTTCAAATTACTAAGGTTGCACTGTAAAATTAATTTAAAATACAATTAAGCAATGGATTTTAAAATTTTAGATTTCTTTACTAACACAGCTTAGATTAAAAAGTTTAACTCAATAAATTCCTTGCCTAAACTGCATTTAATTTAATAAGGGTACAGAAATGATCTTGAAAGTAATGCCATTACTTTTACATGTGTTGTAATTTCTTATTTATTCTTTATAACTTTAATCTTTAGCCCCATTTTGATGGCTCTGATGTTTTTTTAATGCATATGCCAGCTGTGCATGAGCCAAACAAAGAGAAGGAACAAACAACACCTAGGGCATTAAAGAAAACAACAGCTGCCATACAATATGTGGAATGAATGCCAGTTAACACCATTTCAACATGCCTAAAATTGATTCAGCAACAAGTAAATGAGATGTGCAAATATCAGAAAAAAGACAAAATGGTCATTCAGATTGGTCTTTTTAATTTTCATTCAGCTCCCTATGAAGTATAGTGACATTCTGAGTTGTAGAAGGACTTAAAAGACAGCAACTAAGTGAGAACTCTTGTTGTCGTAGACATCTGATTGTAAAAGGAAACGTTTAAGCATATACATCAACAAACATCATTTTATCAGTGTTGTTATGTTGTTTAAGTACATACATTATCAAGTATAGCTCAAACAATTTAATGTTATAAAAATTTCCTGGCAATTTGCCATAAAGAACAGGGGCACTAATATTACTTTCAAAACAGATCCCTGATTTTCAAATTATAGTATGAAAGAATTCAGTGACCTCTTAAATATAATCTTGAAAGAATTCAATGATCTCTTAAATATAATCTTGAAAGAATTCAATGACCTCTTAAATATAATCTTGAAAGAATTCAGTGACCTCTTAAATATAATCTTGAAAGAATTCAATGATCTCTTAAATATAATCTTGAAAGAATTCAGTGACCTCTTAAATATAATCTTGGAAGAATTCAATGACCTCTTAAATATAATCTTGAAAGAATTCAATGACCTCTTAAATATAATCTTGAAAGAATTCAATGACCTCTTAAATATAATCTTGAAAGAATTCAATGACCTCTTAAATATAATCTTGGAAGAATTCAATGACCTCTTAAATATTTAAAAAGGATCAGGAAAGAGAAATAATTGTTCTGAAAATATACAAATACCTTCTGGCTGTTGGTGGCTTTCTTTTATAAGCTGTTTATACTTGTCCTCTTCAGCTTTGAAAACCTGTACATTTGTAACAGTAACATTAAAATAGGCTGCTATCAAATATTATGTCTGTTTATCTGTGAATTGTTCATTTGTTTTGTGTCTAATACTAGAAAATCTAACACAGCAAAGTATATGTTGATACAAATGACAAAAATTCCTTAGCAGGAAATATTACTAAAATGTAATCCTAATCAACAGTTATCTGAACCTGCTTTTCAGTTGTCTATTCTTCCCTATTTATTTTGTGTTTCAGTTTTTAAAAGCTGATCTTTATAAGTTCATGAGAATAATCTGGCTTGAAAATCAAAAGAATGTTACACACTTTGCACATCAGGTGATTTAAATTAATTATACAAAAAGATATAAGTGCAAGTGGTAACAAACTGTTTTACTTTTAGTTTTTTGGACATAGTGGTTTAAGTTAATTAGCATTGTAATAAATTGCTGTACTGCAGGCTTTTAGGACAGGGTGATTTAAGTTAATTAACATTGTAATAAATTGCTGTACTGCAGGTTTTTAGGACAGGGTGATTTAAGTTAATTAACATTGTAATAAATTGCTGTACTTCAGGCTTTTAGGACAGGGTGATTTAAGTTAATTAACATTGTAATAAATTGCTGTACTGCAGGTTTTTAGGACAGGGTGATTTAAGTTAATTAACATTGTAATAAATTGCTGTACTTCAGGCTTTTAGGACAGGGTGATTTAAGTTACTGCAGTAGTAAATAAAGTATAATAATACTTCTAACTCACAATGTAAAAATGTCCGATGGTTTATATAGGTACAGTACTGATTTACCATGGGAATAAAGGTGGTTTTTATTTTAGGTTTTATTTTTGTTGCACATACTGAGTAGAATGTCAGATACAGTATACTAAAGGATCTTTAGTTAAAATATGTGTAAGTATGTATTGTACAGTAAATCCTTGGAATTATTTTTCTTTTTCTTGTGGACAATGAAGAGAAAGTCACTCTTTACAATCTGGCTGATTGTAATAATAATAATAATAATAAGTTAAGAGAGAATATGAAAAATGTGTTAGACAAGTCCTGAAATCCAAGCTAAATGGGGCGAACAAAATACAAGCCCTTAATGCATACGCAATACCTGTAGTAAGCTACACTGGAGGTATCATAGATTGGACAGCAAATGAAATAAATGAACTGGACAGGAAAACAAGAAAACTACTCACAATACATAAAGCCTTACACCCCAAAGCAGACGTAGACAGACTCTATGTATCTCGAAAAATGGGAGGCCGAGGTCTCAAGAAAATTAAACATGTCATTGAAGGAGAAGTCATTGGCCTTGTGGACTACATCTGGAATAACAATAAAGATGATCCACTGATAGAATTAGTAAAAATGAGTGGACTATTCCAACCACCAGAAACAGACAAAGAAACATGGAAGAAAACAACGAAGCAAGAACTAGCACATACCTGGAGACAGAAACCTCTACATGGCCAATATGTACGACAAGCAGACGAAATATCAACAAAGCAATCAACATACAAATGGTTGAAAGAGGCAGGATTGAAAGCAGAAACAGAAGCACTCATAACAGCTGCACAAGATCAAGCACTCAACACCAAAGCACACAAAACGAAAATCATGAAAATTTCAAATGATTCCAAATGTAGACTTTGCAAATCCATGGATGAGACAACAGAACACATACTATCTGGATGTCAGGTTCTGGCTGGAACAGAATACACCAAACGACACAATGAAGTGGCAAAATACATACATAGAAATCTGTGTGAGAACTATGGCATAAAAACCCCAGAAAGAGCATGGATGCATCAACCAGAAGCAGTCACCGAAACAGAAGAAGTCAAAATACTATGGGACTTCGAGATAAGAACAGACCGGGTGATTCCTGCAAGACGACCAGACATTGTAGTTCTCAATAAGTCCAACAGAACAGTAACAATTATTGATGTCGCTGTTCCAAGTGATAGAAACATAAAAACAAAAGAAAGAGAAAAAATAGAAAAATACCAAGACCTCAGATTAGAAATCCAGAGACTGTGGAATGTAAAAGCAGAAGTGATACCAATAGTGATAGGAGCCTTGGGGAACATAACATCAGAATTGGAAGGCTACCTGAATAAACTCCCTGGAAACCATAGAATCGCTCCACTACTCAAAGCAGCGCTCCTCGGAAGTGCCCACATCCTCCGTAAAACCTTGGATCTCCCAGAATCTTGGTAATTCCGAGACCTTGGATCACAGCCGACAGTCAAACAGAAGTCGTGGAAAGAGACTGGATAATAATAATAGCCCTGGGGAACATAAAATCTGAATTGGAAGGCTATCTGAATAAACTCCCTGGAAACCACAGACTTGCTCCACTACTCAAAGCAGCGCTCCTCAGAAGTGCCCACATCCTCCGTAAAACCTTGGATCTCCCAGAATCTTGGTAAGATTCTGAGACCTTGGATCACAACCGACAGTCAAACAGAAAACATGGAAAGAGGCTGAATAATAATAATAATAATAATAATAATAATAATAATAATGAAATATCAACAAAGCAATCAACGTACAAATGGTTGAAAGAGGCAGGATTGAAAGCAGAAACAGAAGCACTCATAACAGCTGCACAAGATCAAGCACTCAACACCAAATCACACAAAACGAAAATCATGAAAATTTCAAATGATTCCAAATGTAGACTCTGCAAATCCATGGATGAGACAACAGAACACATATTATCTGGATGTCAGGTTCTGGCTGGAACAGAATACACCAAACGACACAATGAAGTGGCAAAACACATACATAGAAATCTATGTGAGAACTATGGCATACAAACCCCAGAAAGAGCATGGATGCATCAACCAGAAGCAGTCACCGAAACAGAAGAAGTCAAAATACTGTGGGACTTTGAGATAAGAACAGACCGGGTGATTCCTGCACGAAGACCAGACATTGTAGTTCTCAATAAGTCCAACAGAACAGTAACAATCATTGATGTCGCAGTTCCAAGTGATAGAAACATAAAAACAAAAGAAAGAGAAAAAATAGAAAAATACCAAGACATCAGATTAGAAATCCAGAGACTGTGGAATGTAAAAGCAGAAGTGATACCTATAGTGATAGGAGCCTTGGGGAACATAACATCTGAATTGGAAGGCTACCTGAATAAACTCCCTGGAAACCACAGAATCGCTCCACTATTCAAAGCAGCGCTCCTCGGAAGTGCCCAAATCCTCCGTAAAACCTTGGATCTCCCAGAATCTTGGTAATTCCGAGACCTTGGATCACAACCGACAGTCAAACAGAAGTCGTGGAAAGAGGCTGAATAATAATAATAATAATAGCACAATATATTTACAGAAACATTTTACAATACTAATTAAATATATTGCCACACAAGATACATAGTGACAGACACAACACAAATGCTTGAAGGTGTGTAAGTTGGAGGATAAAAGACAAATGATTGGGTGGCAGGACCACATGGTTGGGAGAAAGAAACTTTATGGCATTGTTCTTAATTTAGTTTGATAACATTTTCTACTGTCTGGTGCACATATAAGAGTGAGGGATTTTACACTCAAAGTATTTTAAAATAAGTCTGCAATAATATTCCTAACTCACACTGATCACATTTTCATCTTTCTTGTGCACAATGAATAGAACATCAGAGACTTTGCACTCAGGGTGTTCCAGGCCATACTTGATAGTTGCCTCATACATTGCATGTGCCACAAGATTTGCTGGATACCCTAAATTGCCTGTACCCAGAGCTGGAAATCCAATGGAATGATAGCCCAGCTTGTCAGCCTCTGTAAGGCACTTTGTCACAGTTTCACTGATGGTCTATGAAATGCAAAAAGAGCATTAAAATAAATTTGAATGTATTCATTTTATAAATGATTAAATTACAGCTATAACGATTTTTTTTAAAATATATAAATTAAGCTATAATAAATTTACAAATATAAATTTGCTGACAGTAAATGAATATTAATAGCTTTTTAGAACTTTATGGAAACTATAGAAAGGGTTTTAATTTTTATGTATAGTAAGAAAACTTTAATGATGTTAAAAGGAAATATTGAAACATCTTTGACAACATCAGAACTAAGGTGCTACATAAATATCTTTCGTCAAAATAAATGGAATGTTGCAAAGTCTGACATAGTACAAAATTTAAGGATTGTATTGCCTGAATGAATGTAAAGTCTGAAAATGAATATACAGGAAAAACATTATAAATTCTGAATGAATGTAAAATGGATTGTACAGTCTATAAGAAGCCTAAATGAATGTGAAAGTGAAGCACTAAAACCTGAATAAGTGTACAAGTGAAGGACTGTTTAATCTGAATGAATGTACAACTGAAGGAGAGTTAAATCTGAATGAATGTACAACAGAAAGGATAGTTAAATCTGAATGAGTGTAAAAGTAAAGGATTTAGGCATTTGACAATGATGTAAAAGTAAAGGATTTAAAAAATATGAATGAGTTTAAACTGGAGGGTTATACAGCCTCCATCAGAGTGAGTGTATAGTCTAAATTAATGTAAAATAGAAAGATTGTAACATTTGAAAAAGTGTACAAAAGAGCAAAAATGAAGTGTGAATGACTACAGTTAAACTGAAGAATTAATTGTAGAGCCATCTCAATGAATGAAAAGGCTGAAATAATGTAATTATATCTCTATTTTTTTTCTAACTTTTAAGCCACTCACAGTTAGAAGTGTCCATAAACAGGATACAAATTAACAAAAATAGATTGTTTAGATTCACATCTTCACGAATAGACTACTGACATTACTTAAGTTCAAGTTTAAACCCATTCGCCTCTGTCTTATTTAACAATAATGATCATTTGGAAGCTCTACCCATTGCATAACAGAGCTTTAGTCAATTAATGGAAGACATTTACCTGTTTATTTATTTATTCAAAAGCTTTTTTCCAAATGAAATAAAATGTTAATGTATGTGTCACAGGAAATGAGGGACAGAAATTATATTTTATTTCATTATAAAAAACCGCTAACAAAACTAATTGAAGTAACCCGAGTTTTGTTATTATTTTCGTATGTAGCATGTAACTTCCAGTAACGGTCACCTAAGATCTCTTTAGTAGACAGACGTTCGTGACGCAGTGTGTGTTAATTATCATATTGAATATATATATTAGTTTATGAAGAATATGTATATTAAATAAGTTGGGACAACTGCGCAATACCGTCACATGTTGTTGACGAGTGAAATGGCCAGTGCGCATAAGAATTGACCACAGAAAAGCGTGCATCTCGATTACCACTATATATCCAAGGCAAAAATCATGTCACAGGACATAGCTTCTGGAAGTTTTGGAAACCTTCAGTGAAAGCTATATAAGAGGCAAAATGAAGACTTTTACTCTCAATGTTGAAAACGTCGATTCGTCTGAAGCCAGTCTAACTTCACGAATGAATTATCTCATGTACAGAGATTTCATAAAGGAAAGCTGCAATAATCTCTTTCCATCCGTTTTCCATCCGTCTGATGCCATATATTGAGTAACGAGGCAAAATTACTCAGTGTAACTTTTGGCAAAGTGGAAAGTTCACTGTCCAAGAAAAACCCGATGCATGCGACGCTGGTTGTATGCAGTTAACGACACGAGGGACCAACTTGTTCTTCCCCCTGTCTGAGTTCGTTTGGCAGTCTATCCCGCTAATTGAGAGGCTAGCACCGAGATTTTCTTACAGATATCCGGATTTCTACACTCAATGTAATGCGACGACACATCCCACTGGACGACTCCACCCGATAATGCTAAACGTCGTTGGGGTGTCCGTTTCCACGACAACCGGTACAACGATAATTATCGAGGCTGACAACAGTCAGCTAAATTTCAGATTTCTCCCCAGTGATAATCTGAAAGTGGTGCCTAGATTCTGCAGAATCTTCACCTGTAATGCGACGCCTCAATTGCGCCGTGATTCTTCACTTTGAAGTGCCGCTTATAAGTGACGTGTGAGATTACGTCATCTCCTTGGAACTCTGACATTAATAGTGAGTAATCATTAGCACGGCTAACGCGCACATACTTAAGTCTAGGACTCTTAAGAAAATGAACACTATTATATCGTTTGTAAAATAAGAACTCTAATGTTAAAAGTAATGCTTATTTTACATGTGAACTATTGTTAAAGCGGCCCCATTTGCCGCATAAGAATTGTGTAATTAATCTTTATTTTATATTTTGAATTTCATCATTTTCATCTCCCCTTATTTCCCACAGAGTGTATGACATTGGAAAGTTGAATGAATGATTAATCACTGTGCGAAAGAGTAGTGCCCCTTTTAAATCGGGAAATAAATAACCTGATTTAAACATCTTTCAACTCTCTTGTTATTCATAGTTTTTGAGAGGGACGAAAGAATTTGTACTATTGTTTTGCACCGTTCGTCTGTTCGTCCATTTATTCACATTTATGATACACACTCACAACACACACCGCCAATAAAACGTTCCTTGGCATGACATTAATAAATTGGGCCCCACCCAAACATCAATGGCGTATGTCATGTGTGTCTATGTAACAACTTGACGCGACGTAGTACTGGCACACGTCACGGGCTTTTCTTGGAGGTGCACCGGAGCAGGCCAAAAATAGACTTCACCCCTTGCATCTCTAACTTCAGCTCGGGTCGGCTTGTAACGAGCCTCCCGTTTTGTGACATCTGGTGACCACTGACCGTGATCTGACAAGGTAAATTGTGTTGTTGTAAGAAAGTGTCATCTCTTTCCTGCTTTTCTGTCTCATCACCATTATGCATTGTTTATTGCATGTTAGGGCTTTGCTATTGAGACTTAGGTGAACTGGATTTTGATAAGACTTATTATTGTGTTGAAATAAGTTTTATAATCTTTATGCTATTATCGTTAACGCGTACCGACTCGTGTTTAGACGTACATAGATCGATATTTTGTACGCTACATTAGCAACTGTTGTTTTGCTAACTTTGCAAATTTGCGATTAGGATCTCTTTTATTCGTGTTTGTAATAATCCTAATCACGCGGTGGCTGGTGTTCATACGCACACCATTGCACCACTTGTGACCTACAGTGGTCAAAATCCCGCGAATATTCTAAGTCACTTTATCCATACTCGTGATAACTAGCAATTTTAAAAATGGCCGAGCTAGTAAACATAAAGAAAGAACTCATGGCTATGGGCAGAGAATTCGGGTATGAAAAAGCCGAGTTAAAGAAATACGTGGATGAGGAGATAGCTAAATGGTATGTTGTGAAAGAAAATGAGGCGAAAGAGGCGAGAGAGCTAGAGGATAAGAAAAATGAGCTAGAAGATAAGAGACAGTTAGCTAAACAGCTAGAGATGAAAGACCTGAGAGAGCTAGAGGAAAGAAGAGCGAAAGAGGCGAGAGATTTTAAAGAGAAAGAAATCCAAGATATGAGAGAAATAGAGTTGTTAAAGATTCAGTCAGCTAGGGATTTAGAAGATAAAAGGCAGGAAGTAGAAGAGAAAAAGCTTAAGTTAAAAGCTAGAGCACACCAGGAACAGCTTGAATTAGCTAAGCAAGAGGTAACAGCTAGAGAGAAGTTGTTAGATGGGACTGCTAAGCAACAGGCCGAATTAAATAAACCCCGTACACGGCTAGCTTTCTTTAACCCTGAAGTCGAGACAATTGACGAGTTTTTGACACGCTTTGACAGTTTCATTGCCAACTTTAATTACACTGACATTGAAAAGAAACAACAACTCGGTCAAATACTCCAAGGTGAAAGCTCGCGCGCATTTACTGATCTAACGCGCGATCCCGCGATTACTTATGCAGATCTCAAAACGGGTTTGATGCGTACTTTTCAATGTACAGCAGAAGGCTTTCGAAAAATGTTTAGGAGAGCCATACCTAAAGCAAATGACACCATGCAAGCCTTCGGTACCCGGTTACGCCATTATCTTGATAGATGGATTGATTTGACAGACATCCGGAAGACATATGAGGGCCTATTTGATTTGATATTAAGAGATCAATTTCTCCATATTGCTCCGCCTGCAATGACGACATATTTGCAGCGAAATCCTCCGACTAACTTCAGTGATATGTTGAAGTTAGCAGACACTTATAATGATTACCCTGATCCGGTAATTACGAGGAGTGCACCACGCCCTCCTCCTACAAATCGGCAGAAGTATACACCGAAACTGAACCGACCGATGGCGAAATCGGAAAAACCCGAACCGGTACAGCGGACATATACTAAGTCACAAGACGTACGACGTCACACACGTGACTCCCCACCTATGACATGTTACACTTGCAAAGGGAAGGGGCATAGTTCTCAGAACTGTCCCAGTCCACGTGATGTAAAGGTATGCACTGAAACAGGTGCAACTCTAAAGACCCAACAGGCTACAGTAAACGGACAAAAAGTCAAAATACTGGTCGATACAGGCGCGTCCATAAGCTGCATAAATGCTAAACTTGTACGCCCTGAACAGTATCTAAGAGGTAGTGTCCGCATTCGATGTGTTATGGGACACCTTAGTACATGTCCAAGAGCCACTGTACATGTTACGTCATCCGTATTTTCCGGTACAGTCACCGCCGCAGTAATAAGAGACATGCAGTTCGGATTCATACTATCGCCCGGGCAGTGTGACACACACACTGAGGGCATCTATCCTGTTCTCCCCGTAACCACTAGAGCACAACGGGAACGTAGTAAACAAGGACCCCCAGCTCTAAAGATAGTCGAGTTTCCGCAGTTGACCCCAAGTCAACTCAGTCACCTGCAGCAGGAGGACAAAAGTTTGTCCTCAATGCTACAGCTGGCACGGAAAAACACTATTACGTCCAGCAAGTACGCAACCATGACGTATTTCCTGAAGGACGGACTAGCGTTTCGGCGCACCGACTATAAGGAAAATGATACTAGAAGCACCACGTGTCTATTTACCCCTACACCACTCAGACAGCTGATTCTTAGCTTTGCACACGACTCAATCATGTCCGGACATCAGGGTGCACGGCGCACTGAGCAGCGAGTTCGTGAGGACTTTTTTTGGCCAGGCCTGAGTAGGGATGTTCGCTCGTACGTTCGTACATGTACGCAGTGTCAGCAACATATCGACCGAGGGCGTGTCAGTCGAGTTCCCCTCGAGATAGTACCAACAGTAGAGGAACCATTCCTAAAAGTCGCAGTAGACATTATTGGCCCAATCATTCCCGCGGCCGAAGGAGGATATCGCTATATCCTAACAATCGTGGATTTTGCAACACGATATCCAGAAGCAGTCGCATTAAAGGGCATCACAGCGATCGAAGTCGCAGACGCTTTAATAGACGTATTTTCTCGTACTGGTGTACCTCGAGAAATATTGAGTGACCAGGGCACTCAATTCACCTCAGCAATGATGGCTGAAACAATGCGTCTACTAGCGTGTAAACAGTTGTTCTCATCACCATATCACGCTCAGTCTAATGGTGCCGTTGAACGTTTCAACGGTACGATAAAGAAAATGTTAATTAAAATGGCCTCGGAACAACCCGACCAGTGGCCGCGTTTTCTAGCACCATTACTCTTCGCGTATCGCGAACTCCCACAAGAGAGTACGGGCTACTCACCGTTCCAACTACTATACGGAAGGCAACCTCGTGGTCCCCTTAAGCTAATAAAAGAAACATGGGTCAAGGGAGACACTGTGACCGATGGTAAAGATGTTCACATGTACGTAGCCGAACTACGTCAACGTCTCACCGAGACATGTCACTTAGCACAGGAAAACATTCGCGAAAAACAACCCCGATACAAGCGAAATTTTGACCGTACAGCTGTGGAACGTAATCTCGAATCAGGTCAGCTCGTGTTACTCTTGCGGCCCACCCATAACAACCGCATGCAAATGCACTGGCGTGGACCCTACCGCGTTATTAAGCGTGTGAAGCAGAACGATTATAGCATACAGATAGGAAATAAGCAGAAAATCTATCACATAAATATGCTGAAGCGTTACTATGAACGCAGCGACGAACAGATACAAAGCGTGAATGTCGCACTGATACAATTGGAAGACTCCAATTTCAGAACAGACATGATGTCCGCCGAAACCCAGCCTAACTCCGCAGTTACAGTCGATCAAGTCGAGATTGACTCGAACTTAACTGTCGAACAGCGCGACGCAATGTCAAAGCTCTTACACAGACACGCGCGCATATTCACCGACCAACCGGGCCACTCAGATTTGGTTGAACACCGCATCAAACTTTTAAGTGACAAACCGATACGCTTAAAACAGTACCCACAGAAATATGAGAGCACAAAGTACATAGCAGAACAGGTGCGTGAAATGCAAAAACAGGGCGTGATTGAACAGTCAATCTCCCCATATTCATCACCGGTCGTCTTAGTTAAAAAGAAAGACGGTACGCTTCGTTTTTGTGTGGACTACAGACAGTTAAATGAGATAACTGAATTCGATGCGGAACCTATCCCAAATCAGGACGAATTATTCGCAAAACTAACTAAGGCACATTACTTTTCAAAGTTTGACATGTGCAAAGGGTACTGGCAACTGTCAGTTGCTATTGACGACAGACCAAAAACAGCATTCCCAACTCCGCTAGGCTTGTTTCAGTTTTGCCGACTACCGTTCGGACTAGCGAACGCACCCGCAACATTCGCGCGCTTCATGCGAAAATTACCGTTAGAGAGCGTTGACGCATTGAATTTCTTTGATGACATTCTGGTAGCAACAGGAACATGGGACCAACATTTATCCTCAGTGGGTGGTCTACTTGATATTCTCGAGCGCCATAAATTGACCGTGAAACCCACCAAAGTACGCGCGGGCTTTCGAGAGATTGAATTTCTTGGCCATATCATAAGTGACGGACAAATAGGCCCTAATCTAGACTTAACTGCAGCCATTCGTGACATGACCTTACCGACTACAAAGAAACAGGTCAGGGCAGTTTTGGGGCTAGTGGGGTACTACCGAAAATTTGTCCCAAACTTCAGTACGCTTCTTAAACCACTGACGGACTTAACTGGAAACAAACAACCCACGAAAATACGATGGACGGCAGAGTGTAGCACCGCCCTCGAAAAAGTGAAGGACATCTTGACCAGTAAACCCGTCCTACAGTTACCAGACTTCGACAAGAGATTTATTGTCAGGACCGACGCATCAGACGAAGGCCTCGGTGCCATACTTCTCCAAGAGACAGATGACGAATACCTACCGGTAGCATACGCTTCTAAGAAACTGTTAGATCGTGAGACACGGTACTCTACGATTGAAAAAGAGTGCTTAGCAATCGTATGGGCACTCAAGAAATTTAGTGCTTATCTGTACTCTAAACCATTCATCCTGCAGTGCGATCATAAGCCGCTGACATATCTGCGCACTAGCATGTATGATAACGCTAGGCTAACTAGATGGACACTCCTGCTACAGGAGTATAGCTTCGTTGTCGAACACATCGCGGGCAGAGAAAATTCGGGTGCCGATGCATTATCCCGGCATGCCATAACCGCGATATAAACAAGAGAGAGGATAGTCTCTCCACAGATGCGCATAAAATTCCTGTGGGGACTATCGTGTGAAATAAAATTTTTTTTTGTTCCTATTTGATTTCCACTCTGTGAGCTCCAATCAATTTTAAGAAGGGGGTTGTCACAGGAAATGAGGGACAGAAATTATATTTTATTTCATTATAAAAAACCGCTAACAAAACTAATTGAAGTAACCCGAGTTTTGTTATTATTTTCGTATGTAGCATGTAACTTCCAGTAACGGTCACCTAAGATCTCTTTAGTAGACAGACGTTCGTGACGCAGTGTGTGTTAATTATCATATTGAATATATATATTAGTTTATGAAGAATATGTATATTAAATAAGTTGGGACAACTGCGCAATACCGTCACATGTTGTTGACGAGTGAAATGGCCAGTGCGCATAAGAATTGACCACAGAAAAGCGTGCATCTCGATTACCACTATATATCCAAGGCAAAAATCATGTCACAGGACATAGCTTCTGGAAGTTTTGGAAACCTTCAGTGAAAGCTATATAAGAGGCAAAATGAAGACTTTTACTCTCAATGTTGAAAACGTCGATTCGTCTGAAGCCAGTCTAACTTCACGAATGAATTATCTCATGTACAGAGATTTCATAAAGGAAAGCTGCAATAATCTCTTTCCATCCGTTTTCCATCCGTCTGATGCCATATATTGAGTAACGAGGCAAAATTACTCAGTGTAACTTTTGGCAAAGTGGAAAGTTCACTGTCCAAGAAAAACCCGATGCATGCGACGCTGGTTGTATGCAGTTAACGACACGAGGGACCAACTTGTTCTTCCCCCTGTCTGAGTTCGTTTGGCAGTCTATCCCGCTAATTGAGAGGCTAGCACCGAGATTTTCTTACAGATATCCGGATTTCTACACTCAATGTAATGCGACGACACATCCCACTGGACGACTCCACCCGATAATGCTAAACGTCGTTGGGGTGTCCGTTTCCACGACAACCGGTACAACGATAATTATCGAGGCTGACAACAGTCAGCTAAATTTCAGATTTCTCCCCAGTGATAATCTGAAAGTGGTGCCTAGATTCTGCAGAATCTTCACCTGTAATGCGACGCCTCAATTGCGCCGTGATTCTTCACTTTGAAGTGCCGCTTATAAGTGACGTGTGAGATTACGTCATCTCCTTGGAACTCTGACATTAATAGTGAGTAATCATTAGCACGGCTAACGCGCACATACTTAAGTCTAGGACTCTTAAGAAAATGAACACTATTATATCGTTTGTAAAATAAGAACTCTAATGTTAAAAGTAATGCTTATTTTACATGTGAACTATTGTTAAAGCGGCCCCATTTGCCGCATAAGAATTGTGTAATTAATCTTTATTTTATATTTTGAATTTCATCATTTTCATCTCCCCTTATTTCCCACAGAGTGTATGACATTGGAAAGTTGAATGAATGATTAATCACTGTGCGAAAGAGTAGTGCCCCTTTTAAATCGGGAAATAAATAACCTGATTTAAACATCTTTCAACTCTCTTGTTATTCATAGTTTTTGAGAGGGACGAAAGAATTTGTACTATTGTTTTGCACCGTTCGTCTGTTCGTCCATTTATTCACATTTATGATACACACTCACAACACACACCGCCAATAAAACGTTCCTTGGCATGACATTAATAAATTGGGCCCCACCCAAACATCAATGGCGTATGTCATGTGTGTCTATGTAACAACTTGACGCGACGTAGTACTGGCACACGTCACGGGCTTTTCTTGGAGGTGCACCGGAGCAGGCCAAAAATAGACTTCACCCCTTGCATCTCTAACTTCAGCTCGGGTCGGCTTGTAACGAGCCTCCCGTTTTGTGACAGTATGTTTTGTTAGTATATAGTTATACATGTACATGTGCTATTTTCTTTACATTACTCTAGAAGTTGTATCTGGTTACTTATTGGCAGTTAATTATGAAATCATTGTGTAGTAGTTCTTGTGTAATCACTTGCATATCCCTGTGTTAGTAAAAGTTTCATTCTGTGATGTTTTCTAAGCAAGTAATTTATTCTGCACTGAAGACATTTGTATGTCCACAAATATATAAATATATATCCGTCAATGTTTTTGAGAATGTAATGTGTAAGGGTTGAGGTGACTGATAGTTTTGTTTGACTACACTGCAACTGAATAAATGTAATTGTCTCATGTTAACTCATGGAGAGGAAATGATAGAGAGGAAGTAGTCTTAACTTAGAAAAACTTATAATTTAAGGAATATTTTGCATATTGTTAATGCATGCACCATTGTTCAAAAAGCATTTCTTAAACTAACTCACAACTAGACATTTTACAGACAATTGTACAAACTATAAATACAGAAATTTTATTACTCTTTTCTTCCAAGTGTCTAGCAGATATTGACAGGAACAGATGAACTGAACTATTGAATTTAAGGGAAACAATAAACAATCAATCAAACAATGAAAATGAAAAGAATGTTCAAAGTTCAGCCCCAAATATCATTCAATAAATCAACAAAAGCATAAACTGTTAAAGCCTGAGGTTTGTGTTGAAAATAAGACTAAATGATTAAGTCTTTGTTCAGAACTTTTGTTGCTCTGACTTATATTGTGCAGTGATTAACCTGCTGTGTCTTCACTAAAGCAAATCCTATTTCATGTACATTATATGCTGTTGAATATAACAAAAACTGAGCTTACAGTTTCTATTTTCTCCAAGTCCTCTTCAGTCTTCAGTGTACAATGAAAAAGCTTTTTACACATTAGCTTCCCTCCTGTTGTAATGGCAATTTCTCCCTGTGCAATGCCTTTTGGGTATTTCTGTTTGCACTCATCTTGGATAACTTGCCCTCCAACTGCTAGCAATGCCTTTGACACCTGTCCATCATTCAGGCTTAAAGATGGATTGGTAGAGTTCACCAGAACATCATGCTGGACCACAGGATGAAATGTAATAAATTTACATCAATTAATAGGATATTATTGCATTTTTAACATAACTTTCAGGTAGGAGATTAGTTGAATTTTAGTAGGAAGACCAAACTGATTATCAGTTAAACATAGTACATTTACAATTTTAATGTATCCAACATCATGCAAGTATGAAATATTTAAAATAAATATATGACAAATAATTATAGAAAAATATATTTTAATTTACTAAAATGAATACCAGAAAGTCTAAGAAATTATATTTTATATTCTTAAAATGTATAATTAGAATACTTGTTACAGTCAACAACCAATAATAATTACATTAACAAACACCACCATCAACTAGTCATGCTTTCTCAAATGAGGCTTTACACATATTTTCAAAAAATAACTAAATAGTGTAAGTATTATAATTGTATAATTATAATTATTGGTCAGTGTGATGATTTATGAGATAAAATAACATAATCAGTCTTCAAGTGTGGTAATGAAGAATCAAGTACTATTATTATTACATGTATCTGCATCAGAAGAGCTGCATGAGTGAAAGCTAGAAAGAAATTACTTCACATTTTTTACCAAAAGAAAAGAGCTTACCTCTTCTTTAGTGATGTCAGACATCTTGTTAAGAAATATTCTTGGCTTTGAAGGCATGGGTCGTCTCTCTTTCTTGGCAGGTTTAGGTAAGGTGCCTGCAAGAAAGAAGTGGAATAATACATTTCATGAATTATTGTGTGGGTTCCATATTTTAAATATATTTGTAATGAACTGTTTTACTGTATTACCATAAAGCAAATGAGCAAAAGGTGTAGTCCCTGACAGTTAGGTATATGTACATGTATTTATATTTTCAAAGTACCAACATCAGGTGTAACTTTGCTAACAATTAATTCTTGAATCAACTGTCAGTATGTATTAACTGAAATGAAAAGTACCATCCTGTCAAATACAGAAATGAATCCTTATTTCCTGTAAACATCAATCATTTTGAAGTCAGATTATATTTAATTACAATGAAATGTGAATGATTTTTTTAAAAATATTTTTCATTATTAATTATTATCAGAAGGACTGACTAGAAAAAGAAACAGAGAATAGAAAAAGAAACAGAGAATGAAATAAATAGCACTATACTAATGATCATGATAAATAAAAGGTTTTTTTTATTATAAGAAAAGCCACACAGGTTAGAGAGGAGTTATGTCAAGTAATCAACAAAAGTGGGCCTAGTTGTAATTATGAAAAGCAATGTTTTAGCCTAGTTGTAAACATCAAACACAAAGTCTTAGCCATGCTGTAGACATCAAACACGTTGTTTTAGCCTTATTGTAAACATCAAATGCACTTATAAGTTATATTAATGAAAGATTAAAATCCAAGAAAAGCACACTGATATTACAACAAACAAACTAGATAAAGAGATAAATGCAGATGAAACCAAGAGAGATTAATTGATATTTTGCTCAGAAATTGTTTTACATTTGTTATTTCTTTTTTTAAGGGAATATAAGGTACATAAAACATCTATTCAAAGAACTCTCTTAAGTATATCAAAATCTGAAAAGATTATCAATAAGGGATATCAAATTCTGTCAAGAGCATTCCAAGGATATGAGCCTTATCTTAGTGATGTCTTAGAGCGCTGAATGGATCATTGGACAGAATTTGTCAATGTCACTTAAGTACTGGTAATGAATATCCAAGAAAAACATATTTTAAAATTCCTTTCCATGAACAAAACTAGCAATATATAATATTTAGAAGAAAAAAGAGATAATAATTATAATAAACAGAACACATTTTTTCTGGAATAGAATATTCAGAGGTGGATTCTTTTTTCATTAATTTTTCAGTCATGATATTGTCATTCCTTATCATCTTCATTTTATGTAAAATTCTTCTTGTAATGTATGTACTGTCCCTGTTTTGTTCTACATTTTGTGAGGAATGCTCACTGGGGGCTCATTTTGAGCAACCAGGTGTTTAACTCAAATGTGTTATTATTGTACCATTGTACATTTTGACAGAACTCGTGAAATTACATTTACAGTCACATTCTGAGAACGATGTTGTCTTTGGTTAGTCAGTACCCCAAATTTTAAAAAAAATGTTTAATTAAATCAACATCTTACCCTTAAAAAATTAGTAGAAATTTGGCTGCATGAACCTTATTGTGACAAGATGGAGGTCTAGGTTATTATAAAGTGTTAATCAGATATGTGAGAAATCATATGTTCATGAAACTTCATGGTCCTTCATTTCAAACATGTGAACATCAGATGATTATGCACTTAGGTGCCTTCATTCAGCAAATGATACACAAACAAGAGAAGCCAAGTTCAAGTAATTCACTACTGGTTGTTTGGAACATCATGCAAAAGTTCAAGGTAAGTCTAAATAAATTATTTTAAAACTGTATTTTTTAAAGAATTGTGTTATTTTCAGATTGGATTTAGGAGAAGCTACATTATATATTATATTAGTATGGGTACAATCATTATCTCCCTTGTTGCTAGTGACACTTATAACATGTGCCCTCACTTATTTATTTAGCACTACACTAATGTATGTAATTGAAACTTTATAATCAAGTACTGTTATTGATATTTCTGTTGCTATATGTAAACATAAAGGCCTTAAAAATATATGGTATTGCACACAAAAGGAATTTCTTGCAATTACATTTGTGGACAACTGCTTGCTTTAGGTGGACTTGTAGCCAAATACTGAAAGGCCTTGGTAACATTCTAAAGGAATGTTGCGTGAGATAGAAAATAACTGGTGTATTCAAACAAGGGAAAGTTTACTTATTGCATACATAAAAAGTAAACTTACACAGTTATAGATAAAGTTGGTTCTGCATGTCAAAAGAAGTTCATTGTACTCAAATGGGAAAAAGCATGCTCAATATGTACAGATGAACAATTAAATTATACAAATGCTAAAAATAAGGTTAAGGTAATTTTCTCTCTGGTGCAATACTATTGTCGAGATTCATTAACGGTAGTGTGAAAAAACCGTTAAGGACCTAACCTTATACACAGGACGGTCACAGGGCCACGGCCCAGTCATAACGAACTTATGTAAGTAAACATGAACAAAGAAACACACGTAATATTAAGTAGCCGTAGATCTCAGTGCGCGTATGATATATACTTTTTAATGAACTTTTAGTACTATGAACTATTGATGTGAACATTTAGTTCTATGAACCACTGACATGAACTTTTAGTACTATGAACTATTGACATGAACTTTTAGTACTATGAACTATTGACATGAACTTTTAGTACTATGAACTATTGACGTGAACTTTAATGATATGCACTTCGTATGAACTTTAAGTATTTAGAATTTTCACTTTTAGTATTTAGAATTTTGATTATATACACTTTGGAGAACTTTGGTCATTTGAACTTTATGATTAGTTAAATTGAGAATTATAGTATTGGCATTGGTGCTGTATCATTGCCGCTTATTGATGAGAGAGCAAAGCTTAGATTTATTTATTTATTTATTTTATGAGAGATCAAAGCTTATATTTATTTATTTTTAATTTTATTTACATTTCATCATTTGCCATTTTCCCCCTCCCCAAAGAGTGCGCATGTTTGTTTGAAAGCATTGTACTGATTTAACCACTGTGCGAAAGAGAAACGCCCTTTGGGTTAATAAACCTAATCATATCTTTTCCTCAAAACTTGTTCGATATCGTTTAGAAAGGGCGAATGTGGAATTTCGTTTTGTCTCGTTACGTTTGTCCGTCTTGTATTGTACTGTCCACATAACATTCACTACCTTCCCCACTCGCACACTCACGAGCACACACGTCTGTGAAACGTCCCCTTTCAATACAGAATAAAGTTTGATCCCCCAGTCAGTCATCATTGATGTCTCTGTATTGTGGACTTTGTGTTACCAACTTCACAGTCTGACGTCGTTGCTGACAAATGTCTATGTTCACCTTCCTTCCCGTCACCAGTTGAGAGGGCGGATGTGACATCAAGCCTAGACTTTCTTCCCATTTTGTTTTAAAACAAACAAACCATCACCACCACCAGCACCAATTAAAGAAATGAAAGGGAAAAATGTGCAAATCAGAATCAAGGAATTCAATGCTAGTCCTTTGTTTTACTGTTGCCTAAGAGTAAGATAACATGTACATCCTGTCTTATAATTATCTGCTTATAGTGTAAGTTTAAGCCAACTTTTTTATTACAGCCCTCAACATAGTTGAAAACATTAACGTTATAAATTATTAGTAATATTACTATAAGTACTGAAATACATTTTACATTTTGTCTGTTAGATAGTGGTAGGCAGTTGCTCAAGTTGGGTGGGTCTTACTTAATCAACTGACAACAGTGGGAATTAATTGTAACCAACCTGATTAAAATGTTGTTGGTGGATGTGTGAGACAAATTATCAAGCATTATATTAATTATTATTTTTGCAAATATATTTAACTAAAATGTTTGCATGCATTTACTTATTTCATGTGTTTCTGTTGTTTTGATGTGGCTATCCAGTAAGTAATTCTGA
Source organism: Sinotaia quadrata (assembly GCA_028829895.1). Classification (NCBI taxonomy): domain Eukaryota; kingdom Metazoa; phylum Mollusca; class Gastropoda; order Architaenioglossa; family Viviparidae; genus Sinotaia; species Sinotaia quadrata. The sequence goes on from CM054180.1 coordinate 43,506,580, forward strand.
GAAAGATTTAAGATTGCCTAATTTACTAGGTATATCAAAGTGCAAAGGTGTGAAACAAGTAGACTGTTGTTGGACATAAGATGACCTCTAAGAAGGGCAGATGAATCAGTGCTTCTGATCTCTTGAATGACACCTGACAGAAGACTTGCTGGTATTGGGCTTATTAGTAGATGGATATGGCATAAAAATGGGCGGGGTGCTTACAACAAGCCAACAGCTAGGGTTATATCAAACTAGTATCTAAGCTGAGTTTTGTAAGGAAGAAAGAAGCTGTATTAGGTAAGGAAGGTGCCTAGTTATTGGTCACCAGTTGTCTGAATAGACTGGTGATTTCTTATGCATTGCCTGAAGTGATTTCCAATTTCTAATTATGAAATTTAGAAATTATGCGTACCTGATCTTGTAGATGACCTTCTGGAAAGCTTCTTACTTGTTGATGTCCGCATCATTGGAACTTGTTCTGGAGAATGTTCAATATCAAATTCACGGGAACCAATGTTCTGCTCTTCAAAATAGTACTGATCATCAAAACTTTTTTCAATGATTCCTTCGGGACATTCACCCTTTTTCAAAATCCTGCATCTAAATTTCTGCTCAATTTCTTTACATTTAAGTTTCCAGTCAGAAGATTCCAGAAACTGGTTCATACATGGTTGTGTGAATTTCTTTTGAATACAAACAAGATTTTGATCAAATTTACTTCTGATAGCTTTCACTCTTTCAACTCCTGCTTTATTGGCAGTAAAAGAAATTTGTTGTAAGTCTGCAAGTAAATTTATGTCTTCAATTCTAATGTTACCACCATAACGTCTATTGTCCTCAAGATTTTCTTGTAAATATGAATAGAACATCTGACCAAAGAGTGTATCCAAAGGTATATTTGACTGCTGAATGTTATTATCGTCAAGATATTCCTTCAGTGATTTGAAATGATGTTGGAATGTTTGACTTACACCGACCATAGTGAGTGAGTGATTATCCTCATGCATAAGTAGCAATCCTTTATTTCGTTCTTGAATTGATTGTTTTAATTCTGTCCATCCTGGTGCATTTCGAGCTATTTCATTATCTTCGTTGAATACAATGACCTGTTGCTGAACACAGTTCTGACCATTAACCAACATTGTGTCTGCTTCTTCTCTGTCAAATGCAAGGACTTCAAAACCACTGGCTGTAATCTCCACAACACCTTTACTTTGACCCTGACAAGTATTCTCAAAAATTGATCTAACCTCTGGCCAAGTTAGAAACTGACCCACAACTTCTGATTCCCAGCAATGGGTATGTGAAGTGATGCTATTCAGAGTTTCATTGATAGAAAGCTTCATTTCAAGAATCTCTTCAATGACACCTTTAATCTCCATGCAACCGGAATCAAAATTATAACTTGCTGTCATCAATGGATACTTCTGTAAAACTTCTCTACCAATTTGATGTTTTTCTAACAACCTGAGAATTCCTCTCTTGATTTGTATTGTTTCACACTTTTCATTGTTTTTCCTCTGTAACATTTCTTTGGTACTTCTAATGACAGCCTCCATTTCTTGAACTCTTTCAAACATCTCCTTGCTGTCCCAGAAAATGAAGACTGCTCCTTTTGCTTCATCAAAATAGATTCCAATTCTTGTCACACCAGCTATTTCTTTTAGCTTGGGCTCTGCTTCAGAAAATTCTTCTCCAGTGACTTTCACTGTATGGACAGTGACTGTTTCCATATATTCCTGCAAGACACGCATGACTTCTTTAGCCCAAGTCTTAACTAGCTGACGAGAGTTTGGAGTTTCAGGTGTCAGGCAGCATGCCAGGTGAACAGAGTCTAAAGATTTTGACCAATCCAAGTAAGCATTGTGTTCCTGTAACAGTGACTCTAATGATATCTTCATTTCACTGACACGCTCTACAAGAACAATCTTGAACTGGTCATCCTGTGATATGGCAATCGGTTCTGGGAGTTTCATTAGTGGTTCTGCTGACCCCCCACTTATTCCAAGACATTCTGTAAATAATGAGAGTTCCAGATTTGTGTCTTGCATTTTTTGTTCTCTTTTAACAACTGAAACAGCATCTGTTGAAAAGAATACAAAAATAATTTGTATAAAACTGTAAAATTACTTTTTTTCAGAAACCTAAAGAAGAAATATTAATATAATAAAAAATATTAGTTCTCTATATTAATCATGTAGTTATAGTAGTGTAAAGAAACTAAATTGTTTTGCTAACACAAATATAAATATATTTATACCCAAATTGTGTGTGTGTGTGTGTGTGTGTGTGTGAGAGAGAGAGAGAGAGAGAGAGAGAGAGAGAGAGAGAGAGAGTGAGAGAGAATAAAAATGTATAATAAAATGAAATAATTTCAATCATTTGTAGTAATTAACATACAATTTTAATTATCCTCACTAAGTGATGGTACCTGTAGGCAAATAAAGAAGCAAGCATTTCTGAAACTGAATTGCAGAAAGTATGCAATAAATTGAAACCAAATAATTAAGTAAGAAAAATATTCCTTTACTCACCTTTTATGTTTGCAAAAGTGACAATTGCATATTCATCATTTTCACCAAATGAAACATCTGTAACTTCCCCTCCACCAGTTTTACGCTCATTTTCAAAGAAGTTGGTAATAGTGTCTTTTGAGGGTGGAGGATTTTGGGGTAGGTTGCGCACAAGTACAGCACTAGTTGTAGGCACTGGTTCTATGGTCAATATTTTACCTGGTGGCTGTTTCTTTGTTAAATCTGTCTGGACTTTCTGAAAATCTGAGAGACACATAATCTCAAATATATTACTAATGAATGTGAAGAAGATTAAGAAAGAAATATATGAGCTCTTAAAATAAATGTGGTGATCTGAACTGATATTGGGATATATTTTTTTTCATATTTAAACACAAAGTATAACTGATTGTGCATTTATTTGTTAAGGTATAAAATATTAACTTTTCATTTTCTTTGTTAGTGGTTAAGTCTTATTCTATCCGAGTGTGGTTTACCTTCTGAATGAATTTAGACTTAAATTTTTTAATTCACATACACTTAATCTGTTTCCTCCCATAAACTAATTCAATTCACCAGTATCATTTGTGCAAAAAATCTTCAGAAGTTGATATATAATTGTCTTTATTGACAGCATTTTTAACATTAACTTTGGCTTTAGACCGAAATAAGAGTTTTAATTTGCTTTAAAATAAAAGCTAAATTGTCAATATCAAATCAACAGTTTATAACTATATTTTTAAAAAATAACTTCATTTTGATGACAATGCACGTTGATACTATAAAATGAATGTAAAATGAAATATTTTATCTTGTAAAACTGTTTGCAATATTTAATAAAAAGTTAGATGTTATGAAGTTTAATTAATATCTTTATGGTTAAAATAAACCTTAGACAATATTTCCATGAAACACCAAGCCTAAGAACCTTGCCATTCATTTGATTATATTTACATTTTCAAGTAAAATAACTAGTTTGTCAGCAGCAGATATTATATTTACATTTTCAAGTAAAATAACTAATTTGTCAGCAAATATCATATTGTCCGTTGTATCTATCTTATTATAACGTTTGTTTATTTTCTTGTAACTTTTGACTATTTTAACTATTTTAAATTATAAATGACACTATTTCTTTAAATGAGAGGTTCCTTTCTCTAATCTCTATGCATTATAAAATTGAAATTGCCATACAAAAAAGTTTAACTCTTACAAATGATGTCATATTTATTAAAGTAGGCAAATACAATGGAGATGATTACATAAGTTTAAGAAAAATATAACTGGAAACTTGTCACAATAAAACTTGTTAATCAATATATTCTTAACTGTTAAGTAAGTTTCAAATTGATAAATAATATTCTCAAGGAAAAATTGACAAAAACAACGTGGACATAAACGTTTATGAAAATTCACACAGCCTTCATTTTTTGCAAAAAGGAGAAAATTCACTTTTGCAGATCTGCCAAGGCCCAAAGTATTTTTTAGTATCAATACCCTCTCCCATCAGTAGTTTTAAGCATTTCTCAGAAGCATACATCATCCATTAAAAGTAACAAGCAAATCAAAATAAACCAAAGAATTCAAATTCTTGTTTTATGAACTTTGTAACCTGTTCACTTTGTATTTGACAATTGGGATGTGTGTGTGTCTGAGTGTGTGCATTACATGTGAGAAGACAAATATATAAAAAATTTTATTTGATGTATTTAAAATTATTTTTATCTTTATAATTATTTAAATGTTTGTATCTTATATAAATTATACATGTATTATTTTAATTACATCCTTGCATTAAATTATGTGCAAGTTTCAATTTATCATTCCATTTTCTTTTTTTACCTTCTTAGTAAAGAATAATGGAATATATTTTTTAATTTAAAAAAGGCAAAATGTCTCTACTAAAATGGTGTTTTACTGATCAAATTAAATGACTTAATTAACTTAACTGCCAATTTCCTCTATTTGAGATCTTAATTTAAGTGATGATTTTTCATTATAAATTAATATATTTTACACTTAATATTTAGAAGGCAATAAAACAAAGATTTGTACAATTATTTCTCAAACAATATACATATTTTTAAGCATAAATTCTTGAGAACTCTTGTAACAATCTGAATGCCAAACTAAAAAACAACAGTTGTCTCCCTTACCAACATAAATTAACATGTGAACCTAGGTAAAATTAAAGTTTACTAGTATTGTAAAATAAATGAAAAGGAATTAGTATGAAAATATAATGAACAAATATGGAAACAAATGTTTCATGACTTTCAACAAATTACTGCTATGTGTTTATACTGTTTATAGGACAACAAATGGACAATAGTAAATTGCATCTGTTTTAAGGAGGGAGGGGGATTTGAAATTGAATGGTCCACTTAGTGTGGTCAGAAACCCAGTAGAGAATGAGGGGAACTAAGTCCCTTTGGAGCAAACCTGGGCAGAAAACATCTAACGATGAAACGTCCTACAAAAGTTGCACAGAAGAAAGAATGTTAACCTAACCACCACTGCCGTTTGTGTTATAGAATATACAGGTCAAACAGAAGTGCTTCCCATACAATCAGCTGAAACAAACAGGTCTTTTGAGGTTCATATTTATTGTTGACTTTTAAGCTTTGATTCTAACTTTTCTTACTTGTCTTTTAAACACTGAGATAATTAAACTGATAATGAGTTGGTTGCACATATACATTTACTTGTGTCAATCAATAATGATGTACCATTTAATTTTTATAAAAAGAAAAAGACAGTAACAAAATATATCAAAAAATACAAAGCAAAAAGATTGTTTACACACACACACACACACACACACACACACACACACACACACACACACACACACACACACACACACATATACACACAAACACACACAAAACAAAATTCTATCAAAATAAAAATATTAAAAAAAACTTGTAACATGGTTTACAAAATAATTCTACACATGTCTGAAATATTAACTAAACATTAGAATCAATAATTATAAAATTACTAGTAAGAGTTTAAGAAAAATAATTTATACTTGTCCATGACATTTTACTTACCAATATCATTTTTAAAAATAACCATTGCGACTCCTTCATCATCTCCAAACATAATTTTCTCTACATCTAGCTGTGTTTTTGCTTCCACAAAGTTTAAGACTTCATCACTTGACTTGGCATCAAGCCAACCAAATATTACAACACGATCTTTCATCATTCCAGGTGGTTTTTCAAGTTGAATTTTAAGATTCATGTCGTCAAGTTTGTGATCTCGATTTGCAACTTTAGCAGCCACTAAAATAAAATAGTAAATAAGTATTTAACTTTATTTGTATAAAGCATTGTAATGTATATATTATGGAAAAAAACACATTTAAAGTATATGTTGAAATTTTAAAAACATCTTTATTTATTATATATTTTTAAATATACAATGCATATTGCTGTGTGATAAAATATTATACTTTTTATTTTAATTAAATGTTGAATATATATATAGATTACATTTTATTTATAATTATTTTTAAAGATATTAGTTTGCTCAAAGTAAATATGATGAAAGGTGTGTTGCTTAGAAAAAAAAAGTTTTGTAAACATCACAGGATGTCAATGGTGCTCTAAACAAAATCATTGAGATGAAAGCATAAGTAGAGATTTAGACTAAATTAGAATTAAAACTATTGGAGATGAAAGCATAGGTAGGGATTTAGGCTAAATTAGAATTAAAACTGTTGGAGATAAAAGCATAGGTAGGGATTTAGGCTAAATTAGAATATTAAAACTGTTGGAGATGAAAGCATAGGTAGGGATTTAGGCTAAATTAGAATTAAAACTGTTGGAGATGAAAGCATAGGTAGGGATTTAGCCTAAATTAGAATTAAAACTATGAAGTTAGAAAATAAATACTCAATAAATTAATGAAACCAGTGCCATATAAATATGCTAATAAAGCATAAGTAAATTCCAAAAGTTGTTCCTAACAAAATCATATTTTATCCCAGGATTAGACTAAAATAAATATATAATATAAACTAAGTAATATATGAATGCCCTAGTGAATGAATATGTGAAAGACACTTTTCTTTACCATATATTTTTGTACAACCTAATAATACTGATTTGGTTACCTATGTGGCAGCAAAAACAGCAAATATTTCTTTATTATTTTACCAGTAGTTCACAAGTCTGGAACCTCAACAACAATTCCATCCTTATTTTATAAACAAACAAAATTGAATTTTTTAATATCACATCTATATTGCTAGAAATATTCTATTAAAAACTATAGTGAAATCTTCCTACCTATTGCTGTATATATTTATTACTTTAGTTTCAGATTATTCAGCCTTCTAAAAGCCTCTATGTCACGAAAATCAAGGAATATTAATTTTTTTTCTCTCCCTCTAAGTAACTTCTAACTCTAAACTATGAACGAAACCGCTAAGTTAAGTAAAAGAGGGACAGGGTGAAAATAACCATTTTGTCAACAACGGGAAAACTAAGTCTGAAACGCTAGCTGAGGAAAATAGGTTTCGTGCCGGAGAATAGGAAAACGTATAATTAAATGCTGGTTTGACCTCCCTGGCCAAAACCCACGCCCATAAATCTGTGTCAGTGTAGAGTACATGGCGGCCGGTGTATGGGAATTCGTGAGAGAGAGCTAGGATGCCAATTTTGTCCGTGAAAAAGGCAGGCTCTGAGTTTTTGAAATGTAAGCAACTTTTTAAAATCACCACTATAAAATGTTTGGCAGTAGGTTGATATTGTTATTGTGAAATTACTATTGTTTTATGAAAGTACTATTGAACTAGAATTTTGAGATTATTGGAAAGTTAATAATTGTATTACTAAGTTAAAAAGGTTGGTTTGAGTGTACAACCATTTCTTGCTGTGAGTTAATGTATGGCTTGCTAGGTGGCCATGAGTTGACAGTAACCATAGTTTTAAAATAAAATATAAGTAGGTTTGCTCTGAGATTTTAGTGTGCTCTGAGAGTTAGCTAGAGGGCAAATGGATACATAAATCACAGTGTCAACTGGGAACTTGATACTTTTGGCACTGATAGAACTGGACACCAGAGGTGGCCAGGATGAGCAGAGAATATTCATCAGCACATACGGTGCTGGTTGTAAATGGGCATGGCTGGATGGGGGATAGCGTGTGTGTGCTGGAAGGAGGTGTGTTCCAGTCAGCTCAGAGAAAGTGATGTGCAAGAACTTTGTGTATAAAAGAGGATACAGAGCCAGGGGCGGATGAGAAACGTGGAAAATGTAGCGTGTTGTAGAGAAAGTGGGATATGCTCTCAGTTTCTCCCTGCTTGTTTGTATCAGGGTCCTCTATATTCTGCAGGCAAAACAGAAGGAGAATTCCTGAACACTGTAACTGAGTGCCAGATGTCTACCCGGCTGTATTTGGAAGGCACGCCATGCCGCTGCAGTTTTAGGTGAACCAATCAACAGGATGGTCACCTCGGGTTTTCAAAGACTCTGTGCAAAGACCGCGGGTGATCGATTATTTTCCATGCAGAGGCAAATTCCTGATGGAAGTCTAATGTCACTAGGCACTGGGATATGTTACAGAATGAGATGTTACATAGTGGTAGTAACTATCGTTGGAAGCAGTGGCAGTCATGCATGAGGCATACCGCCGAGAACAGCAAAGGTTGGCTGTAATGAAGAAGAGAAGAGAAGAGATGAGAAATGAAGTTAAGAGAAGAGAAGAGATGAGAAACATGAGAGAAGAGATGAGAAACGAAGTTAAGAGAAGAGAAAAAGAGAGAAGAGAGAACCCAATGAGAGCTGAGAAATTAGGCCTAACGAGAGAAGCGCACGGGAGCGTGAAGTTGTAGCAGCCGTCGTAACAGTGAGGACGGCCAGGTCGAGACGTCGACGGTGTTTTGAGCATCTTTAAACCCCCCAGCACAAGGAGAGATTAACAATAACGATATGAGCCCAGCATAAGAGAAAATAACGATGATTGTGAGCAGAGAACAAGAGAAAGTAACGAACTATGTGAGCGGAGAACAAGGAGAAAATGACAATACCTATGTGAGTAAAAGAAAATTCTAACTAATTAGGGAAATCTCAGAGCACATAGCACATAAATATAAATTAGAACCTAAAACTAAAGCGTAGGAATCTTAAGCATTAAACCTAAAATTAGAAATAAACCTTATGTTTAAATCGTTGTATATAAGTAGAGGATGGTTGTAAGATACATATAAGATAATATTGATGGAACTGATTGCAGAAGACTTACAAGTCAAAAGACATTTGTTTATTATTGAACTTTGATATGGGAGCAGTGGCTCCAGAACTTATAAATAATGATTGTTATTTTACGATAAATAATGCTTAAATGTATTTAAAAGTACTACTGCATGGATAAATTGAACTTTGTATTTCTTTTATTTTATTTCACCATTCATCATTCTTTCTTTCTTTCTCCCCCGTTTCCCATGGGTGCGAGTGTGGATGGCTGACTGACTATCCAACGTGTGAGAGGAAACCCATAGACCAATAAATTTGAATATACACTCTGACATTGAGACTTTCTCCTGTCTATGGTTTTGAAAGAGTGGTTGCTGTCATTGTTATACGTTGTGTCGTCTACACTTCACCCCTACCCGTATGCAAGCACAAATGCAAACATGTCAGCAATATGTAACCTACACGCAGAATGAAATTCGAGCAAACAACCATCTTGGTATTATGTGTGCGATTTGTAATTCTCTTTATGCAAGTCCTACGTGGCGTCGACAAGCCACCACCCTCCCCTCGCAAGAGTAGGGGTTGCCAGCGACACTCTATATTTATATTACTTGATCGAAAATAATTAATTCTGTCTTGATTATTTGCTTGTACAATAGAACTTTTGTCTTCTACAAATCTGTACAATTATATTGGTTGGTTTAAATAAATATCTCTTATTTTTAATTAATATTTTGTCAATTATACTTAGATATTTACAATTTACAATTTCTTTCTGATTTCTGGTGGAAAATTGAAAGAGAACTGAAGGAGAAGAGCAGGATGCAAAGATGTTCTATGAAAAATATTATAGCCATGAAATTTAAAATAAAATTAACAACTGGTTATTTACATTTGGAATGGGGTAAATATTTCTTGGCAGGATAAAAGTATCAAAAACATAATCTGAAACAACTATTTTTAAAAAGAACTTCACTTTCAATTAAATGTTAAACTTAACTGTTGGGTGCAAACAGCTCACTAATTATTGGTTTTGAAAGTACTACACGTAAATTAATTTTACCATGCATTTATAATTAAAAATTACACTTTATAAAAGTAATCAAATTAATTGCTTTTTAAGAAATTCAATTTCACAAGTTCATTAATGCAAAATCTGCAAAACAATCTACAAATTATTAAAATCAAAATTTCATTTCTGATTTTATATGATAGGTTAAGGTACTTCACCATCAGCATCTTCAAATGTGATAAAAGCCACTCCTTTCTTAAGATCTATCTTGATTTCTGTCACTGGACCTCCTCCCGATCGACGAGTGTTTTCAAAATAATTCAAAAAGGTGTCGGTACTGGTTGACGGGCTAAAACCTCGAATGGCCACAGTAGTTAATTCTTCAGGTATATCTTGAGAAGAAGCAGTTTGTGTACAGAGGCTGATTTTCAGTTGACTGCCATCCAAAGTGTGCTTTCTTGATAAAACTCCTGTCACAGCTGAACAAAATATCAAACTAACTTTAAAACACTACAACACACCATTATAAATATAATAGAATATTTCTTCATTGTCACAAATTAAAATATTAGTATTATCTGCAGTTGTTCTCTTATATTTTGTAAGGAAAAAATACTTAGTTTTATCCAGGATCTTTGCTGAATATACCTTAAGTATCCCACTAAATAATGATTTAACCCAATAATTTTGACTGGATATCTAGTATTCATTCAGATAAAATACTGAAGACAGCTTTGTTTACAAAGAACATAAAAATAAATATATGTTGAACTGACAAAAACTGCTTGTGACTAGCTTAATTATAAATTTCAAGGAAGTTTATACTACTTATAGAATATGTGCATGGATATCACAACATAAAATTTTGAAAGAAGACATTAAAAGATGGTTTGAAACAGAATTAACAGCAATCAGCAAATAATAAATACGCAAAACACACACTTTTTAAAAATGAAAATATAAAAAATGTGATGAGAGTGAAAAAAATAAATATGAGAAAGTTAAATTTGGAAGATAATGCATTTGTCATTTCTACTTTGGCATCTTATGTTCTCTGCATATTTTAATTTTTGAGCTCAACTCAAGACAGCAGTAAATTATGACATCATAATAATATAATACAACAATAATGATAGCAGTAAATTGTGACAACATATAATAATAAAATGCAACAATAATGACAGCAGTAAATTGTGACAACATATAATAATATGATACAACAATAATGACAGCAGTAAATTGTGACAACATATAATAATATAATACAACAATAATGCAATAATGCAACAGATCCTTGGTGTTTATAATGTTCATGTTCTTAGAGAATTCCACAAATGACAAATATAGAAATTTATAGCTCTCTGGAAAATAGTAGCAATCTTTCAGCAACTTTCATCTTTTCACATTTTCCTTTTAAACACATTTTTGTAACATGTTGTGGATGAAGATGAAATCAATATATATAAGAATAAATGACCTTGGATAGCGAATGCATAATAATGGGCCAGAGAAGAAAAATTTATAACAGTTTGCTTTAAAATTGGTACTAAAATGCTATTACAGCCATAATAATCAACTCTGCTATGTATGTATATATTATATTATGCAGTCTCTAGGATCAAATCTTTACCTTTTAAAATAACTTTTGCTAAAAGATGAACTTTCATGAAAGAAAATCCAATTAAAGATAGACTGCCTGCTCCAACTTTATTGCTATATTATCGGACCTCACACCTTAGTGTGTGAGATTAAAGTTGATCACTAACGTACCCTCCTGATGTGACCCAAATACATAATGTTCGGACACTGATAAGAACAAGGTATACATCATTAAACAGTAAAGAATGAAGGTGCCTCATTTCTCTTCATCGTTCACTGTAACCAATCTTGAGTACAGAAATAATATTTAATAAATGATACTTTGGAGAACTGTAAACCACACAATGACAAAACTGATCAGTGTAAGTAAGGACAATGTGCACAAACTAGCAGATTGCAAATAAGCAAAAATGTGAACATTGAGAATATGAATATCAAGCATCAACTGTATTTTGCATAATTACTGCAATGTTTATTTCACAAAATAATACAATTAATCATTTTGACTGCATCTGGTTTTATTACCAGGGTTTCTGTTTTTCACATTCTGTAAAAAAATAATAGTAAAAATGTAAAAAGTAATAAATATTTTAATGACAAATGCATAAAATCTTCGAAAATACTATCAATGCAGATCCAGCATTTAATTTAAATTTACCAAATGCTTCAGATTGGAAGCTTAACTTTTTGTTTTAGGTAAATAAAAAGAAATGAAAAGTTTTAAACTTTTAAAAGAATCTTGAAATGTCTCATAAATGTGTTCATCTATAATTATTTACCTTCCTTATCTTCAAAGGTAATGAAAGCTTCTCCTTTTTTAGAATCCAATTTAACATTTGACACTGGGCCACCTCCAGATCGTCGTTTATTTTCAAAATAATTCATCAAAGTATCCTCAGTGGTTGAAGACTTGAGACCTTGAATGGAAATGGTCAGTGAATGGGATGTGTCTGCAGTTGGAGCAGATGATGAGGTTTCTGTATAGAGGCTGACTGTCAAATTTTTGCCATCCAAAGAATGTTTCTTTGATAGTACTCTGGACACAGCTGGATTAGAAAAAAATATATATACAGTTTAGTTATTCATAAGAGCGAATTACTAACAAAAAAAGGATGTCTCTAACTTAATTATTTCTATTTAGCACATATGTCTGATCAGCTCAAACTGAGAATAGTCATTTAAATGGTAAGTCTGATTACCACAACCTTGGAATGGCATCATAACACTTAAGCAATATTTCAGGAAGGTTATAAGGCATTAAACTTAGCAACTCTCAGAGTTTCTGTAACTCATTCATTACAAAATAATAATAATAGTATAAAAATGTGTCTTTATTTTAATATCAAGTACATTAACTATACGGAAACATATCCCTGTAGTCTCAGCACTGTAGTTCCAACCCACCCTTGAAAAAGTACAAAAATCAGTAATATCAACAAGATTTTTATTTTTATTTTGCATTACCACAACAAATAAAAATTAAACATTCAATGCAAAATCTATACAATTAGACAAGTGCATGAGGTTGAAATAAAACAAACCGATCTACACTGAAACATTTTAGATTAAGCATTTCCTAGATATGTAGCAATTTAGGTTGTATTCACACATACATACAGAAAATTTAAATATTAGTTTAAAACATGCTTCAGATTTGTGTTAAATATTTATTAGCTTAACCTTACTTTAAACAGTTAACAAAAATAAAAATAAGGTTACAATTTTTTAAAGAAAAGTCTCATAAAAATGTTCATCTGAAATTATTTACCTTCCTTATCTTCAAATGTAATGAAAGCTTCTCCTTTTTTAGAATCCACTTTAACATTTGACACTTCACCACCACCAGATCGTCGTTTATTTTCAAAATAATTCATCAAAGTATCCTCAGTGGTTGAAGACTTGAGACCTTGAATGGAAATGGTCAGTGAATGGGATGTGTCTGTAGTTGGAGCAGTAGCTGAGGTATCTGTATAGGGGCTGACTGTCAAATTTTTGCCATCCAAAGAATGTTTCTTTGATAGTACTCTAGACGCAGCTGGGTTTTTAAGAAATACATAAAAAGGAAATTAGTACAATAAACACTATATATATTAAATAGAGATAAAGAAGCTACATCAATATTTTCAAAAGTAGATATTGATGTTAGTCTTGTAGGTTTTTTCAAAAATTCATGAGTTACTGTCCTTGATATTATTCTTAATAATCTATGGAATTTCTCCCTTTATATAAATTTTGAGTTCAGGAATATGAATACTCTCAGGTATGAATTACCAGCACAGAACTGGAGTCTCTCTAATTTAATTCATTTCATTTTGTTGGTATGTTGATAACCTGAGGAAACCACTTCTTAAGACAAAGATTTTGCAACAGAATAGGAAGATCACACAAATCAGCCACAGAATGATTACATGTATACATACTATTGCATTTGTATCAATTTCAAATCTTTTTCCGCCTAAGTTTCTGATATACCTCTTATGAAAAAGTCAGTTTGCTTTCACACTCCCCAAAGAAAACTCAGTCTTTCTTGTTGGTACTTTACATTTGATTTGTTTTATTTATAATATGAATAAAAATTAAAAATCATCACCACATGGAGAAAAATAACATGTCTATGCTAAGTGTATAAAAACAAATGCAAGGAACAGCTTATGTACATATATCAGACAGCTTATGTTGATGAAAACTTTGCATCTGTGATCAAGGTGGGTTAATGTTTAAGTAGTGTTCATTTAAAATACCTTGACAAGAAAATACAAAAACATCTATTTAAAACAATGGTTCAGCTATTGAACCCTGTTTTCACACAACTGCATTAACCTTTATCATAGTATTTTTATTTCATTTAATTGTCGTTATGACTTGAAACCAAATTAAGCTATCATGTATGCTGCACTAAAAGGTGTCATTCATTGCATTTTGCATTGCATGTATGCTTAACAACCCTGCTGAAATCTGATTTACTGAAAAGTCAGTTTCCAGAGATGAATCTTGAGCTTTAAGTGAGGTATAACTATATACATAAATGAGATTTTTTTAAAAAATGTATATTGTTGAATTAAAATGTTAAAGTTATAAAATAATATTTTAAAAATTTAATATCATTAAGTCTTTTAAATGATTAAGTGGGAGAGAAAAACACTTTATTTGAAGCAATTCTACTGAGCATCATATATCATGTTTAGATTTCTCAACATACATCTGAAATACAAATAAGTAGAACAACACATTAAATTAAGCGACAATCCACATTCTTTACATTTCAATATTTAATATATATATATATAACCCTATTTCCAGCGTTAGGTAGACCATGCTTAAAAACCAGCATTAGGTGGACACAGTGTATATCCCATAATAATAATAAAATTAACATTTTTTTTTCACATTCTGCTTTTAGACATCACTAATAGCAAACGTACTTAATTTGAAGAAAAAATATCAAATAACAAAAAATATACATGTTTTGTGGTCTGCCTAATTCCTATAACCCTAAAACCAGCATTATGTAGACAAACACATACACTTAAAAACCAGCATTATGGGACTCGTACTTAAAAACCAGCATTATGTGGACACTTAGTTAAAATGGTCAATTTTATAGTTGTAAACAAATGAATCTTTTTAAAAACCATGACTCTGCATAAATAAATGTATAGGTTATAAATATAAATCAAAAGTAGAAGAATACATTTGCTTTAATAGATATTTGTATAGATGTATCTCATTTTATAATCTAAAAGTCCACAATTTGGTATGAATAAAAATATATTGTTGAGTTTTTATATTGATTTATTACTATTTAAATCAGGATATACATTTAGAATCATGTTAAAGGACTCCAAACTCAATTAAATCTTGAGTTTGGAAAAATATATGTTTATACTTAAAAACCAGCCTTAAGTAGACATCATTTGCTTAAAAACCAGCCTTAAGTAGACATCATTTGCTTAAAAACCAGCCTTAAGCAGACATCATTTGCTTAAAAACCAGCCTTAAGCAGACATCATTTGCTTAAAAACCAGCAATATGTGGACATATATGTCATTCTAATAAATGAAGCTATATTTCATTATTTAATGCCATTGTCTCATTATTTAATAAATTGTTCAAATTTAAAAGCATGTTAAAAGGTCCAAAATTTAATTTGGTATTAAAATTGGAAAGTAAATGTTTTAAAAACAGCCTTAGGTGGACATTATGTGCTTACATACCAGCAATATGCAGACAACATATATGTTACTCAAATAAATAAAGGAAAGCAAGGTTTCCTTAATTTATCATTATTTCATACAGGTTTAAAGTCAAAATTAAATTAAAGGACCACAAAATCAATATAGTGTTGACTTACAAAAATAAAAGCTTTTTTCTTTTAAAAACAACCTTATGTGAGCATAATTTGCTATTAAAAAATTAAAAAAGTAATCATACCTGTAAGTTAATTTTGGAAATAACTTGATTTTTCTATATTTTTTCTATATTTACTATTAATTTCTCACCATTTAAAAAAAGATTCAAACTCAGAATCATGTTTAAGGACCCCAAATTTAATTTGGTATTAAAGTTGGAAAGTAAAAGTGTTATGCTTATAAAACACCCTTACTTGTACAATGCAAACTTTGAAACCAGCAATGCAGCAATATGCAGGCAACTTAAACATTATTGTAATAAATAAAGCAAAGTTTCTTAAATTTATTTCTATTTAATGCAGGATTCAAATGCAAAATCATTTTAAAGGACCACAGTTTCTATTTAGTGTTGAATTTGTGAAAAATAAGTGTATGCTTAAAAATCAGCCTTACGAAGAAAATTATTTGCTTAAAAACCAGCAATACGCAGACATTATTTGCTTAAAAACCAGCAATACGCAGACATGTATATGTCATTCTAATAAATAAAGCTAAGTTTCTTTATTTAACATTATTGTATCACTATTTAATAAATTGTTCAAATTTTAAAGTATGTTGAAAAGTCCCAAATTTAATTTGGTATTAAAATTGGAAAGTAAAAGGTTTATGCTTTAAAACCATTCTTTGGTGGACATTAAGTGCTTAAAAACCAGCAACATGCAGACCGCATACATGTCACTCAAATAAATAAAGTAATGCTTCTTTAATTTATCACTATTTAATACAAGATTTAGATTCAAATTCATGTTATACGAGACACTAAATCAGTAAATGTAATTTAGTGATGAGTTTGGAAAATTAATGTTAATGCAACTAGAGGTACGTGGACAATATTTGCTTAAAACCAGTGCTATGCAGATAAGCATATATTATACTCTAATAAATAATGTACATGTTTCTTTATTTAAAATTATTTTCAATAAACTAAAGAAACATAGTGTGTAAAAAGTGTATTATCATTTTGGGGAAGAGTTCGCATATTACGTTTAATATAAAACGATCCGAAATGTAAGGATTTCACCAGGTTCTTGAAGTGTTATTCCAAAATAAACATTATCGGATATGTTACTTATTACTGATCCATGAGTAAGGCCAGTAAGTAGTTTAGTGATTATATTTAATTAATTATTATACAATTGTTGCACAAACCAAACAGCAGACAATGCGGTGGTTGATAAAATATTTTCACAATTTAATAAACATCAAAGAACTAAAGCCGCAAACATGTTGGCTGGGCTTGGCGGTGTTGTAATACAGTGTAACCTAATTCGTGATATTACGTCACTCGGGGTATTATGGGACAATGTGTATTATCGTACAAACAAATAAAAATTAGTAAAACTATTTAACGCAAAGTAAAAACCTATAGATATTATATCCGTCCATTATTTTGAATATATAATAATGCATTCCATTTAATATTCGTCCCATAATAACCCAACCTTTTACATTAGACATGAATAGACGTATATGTTCACAGAAAAAAGTCAAATATTGTAAAAAGCCCACTATTAATGCAATCCGATTTTATGGACCCCAATTATTGCCTTATAGCGATATTTCACTGTACTTAGATTTATTTATGTAACAGCGGTGATGAATTAAATTATAACTATAAAGAGCTGTCTTTAAGTACGATTATAATTTAGAACGATAAGGCTTGGGGCGACACTTGTTTATGGGTGAAGGCCGAATGAACACGTAAATTATACTGTCCATAGATAGAAACTGTCCAGTGCTCTTGCACTATAAAACAGTAAAGTCGCAAGTCTAAAATAAAAATTGAGTAATGTAGAATGGACTCCTCAAGATCCATTCTGTTAAAACTTATAAAATGAAGTGGATTTTGAATTAAAATTTCTATTTAAGAAATACTCTGTCATAAATTGAAGGACTTAATTAGTGTCTGAAGCAATATTATTGAACTGAAGAACAACCGCAAAGGCACAGCAATTCTTGCTTAATTCAGGGGCTGAGTTCGATTCGTGCCAGGATGGATAGTGTGATTCTTACCCCATCCCCAGATAAGGTTCTAGGCTTTGTATCTAGTCCATCAAATAGGACAAACAAAATGGTTAGTTTACTAAAACAGTTACGTTTACTAAAGCTCGTGCAAGCCTGGCAATTAAAGAGCGAAGAATATCTCCGTTGGTTACTCACTGCCTGACATAATTGCACATAAAATTGATACCCCTCCGCCTCGTAAAAGATGAAGAAAAGAACAGAAGTATTTGCTCTTGCCATCAATCAGTGCCACCGACTATTTCTCTCTATTAAGAAAGCTAACATGTAAATGATAAAGTAATCAAAATAAATGATCTCTTACCTTATTTTGTAGACAGTACTGCAGAGATTAGCTGAAAAACATCGATCTGCAGTGTACATGCTTTCTGTTTCGGAAATAAGTACAGTCACAGATCCTTTATCTTTTTTTTTTTTTTTAAGTGTGAGAACTGAATGATGAAAACCGCTGATCTTCGAAAGACTGGAAATAAAGTCTGATAAGTTCGGGTCTACTCAGTCATTTTCTCTTTTTTTACATTCATTTAATGCCCTCCCTATTCAGAGCGAAACATGATGACTAATTTAAACTCCTTTATCTCACCCTTTCCCACAGACTCAGATGATATATATAATATACTTTTAGAGAGAGAACAGATAGATCGTGGTAACAATTAAAAAGAAAGGTGTGGTTTGATGGAACAAAGGTTCACTGTGCATTCAACCATCAATCAATCAATGCCAAATCCCTAGGACTGAAAACGCCTGGATTTTATTGGTAGGCATTGCTTGGTACTGCGGACTGGATAACAAAAAGATGTATAGTTTGAAAGGAAGAGAAATAATAGCATGGAGTTTAATTGTTGAGTTTAAGCCCAAACTCTGGTATATCGTTTTCTCTTTCCGATTTTTAACTATCAAGGGATCATCAGCGTGAGTGGTACCACTCGGGAAACAGTTTATTGTTTTTATTGAATTATAATACTATTAAAAATATGAATGAATTATAATTTTATTTGACTGATGAAACTTGAAAATGCAGATATATACGAATATAGACTTAGTTATATTAAGTTGTCTGTGTTGTTTATGAACGGACGCGTAGTTCCTGTTAGCAAGTGAACGGATAAGGATGTGAACTGTAAAGCATGCCTTTAGGGATTAGGGATTAAGATTATTGGTCTTTCGCGTTGGCGTGCTGTTCAAGACGCTGTGAAGCGTGAACAGAAGGTACTCGGACAAAGCAGAGAGTAGGACTGATTGATTGATTGATTGATTGAGTGGGGGGGGGGCGCTTCCAGCTTCCGCCACTTTCGCGAGCGTAGGCCTGAGTGTGCCTAACTCTACATCAAAGTTATACAAAGTACCGCCAGCTAGACTTGCTACCTTAGGTGATTGTTGACACAGAAACTTAGATATTCAAAGAGATTAGATTCTCTCTTCTCTTGTTAATTTCTTTTCTGTCTCTGTCTTTTTGTTCTCTCTCTCTCTCTCTCTCTCTCTCTTACACACACACACACACACACACACACACACACACACACACCATAACTTGCCCACTTGAAACATATTCACGTTTTCACAGAATGAAGTCTTAGGAAATAAAGTCACAATGAAAAATGTCACCGGAAGTAAAGTCACAATATATGTTTAATATAAAGTCGTAAGTCAGTGTGATTGTGTTATACTGTTTATTAACTGTAAGTGAAGGACGAAATGTCACGGAGGTTAACAGCTCGCTGAAGATGTGCGTGGTTCAAATAAAGTTCGGGGTGAAAAAACGTTAATAATTATAATGTATGCGTGTATGTCCGCTATTGTCTTTGGTGTGCACGTGCGTGTATTTTATATACCGTATAAATGCATTCTAAATCATACATTTAGTTCTGTTTGTATTAATTTTATTTGTAAGTCCATATATATGTTCATTATTTACTGAATAACAGTAAAAGGAAGTAAGCGGCGGCTCTGTTGGATCGCGGTTCGATTCTCCCTCGGGATTAAATGTGTGTGTGTGTGTGTGTGTGTGTGTGTGTGTGTGTGTGTGTGTATGTATGTGTATGTGTGTGTGATTTGTCCGTCGTATACATATTATAATCCATATTATAATTCACAATTTTAATAAAATGATTTATTCATACATAGTCATGTTTTATGCCTGTAGTCCATAAACACGTATATTATTGACTGAATAACAATAAATGACAGTTAGCGATTGCGCAGATTAACATATCGCCCAAGAGGATCGTGGTTGTGATTCTCGCTCAGAGTAAAATATGTTTTATTTTGTTTTTGTTTGTGTACGTATGTTTGAGTGTGCTCGCGCGCGCGAGTGTGTGTGTGTGTGTGTGTGTATGTGTGTGACTGTAAATTAAAAGAATGTGCCTCTTATCTCTCCGACACAACTTACATAGTAAATATGACTTAAACTTTAGCAGTGGATATTACTGACAGTAATAAGAGCGGTTCATAATTGTGCTTCGATGAATTTATGTATACCAAGCATGCAGCTCGCAAAACCAATGTATTCCTTTTTTTTTTTTTTTAGAAACTTCAATCTGACGTGCATTGTTCGACAACTCTTTACTTGTTTAATACATACGGCTGGTAACTGTGAATAAAATGTTCTTTAAAATATCACCTAACAAACATTACCAACAGATGTTTAGTGTGATATGACTGCTTGAAACATGATTTCATTGATACATTTTTATTTAGTTTCATTTTATGTAAATACGTCAGATTCTTTTCACTTCTGGAAATTATTTCTCGATCGAGATAAAAGAAAATTGAACTGTGTTAGCCGTATTATTGATAGTGTTCTATTGTTCTTGTACTAGTGGGCGATTATAAAGTTGAAATATATAGTACTAATTGATCAAAACGGTCGGCATATCTGTAAGATATAGTAACTATAAATTTGAACGGTGACATGCAATATTAATAAAACTCACCTACCATACAACTATCTAACATGTTTATATTGCATTGAATGCTATAACCATATGATTGCATTGGTGTCTTATTTTGTTTTAGCGTAGTTCTTTGGCGTTTCTTGGAATTACACTTGTAGTATTGGGTTACACATAGAGCTATAGTTTAAATCTTATTTACTATGTGAGTTGTGTCGGAGAGATTAGAGGCAGATTCTTTTAAATTACAATCACACACACACATACACACAGTCTCTCTCTCTCTCTCTCTCTCTCTCTCTCTCTCTCTCTCTCTCTCTCTCTCACACACACACACACACACACACACACACACAAACAAAACATCTTTAATTCAGAGAGAGAATCACACCACGATCTTCTTGGGCGAGAGGTTAGTTTCTGCACAATCACTTATTTCCATTCACTGTTATTCTATCTATAATTTACTTGTTTATGGATTCAAGCATAACAATATAACTAAGTATGAAAAAATCATATAATTAAATGCGTGAATTATAATATGTTCCGATATACAAGTCACACACACACACACACACACACACACACACACACACACACACACACACACACACACACACACACACACACACACACACACACGCACACACACACACATTTACCCCAGAGCGAGAATCGAACCACGATCCTAATGAGCCGTCGCTTAATTCCATTTACTGTTATTCACTCAATAATAAGCATGCATACCGACTTACAATGAAAATTAATTAAAACAGAACTAAATGTATGTATTACAAAGCATTTATACGGTATATAAAATACACTTGAATCACGCACATATTGAGCGAGCAGTTAACCTCCTTGCCTTTTCCTGCTTCACTCACTGTTAATAAGTATTATAAGATATACACTCTGACACTTATGACTTTATATTGTGAATTTATTTCCTGTAACTTTTTCCTTGTGATTTTATTTCCTATGACTTTTTTCCTGTGACTTTTTTCCAGTGACATTTTTTCCGCTCACCGTTGATAAGAAGCGACTCCATACACAACTCTCTTGTTTTAGGTTAGAGAAAAAATATGAGGGAATTTTAGAGACAGTTTTGTTTTTGTTGTTTATAGAGAAATGTTAGGGTTAGGATTAGCTGTAAATAAAAAAAACAAATATAAATATATTCTAAAACTTTTTTACTTGTATTCCTGATTTAGGTTTTGTTTCTGCTAAATTCTGTGTTTTAATGACTTAAATATTGCAGTAAAAATAGCATCGAGTAACACTTTGTATCTAAATGTATGTCATATAACTTCTGTCCTTCGATATACGTATAATGACCCCTTTGTTTTTCAAACACGACAATTGTGTATGGAGCTGTTGGGTCTACCGTACACACCTTTGTGTACATAAATGCCTGCAGTGTTGATTTGGTGGAAGTACGAAGGAATGCGTAGCCATTCACTAAGAGTAACATTGCTAAGAAAAATAGCAGGACTTCCGACTGATTGCACAACAATCGCCAGTCAGTAGTAAAGATCGGTACTGTTGTTCTCACGTGTACGAGTGTAGACGAGGAGGAAGGATTAACTTTTGATATAAGCCGCCTGGCTGTTAGGAAGGAGACAGGGGTCCGGGGTGTTTGGAAACCCACTATAAACCGTTAAGATGAGAACAATAGGGATGGTCTCTTTGAGTTGAGAAAAGAAAGCCCATTATCTCCTCTATGACAGAGTTGAGGAAAATTAACTCTCCACATGACAAAAGGGGGGAAAGTAAGGAAAAGACAAGAAGGGTGTTGGATATATTGTTTGTTTTTTTTTAAAAAAAAATAATTAATAATAATAATTACCCGAACAACAAGAGCTCAGAGACCTAGAAAATTTTGACGGGCCAGACATGAGGTAATGAGTAAACAGTAAAAACAACTTTGCGGACAGCTGACCATTTGGAAATAATAGATAAAAACTAGGTTGACATAGCCAGGGGGGTAAACTACCCCTCCCTTTCCCCCCACAACCCCTCCACCCAGAGCAAAAGCGGCGGAAGCCGGAAGCGCCCCCCCCCCCCCCCCTACATTCAATCAATCAAATCAAGTTTTATATAGAGGAAAAAAACTAGGGCCAGTGTGTTATTGCATTTGTAGTGGGGAAAAGTCACAGAATGAAGTCTTAGGAAATAAAGTCACAAGGAAAAAAGTCACAGGAAATAAAGACACAATATATGTTTAATATAAAGTCGTAAGTCAGTATGTATGTGTTATACTGTTTATTAACTGTAAGTGAAGGACGAAATGTCACGGAGATTAACAGCTCGCTGAAGATGTGCGTGGTTCAAATACCGTTCGTGGTGAAAAACATTAATAATATATGCTTTTGTCTTTGGTGTGCAGGAGCGTGTATTTTATATACCGTATAAATGCATTCTAAATCATATATTTAGTTCTGTTAGTATTAATTTTATTTGTAAGTCCATATATATGCTCATTATTTACTGAATAACAGTAAAAGGATGTAAGCGGCAGCTCAGTTGGATTGCGGTTCGATTCTTCCTCGGGATTAAATGTGTGTGTGTGTGTGTGTGTGTGTGTGTGTGATTTGTCCGTCGTATACATATTATAATCCATATTATAATTCACAATTTTAATAAAATGATTTATTCAACATAGTCATGATTTATGCTTGTAGTCCATAAACACGTATATTATTGACTGAATAACTTATCGCCCAAGAGGATCGTGGTTGTGATTCTCGCTCGGAGTAAAATATGTTTTATTTTGTTTGTGTTTGTGTATGTATGTTTGTGTGCTCTCTCTCTCTCTTTCTCTCTCTTTCTCTCTCTCTCTCTCTCTCTCGCGCGCGCGCGCGTGCGCGCGTGTGTGTGTGTGTGTGTATGTGTGTGTATGTGTGTGTATGTGTGTGTATGTGTGTGTATGTGTGTGGCTGTAAATTAAAAGAATGTGCCTCTTATCTCTCCGACACAACTTACATAGTAAATATGACTTAAACTTTAGCAGTGGATATTACTGACAGTAATAAGAGCGGTTCATAATTATGCTTCGATGAATTTATGTAAACCAAGCATGCAGCTCGCAAAACCAATCTGTGGTTGAAATATGTACAAAGAACATGTTGTCAATGTGGAAGACTTATAACGGGCTAAACTGTAGCAACAGAATTTTTGGTTCCAGTCAAAACGTAAAAATGTTTTCTGATTCAGAAACAGTGTTCAGGGATGGCAACTTTGCTATGGTTCCGAATATTTTCAACCAACGTCATCCCTATATCCTTTGAGGAGAATATACTTTATTTTGCTTTGCTGTATGTTCTTCTATGTATGACCCGTACCACTTATGAAGAATTATTTCAAGCAGTAGTTGATGAAAAAAGTATTATTTCTCTGTATGCTCTTTTTCCAAACAAGACCTGTGCCACTTATGAAGAGTTATTTCAAGCAATAGTTGATGAGAAAAGTATTATTTCTCTCTCTGCTCTTCTTCCAAACAAAACATGTTCCACTTATGAAGAATTGTTTCAAACAATAGTTGATAAGTGTACAACATGAACTATACTATTAACCTGCAAGCCGTCGTGACTAACTTTGAAGACGGCGTGTTACGAGCAATTCTAGCTGTTTGGACCCGACTTCATCAGCAAATGTTGTTTTTACAATCTTAGGCAATCCATTAGGCGTAATGTCCAAGAGTTGTCTCGAAAAATCCACTTTAATGCAAGGCACTAGACTATTGACAGAAGTCTTGACATTTTGAATCCCAAAAGCTGAATTTCTACAAAACTAATTGTCAGAAAAGGACTAAAATTGGTAGGCATGAAGCTAAATACTTTGTGACTCGGAATGTAAATAAAAAGTCGGATATTCGAAAGAACTCTAGAGAAAAACACGTTCCTGAAACCCTCCTGCAAAAATTGAGTTTTCTTGATTTTTCGAAGCGTTCGACTTTTTATCTGACGAACGCTTTACTGTACATGCATTAAATTCAGGTACCTAATGCACAACCACGGGTCCTATGACCTCTAATTATTGAGTATTTTTAGAGTAATCCATGTCGGAAATAATTAGGTTCAAACTACTTAAAATGGCACACATCCCACTTCGGCTCGTTCGGCTGGCCACAGTCACCTGTAATGTTACTCCTTAGCTCCAACGACAACAACAACACCACTGGTGAACATTACAGGGTGGGGAGTGAACATCCTCGGTGCACATACACACTAAGTACAGACGATGTGGTATTATCCTGGGCTCTGTAAACCCCCCCACACACACACACACACCTGCCAATACAACAACGGCCACCACAGCACTTAAATATGTATTGCCATTTCCGAATCCTATTTGTGTGAAGCGGGGTTTTCTGCAGTGACAGCAACCAAAACAAAACAACGGATGGACATAAGCAACTCACTTCGGGTGTAATTGTCTCCTATTACCCCCAGATGGAACCTTCTCGTTGCAAAGAAACAAGCTCAGGATTCTCGCTGATTTAGCGTTCTAGTGAGTTAAAATGTTAAATCACTTTATATTCATTTTTTGGTGTAACTGTATTTTAATTTGAAGGCACGTTTAAATACAATTAAATTTAGATAATTAAATCAAAACAATCTAAAATATAAACAATCAACGTCCCCCCACATCATCGGGCCGCAGTAAAATTATCAAGCGTTGACCGGTCCGCGGCGATGAAAAGGTTGGGGACCACTGTTGTATGCCACTGTTCAAATTTATAGTTATTATAACTTACAGAAATGACGACCGTTTTGATCAATTAGTACTATATATTTCAACTTTATTATCGCCCACTAGTACAAGAACATTAGAACACTATCGATATTATGGTTAACACGGCTCATTTTTTTCTTTCGATTGGGAAAAAATTTCCAGAAGTGAAAAGAATCTGACGTATTGACATAAAATGAAACTAAATAAAAAGTTATCAATGAAATCCTGTTTTAAGCAGTCATATCACACTAAACATCTGTTGGTAGTGTTTTTAGGTGATATTTTAAAGAACATTTTATTCTACAGATTCCAGCCGTATGTATTAAACAAGAAAAGAGTTGTCGAACAATGCTCGTCAGACTGAAGTTTCTAAAAAAAAAAAATACACTTAACCCTGATCGGGAATCGAACCACGATCCAAATGAGCCGTCACTTACTTCCACTTAACATATATTGTGACTTTCTTTCCTATGCGTGGCTTTTTTCTTGTGACTTTATTTCCCGTGAATTTTTTCCCCGCTCATCCACGAAACCATCCCAATCGTGGTTTAGTGATTTTTGTACTTAGTTCATCCGTCATACACTTTGCTCACTGGGAGAACCTCTCCTCAGGGAAACATGATCTCTTGATCGCAGGTGGAAAGGACTATCTATCTATCTATCTCTCTATCTATCTGTCTATCTATCTATCTATCCATGCATCCATCCTTCTCTCCAACCATCCATCCATCCATCCCTCTCTCCAACAATCCATCCATCCATCTGTCTGTTTTTATATTTGACAGTATATTGGTATGCCCGATGTTTAACTATTTGTCTTTTCATATGCAATTTCTCAGTCTTTCTCTATTACTTTTTGCTGCTTTCTGAGTGCAATAAAATATCCACTCTGCTTATGCGTATCAATCGCAAGATTGATGGAGACGTGTGATGTACCAATTCGCTTCTCTGTAAAATCAGCTTACATTAGAAAGAGACATTAAATTAAAAATAAATTCTAATGAAGAAAATACATATATAAATCATTCTTTAATTACGTAATTTTATGTTTCTTACCACACATCTATCATAACAAAAACATGTTTTTAGTTTCGGTCTTATTAAATGTATTACAATAATCCAAGTGACCGGAAAGAGCCTAGTTTAAATTAACCTTTTCATTTGTTAGCTCAAAGTCAGAGTATGGGTGTGTGATTGGTTTTAATGGATGAATATCGAAACAAATACCTCGCAAATCACTCATAGATTTTCGCTTTTGGTGAAAGCAACTTGAGGGTGAACTTTAACTTCCAACTATATACACATCATCGAGCTCAAGTTGTTCCCCTAATACAAAAGACTATGTGTAAGGAGCCGTGCACAACATGCCCCAACTTCATGCTACTGGACTATAAGGTATCAATTTAGAAACGAAATTTTCATTATCACCCTGGCTCTCGAAATCCAACACTTGGCGATGTGAATGTCCATGCATATTGAGTCAATTTCGAATTCTAAATATAATTCGTTGTTTATTAATTATCGATTTATTTATTAGTTAGTGGATGAACAGTAGTTTGTGATGTTGATTCAAAGAGTGTTTAGATTTTTCAGATATTTCTGTGCATCAAGTGCATCTTTTGTCCAAAATAATTGTTCGCTCCACGACAATAAAAACTTTTGGGGAAGTAAATGGTTTTCTCCAAGTCGTCCTGTAAGTGTAGTAAAGGAGAAATAACGAAGGGTTGGGAGGGGGGAGAGCTGCTCGTCGGATATTTGTCAGTGATTGTTGTGTACGCGCGTCACGCGCTAATCTGTCTGGATGCAGCTTAGGATTGGGAATACCCACTGAACACAGGTGGGAAATTGTTAGCGAGTATTCAGTGACTGAGTGCTGATCTTCAATCAACTTGAATCAAAACTTAAGGGAGGGATGTGAATATGTCTGAATTTTCCAGATAGAGCGATGACCACTCTGGAAGTGTTGAAATTGTGTGTGTGTGTGTGTGTGTGTGTGTGTGTGTGTGTGTGTGTGTGTGTGTGTGTGTACGTACTTGCGAAGATTCGGTTCTGCAGTACATTGCTTTATATGCAAGTTTGGCTCTGACGACTGTAAAAGTTACTGGAGTCCTTTCAAGTCTTCTATAAATGTTTCAAACTTGTTCTACCAAAATTGATCAGAGGCTCCCACTTTATACAGTTTATCAGCTATTAATTATTCACTATGTTAAATTTGTAACCAGAAAACATTGTTAGTTTGCCTTCACTCGTGCGTATAGTCCAGCTAATCAAACGTAGGCATGACATTTTAAGGAGTGTGGCATCTTGGAAGAGCAAAGAGCACTTACTTCGCGATCAATCGATTCACCGCACTCCCTCAAAGGACTATGTGCTCTGTGTACATAGAAGCCTACATAACTTTTTCTTGTTTTCAGTGTTTCAAGCCGTAAGTAAGAAGGAAATACGCAATGTAATAACCAAACTGAAACTGAAACAAATAAGCAAACTGAAACTTCTTAAAATCATGTGAAATATTGAAACTCGATTTGACAGTTATTTCAAAACTTTAATTAAACTAGTTTATTTGATTTTAGGAAAAATATTAAAAGTTTAAACTTGTTTCATATATCCTGAAATAATAAGAAAGCTTCAATTAATACATATTTCTATATGTGCCTTTGTATTTAGTAAGAAGTGGCAAGAGAATGACCTGCAGTTTATTAGTCATATGCTTGAATCGTGAATCTATTTTTATTAATGCTATCATCCTTTTAGTTCATTCATATGTAATGCTTGTCTGTAAATGAGGTCGTGTGGTTTGCGTGGAATGTGTACACGTTAATAAAACAAACAGATATAGAAAAATGAAAGAGAGTGAAAGAGAGTAGTAATTTACTAGATTATATTGTAATAATAATTCAGTGAATATACAAATGCGTTCATCATGACACAAATGCCATATTATCTTGCTAATCAGTATTGGCATACAGCTTAATTGTCGCCAAACATTTTTATCTATCTCTCTATTGATTTGACGTTAAATTGCTCCTAACAGTGAGTAAGCAGATGCATTTCGATACGTGAAGAAATTCATTAAAAAAATGTATAGTTTGTTTGTTTCCATTCTATTGGTTATTTTTTCTTTTTTAAGGAAGATTAAATCGGCAAACATTTTTTTGTTTCTAAAGTGAGTATGGAATTTTTTAATAAAAAAAAGTCAAGAGAATGACCTTACAATAATTTTAGATAACATTTTAACTTTATGCGCCCAATTATGAAAAAACAACATTGTCTTCTTCTGCTTTGGTTTACGGAGTGACCAATAATATTTTAAAGATATCAAACGTAATACTAATTTACACCATCTCTGTTTTAGAAAAATAAATATGGAAATACAGAATCTGAATACAGTGAAACACGACTAAAAAGAATAGAGTAAGCGATATCTTTTATACAAATAAAAGTGATCATTGCTTAGAGAAACCTCTTAAAGGATTCTAAAAGGAAATAAGCATTATTTAAATTTTTATTATGTTAATTAAGTAATTGATTTAATTAAAGAAAATAAAGGCACTCTGATAGGTTAATTATTTTGATTTGTTGATTCTGCTTAACAATATTATTATTTTTAAAATCCTCCTGCTTTTATAGAAAGCAGCGCTAGCGAATTGCGTATAACGTACTAGCTAGACTCGCTGAGATCCTACATTCAAACAAAGCGACAACCAGTACGAATAATATAAAAACAATCAGATAGACGAGTATATATGGATAGGTAGATTGGTAACTAGTAAGATAAATAGATGGATAGAATTTGGATGTGAGAGTAGACAGTTCCATCGAAAGACAGATGCACGTACAGATCGACAGACAAATAGGCAGAAAGATAGATAGATAGACAAACAGACAGACAGACGGGTGGATGGATGGATAGAAAAGAAAAGGAAAGAAACAGATAGACGGGTGGACGGACGGGCAGGCAGATAGAGAGGGGATTTTGACATTGATAGGAGACAAATATATAACGTTAATGATAAGAATAGATAGATAGATAGATAGATAGATAGATAGATAGATAGATAGCGTGGACTACTCGCTCTCAGAATTGGAATGCATTCATGCAGAGATTCATTCTGTTGTCGTATTTTTCCAACATCACTTTCACGCCTTGTGTACCACTTAAAATCCTTAGACAAAAGACGCTGGCTAAACAACCCTTCCTTGGTGTGAGTGAAATCAACTTTCAGTAAAGAAGAGACTTAGTGAGCTTGGAGGGAGGTTTCTCGCTGGCGGTACTTTGTATAACTTTGATGTACAGTTAGGCAATGCAGCTTGAAGAACAGCACGCCACGCGAATAATCCCCAATCGTCATTCCCCCCAGGCATGCTTTTGCCTTCACTTACTGACAGGAACTACGCGTCCGTTCATAAACAACACGGACACCTTACTATAAACTAAGTCTTATATTCGTATACATCTGCATTTTCAAGTTTCATCAGTCAAATAAAATTATAATTCATTCATATTTTTAATAGTATAGTTCATTCGAAGTGAGCTTACTTCATGACATAATATACTCACAGTTACCAATCATAGTTATCAAACAAAAAAACCCTGCTTTTAAAATAAGTAAAGCAATGAGAGCCTTGTTTAAAACATACAATAAAATAGAACAGTATTTTCAAATACACTCAACAACATTAGCAAAACATACCTGGTAAATTTATGAGATTTCTATATCTGCATAATTAAGTTATTATGTGCTATTGAACACCTGAAGATTCTAAGATTTAAAACAATTTTCATTTACTTATGGTTACCATTATGCGTTTGCTAGGATGATTTATGAATGATTTTAGTGTTTGATATTTTGTTTCTGATAAAATATTCATGATTAAGGCGAATGTTCCAAACGACTCCTCAAAGAAAGTATGGCTCTATATTCAGAGTTTCTTGTCGGGCTAAACACAAATTTTGAACCGCTCTTATTATTGTCAATAATATCCATGGCTAAAAAATTTCTCTTTTACAAAACTCACATATAAAATTAATGTTCTACAGTGGTACGGTCGTGCTCCCACAGTTCAAATTAACTACACCGTTTCGCTTCTCTATTTATCAAGTCATTGTCTCTTAAAAGATGGTCTCACACTTAAAATGCTCATATAAACTTAATATCTGCATCTTTAGAATTAAAGTCGAGGCTTGTATATTAGTTTTTCATGGACATTTCTTTTTCAGCAATGAAATGGTGATGATGAAATAGTCTATTAAAAAGAGCTACTCAAATCGAGATATCTATACTACTAATAATGAAGTCGCAAATTTATACCAAATAGCTGCAGTAATATTATTTAGAGTTCGCTATGCCAGAATGTCACTTACAGAAAATCAGTAATAAAAATAACGTCATACGATCTAGTCCAATCTAAGGGTGGGCGGAAAAAGTCACAGGAAAAAAAGTCACGGGAAAAAAGGCGTGCGTGCGATTTGTATATCGTGTACATATAATAATTCATATTATAATTCACACATTTAATAATATATTTTATTCATACTCAGATATGTTGTTATGATTGTGTCCATAAACACGTATATTATAGACTGAATAACAGGAAATGGAAGTAAGTGATTGTGCAGAAATTAATAACCTCTCCCCCAAGAGTATCATGGTGTAATTCTCGTTCGGAGTAAAAGATGTTTTTATTTTGTTTGTGAGTGTGTGTGTGTGTGTGTGTGTGTGTGTGTGTGTGTGTGTGTGTGTGTGTGTGTGCGCGCGTGTGTGTGTGAGTGTGTGTATGTGTGTGTGTGTGTGTGTGTGTGTGTGTGTGTGTGTGTGTGTTTGTAATTTTTTGTGGTGGGTGGGGTACAAGGATGTTGATCCGTCGGGAAGTTCTAAAGTTATATGAATTTCCACATTTCCTTATGACTCAGGAATTATTTCTCCTGCGATCCACCAGGTGTGTCCTTTTTCTGATTTGCAGTTATTTAAATATGAATTAAAAACTAACCCCTCCCTCTACCGTTAGCTAAGAGTGGCCCTTTGATCCCCTGACCGCTTCCTGTACCCTAGCCCATAGCTCAGTGTGAGTCTATCAGTTAGCTACAAGTGACCCTTGGATCCCTAACCATTTCTTGTGCCCTAGCCATGTGTGGTCAGTCTTGTATAACTCTAACATCCTGCTAATGTCTTGGAGTGGTTGGTCAGTCTTGTAATTTGTGTCTTGGTTGAATGATTTGAATGTGTATTTTGTGCTATTGTTCCTATACCCCTTGTGTATCTATATTTTACTATTTTAAATTTTTAATGTTTATGGAGTGATGCCGGGCTAAGTTTTGTTTTCGCCTGACACGCACTTTGGGCCGATTTGCGAAATTGGGTCATCATGATTACCGTATTGTTGCGCGCGCAGTTTTGGACATACAATTATACACTTAACTTCTGGACGTAGTCCGTAGATTCCTCTTTCGAAATCATCCCTGAGAACGGAGCTGAGGAGTAAAATTACGAGGTTGTAAATTCATTATAATTATCTCAATGCAATAACTTTATTGCAACCATATATTGAATTTGATGGATTCAGATGGATTTTGTTGTTTAAAATATATTTCACACAAAAAAAAATAGCAGGATTGATCATTGACTGATAAAAACGACTTTCTAATTAGGGTCAATAAATATTCTTTATGCATGAACTGATTAATATTGCTTTCTAAATCAGAGTAACTATTTCAGTTGTTTGATAGTGTCTTTTTATATTAAAAATATGTATAAAATTCTATTTACAGATATAAAGTCAAGCAAATAAAAAATCGAAAAAAAGAAATTTGGGGGTCAGGTGCACGAATTTTATTATCTCAAGAGATATTGCGAATATCCGACTTTTTATTTTATATTCAGAGTCACAAATTAGTTTGCTTCATGCCTACCAATTTTAGTCCTTTTCTAACAATTAGAGGAGTAGAATTACAGGTGACTCTGGCCATCCGAACGAGCCGAAGCGGGAAATGGGCCATTTTAAGTAGTTTGAACCTAATTATTTCCGACATGGATTACTCTAAAAATACTCAATAAATAGAGGTCATAGGACCCATGGTTGTGCATTAGGTACCTGAATTTAATGCATGTAGAGTAAAGCGTTCGTCAGATAAAAAGACGAACGCTTCGAAAAATCAAGAAAACTCAATTTTTGCAGGAGGGTTGCAGGAACGGGTTTTTCTCTAGAGTTCTTTGGAATATCAGACTTTTTATTTTACATTCCGAGTCACAAAGGATTTAGTTTCATGCCTACCAATTTTAGTCCTTTTCTGACAATTAGTTTTGTAGAAATTCAGCTTTTGTCAAAATGTCGACTTCAGTTAGCGCCTTGCATTATTAGTAGGTAAAGTCGATTTTTTGAGACAAAGAAATTTTGGCGCCAAATCGCGTTTTCTACTAAAGTCGCTGAAATTTTTATAGATTTTGCAGGATGATACAGGAAGACACGTGGCTTATTTTGAAACGATAATATTTCATATTTCTCGAAATATGAATTTTTTTGTGAAAATTTTATTTTTCTAATTATGCGCATTTCTCTTAAAGTACGAGGAATTTAATAAAACTAACTTCAGATTCGGGTTCAGCACACGCGGATACAGTTTATTTGTTCAAAGAGGTATTTGTAATATTGCGCCAATTTGTCAGAATTGACGTTTGGATATTTTCGCACCTTTGGCCGATTTGCAAAGTTTGGTCATCGTGATTACCCTATTGTGGTGCGCGCAGTTATAGACATACAATCATACACTTAACTTCTGGACGTAGCCCATAGATTCCTCTTTCGAAATCATCCCTGAGAACGGAGCTGAGGAGTAACATTACAGGTGACTGTGGCCATCCGAACGAGCCGAAGCGGGAAATGGGCCATTTTAAGTAGTTTGAACCTAATTATTTCCGACATGGATTACTCTAAAAATACTCAATAAATAGAGGTCATAGGACCCATGGTTGTGCATTAGGTACCTGAATTTAATGCATGTAGAGTAAAGCGTTCGTCAGATAAAAAGACGAACGCTTCGAAAAATCAAGAAAACTCAATTTTTGCAGGAGGGTTGCAGGAACGGGTTTTTCTCTAGAGTTCTTTGGAATATCAGACTTTTTATTTTACATTCCGAGTCACAAAGGATTTAGTTTCATGCCTACCAATTTTAGTCCTTTTCTGACAATTAGTTTTGTAGAAATTCAGCTTTTGTCAAAATGTCGACTTCAGTTAGCGCCTTGCATTATTAGTAGGTAAAGTCGATTTTTTGAGACAAAGAAATTTTGGCGCCAAATCGCGTTTTCTACTAAAGTCGCTGAAATTTTGATAGATTTTGCAGGATGATACAGGAAGACACGTGGCTTATTTTGAAACGATAATATTTCATATTTCTCGAAATATGATTTTTTTTGTGAAAATTTTATTTTTCTAATTATGCGCATTTCTCTTAAAGTACGAGGAATTTAATAAAACTAACTTCAGATTCGGGTTCAGCACACGCGGATACAGTTTATTTGTTCAAAGAGGTATTTGTAATATTGCGCCAATTTGTCAGAATTGACGTTTGGATATTTTCGCACCTTTGGCCGATTTGCAAAGTTTGGTCATCGTGATTACCCTATTGTGGTGCGCGCAGTTATAGACATACAATCATACACTTAACTTCTGGACGTAGCCCATAGATTCCTCTTTCGAAATCATCCCTGAGAACGGAGCTGAGGAGTAACATTACAGGTGACTGTGGCCATCCGAACGAGCCGAAGCGGGAAATGGGCCATTTTAAGTAGTTTGAACCTAATTATTTCCGACATGGATTACTCTAAAAATACTCAATAAATAGAGGTCATAGGACCCATGGTTGTGCATTAGGTACCTGAATTTAATGCATGTAGAGTAAAGCGTTCGTCAGATAAAAAGACGAACGCTTCGAAAAATCAAGAAAACTCAATTTTTGCAGGAGGGTTGCAGGAACGGGTTTTTCTCTAGAGTTCTTTGGAATATCAGACTTTTTATTTTACATTCCGAGTCACAAAGGATTTAGTTTCATGCCTACCAATTTTAGTCCTTTTCTGACAATTAGTTTTGTAGAAATTCAGCTTTTGTCAAAATGTCGACTTCAGTTAGCGCCTTGCATTATTAGTAGGTAAAGTCGATTTTTTGAGACAAAGAAATTTTGGCGCCAAATCGCGTTTTCTACTAAAGTCGCTGAAATTTTGATAGATTTTGCAGGATAATACAGGAAGACACGTGGCTTATTTTGAAACGATAATATTTCATATTTCTCGAAATATGATTTTTTTTGTGAAAATTTTATTTTTCTAATTATGCGCATTTCTCTTAAAGTACGAGGAATTTAATAAAACTAACTTCAGATTCGGGTTCAGCACACGCGGATACAGTTTATTTGTTCAAAGAGGTATTTGTAATATTGCGCCAATTTGTCAGAATTGACGTTTGGATATTTTCGCACCTTTGGCCGATTTGCAAAGTTTGGTCATCGTGATTACCCTATTGTGGTGCGCGCAGTTATAGACATACAATCATACACTTAACTTCTGGACGTAGCCCATAGATTCCTCTTTCGAAATCATCCCTGAGAACGGAGCTGAGGAGTAACATTACAGGTGACTGTGGCCATCCGAACGAGCCGAAGCGGGAAATGGGCCATTTTAAGTAGTTTGAACCTAATTATTTCCGACATGGATTACTCTAAAAATACTCAATAAATAGAGGTCATAGGACCCATGGTTGTGCATTAGGTACCTGAATTTAATGCATGTAGAGTAAAGCGTTCGTCAGATAAAAAGACGAACGCTTCGAAAAATCAAGAAAACTCAATTTTTGCAGGAGGGTTGCAGGAACGGGTTTTTCTCTAGAGTTCTTTGGAATATCAGACTTTTTATTTTACATTCCGAGTCACAAAGGATTTAGTTTCATGCCTACCAATTTTAGTCCTTTTCTGACAATTAGTTTTGTAGAAATTCAGCTTTTGTCAAAATGTCGACTTCAGTTAGCGCCTTGCATTATTAGTAGGTAAAGTCGATTTTTTGAGACAAAGAAATTTTGGCGCCAAATCGCGTTTTCTACTAAAGTCGCTGAAATTTTGATAGATTTTGCAGGATAATACAGGAAGACACGTGGCTTATTTTGAAACGATAATATTTCATATTTCTTGAAATATGAATTTTTTTGTGAAAATTTTATTTTTCTAATTATGCGCATTTCTCTTAAAGTACGAGGAATTTAATAAAACTAACTTCAGATTCGGGTTCAGCACACGCGGATACAGTTTATTTGTTCAAAGAGGTATTTGTAATATTGCACCAATTTGTCAGAATTGACGTTTGGATATTTTCGCACCTTTGGCCGATTTGCAAAGTTTGGTCATCGTGATTACCCTATTGTGGTGCGCGCAGTTATAGACATACAATCATACACTTAACTTCTGGACGTAGCCCATAGATTCCTCTTTCGAAATCATCCCTGAGAACGGAGCTGAGGAGTAACATTACAGGTGACTGTGGCCATCCGAACGAGCCGAAGCGGGAAATGGGCCATTTTAAGTAGTTTGAACCTAATTATTTCCGACATGGATTACTCTAAAAATACTCAATAAATAGAGGTCATAGGACCCATGGTTGTGCATTAGGTACCTGAATTTAATGCATGTAGAGTAAAGCGTTCGTCAGATAAAAAGACGAACGCTTCGAAAAATCAAGAAAACTCAATTTTTGCAGGAGGGTTGCAGGAACGGGTTTTTCTCTAGAGTTCTTTGGAATATCAGACTTTTTATTTTACATTCCGAGTCACAAAGGATTTAGTTTCATGCCTACCAATTTTAGTCCTTTTCTGACAATTAGTTTTGTAGAAATTCAGCTTTTGTCAAAATGTCGAATTCAGTTAGTGCCTTGCATTATTAGTACGTAAAGTCGATTTTTTGAGACAAAGAAATTTTGGCGCCAAATCGCGTTTTCTACTAAAGTCGCTGAAATTTTGACAGCCTTTGCAGGATTATGCAGAAATACGCGTGGCTTATTTTGAAATGATAATATTTCATATTTCTCGAATTATGATTTTTTTTGCGAAAATTTTATTTTTCTAATTATGCGGAATAGTACGAGGAATTTAATAAAACTAACTTCAGATTCGGGTTCAGCACACGCAGAAACATTTTATTTGTTCAAAGAGGTATTTGTAATATTGCTCCATTTTGTCAGAATCAGAATCAACAAAAGAAGACAATTAACCTATCAGAGTGCCTTAATATTCTTTAATTAAATCAATTACTTAATTAACATAATAAAAGTTTAAATAATGCTTATTTCCTTTTAGAACGCTTTAAGAGGTTTCTCTAAGCAATGATCACTTTTATTTGAATAAAAGATATCGCTTACTCTATTCTTTATAGTCGTGTTTCACTGATTTCAGATTCTGTATTTCCATATTTATTTTTCTATAACAGAGATGGTGTAAATTAGTATTACGTTTGATATCTTTAAAATATTATTGGTCACTCTGTAAACCAAAGCAGAAGAAGACAATGTAGTTTTTTTCATAATTGGGCGCATAAAGTTAAAATATTATACTAAAGTTATTGTAAGGTCATTCTCTTGCCATTTTTTATTAAATACAAAGACGACATTCCATACTCACTTTATAAACAAAAAAATGTTTGCTGATTTAATCTTCCTTAAGAAAAGAAAAAATAACCAATAGAATGGAAACAAACAAACTACACATTTAAATTTTTTTTTCTTCACGTATCGAAATGCATCTGCTTACTCAATGTTACGAGCAATTTAACGTCAAATCAATAGAGAGATAGATAAAAATGTTTGGCGAAAATTAAGCTGTATGCCAATACTGATTAGCAAGATAATATGGCATTTGTGTCTTTAAAAATGAACGCATTTGTGTATTCACTGAATTATTACAATATAATCTAGTAAATTACCACTCTGTTTCTCTCTATCTGTTTGTTTTATTAACGTGTACACATTCCACGCAAACCACACGACCTCATTTACAGACAAGCATTACATATGAATGAACTAAAAGGATGATAGCATTAATAAAAATAGATTCACGATTCAAGCATATGACTAATAAACAGCAGGTCATTCTCCTGCCACTTCTTCTTACTAAGTACAAAGGCACATATAGAAATGTTTATTAATTGAAGCTTTCTTATTATTTGATGATATATGAAACTAGTTTAAACTTTTAATATTTTTCCTAATATCAAATAAACTAGTTTAATTAAAGTTTTGAAATAACTGTCAAATCGAGTTTCAATATTTCACATGATTTTAAGTAAGTTTCAGTTTGCTTGTTTCAGTTTCAGTTTGGTTATTACATTGCGTATTTCCTTCTTACTTACGGCTTGAAACACTGAAAACAAGAAAAAGTTATGTAGGCTTCTATGTACACAGAGCACATACTACTTTGCAGGGAGTGCGGTGAATCGATTGATCGCGAAGTAAGTGCTCTTTGCTCTTCCAAGATGCCACACTCCTTAAAATGTCATGCCTACGTTTGATTAGCTGGATTATACGCACGAGTGAAGGCAAACTAACGTTTTCTGGTTACAAATTTAACACAGTGAATAATTAATAGCTGATAAACTGTATAAAGTGGGAGCCTCTGATCAATTTTGGTAGAACAAGTTTGAAACATTTATAGAAGACTTGAAAGGACTCCAGCAACTTGCATATAAAGCAATTTACCGCAGAACTGAAACTTCGCAAGTACGTACACACACACACACACACACACACACACACACACACATACACACACACACACACACACACACACACACACACACACACACACACACACACACACACACACACACATTTACCCTCAACGAGCGAGAATCGAACGAGGATCCTAATGAGCCGTCGCTTACTTCCATTTACTGTTATTCACTCAATAATAAGCAAGCATACCGACTTACACTGAAAATTAATTAACTAAATGTATGTATTACAAAGCTTTTATACGGTATATAAAATACACTTGAATCACACACATTTTGAGCGAGCAGTTAACCTCCTTGCCTTTTCCTGCTTCACTTACTGTTAATAAGTATTATAACATATACACTCTGACACTTTTGACTTTATATTGTGAATTTATTTCCTGTAACTTTTTTCTTGTGATTTTATTTCCTATGACTTTTTTTTTTCCTGTGACTTTTTTCCTGATATTTTCCCGCTCATTGCTCACCGTTGATTAGAAGCGACTGAATACACAACTCTCTTGTTTTAGGTTAGAGAAAAAATATGGTTAGGGAATTTTAGAGATAGTTTTGGTGTTTTTTTTAAAGAGAAATGTCAGGGTTAGGATTAGCTGTAAATAAAAAAAACGAATATAAATTTTAGAATATATCTTTTATTCCTGATTTAGATTTTGTTTCTGTTAAATTTTGTGTTTTAATAACTTAAATATTGCAGTAAAAATAGCATCGAGTAATACTTTGCATCTACATATATGTCATATAACTTCTCTCCTTCGATATTACGTATAATGACCCCCTTGTTTTTAAACACGACAATTGTGTATGGAGCTGTTGGGTCTACCGTACACACCTTTGTGTACATAAATGTGTGCAGTGTTGATTTGATGGAAGTACGAAAGAATGCGTAGCCATTCACTAACACTGCTAAGAAGAAAAAAATGTTTGCACAACAATCGCCAGTCAGTAG
The DNA here is from genome assembly GCA_028829895.1 of Sinotaia quadrata. Lineage (NCBI taxonomy): Eukaryota > Metazoa > Mollusca > Gastropoda > Architaenioglossa > Viviparidae > Sinotaia > Sinotaia quadrata. Next base: position 43,545,656 of record CM054180.1, read on the forward strand.
TAAAGATAGGTACTGTTGTTCTCACGTGTACGAGTGTAGGCGAGGAGGAAGGATTAACTTTTGATATAAGCCGCCTGGCTGTTAGGAAGACGACAGGGGTCCGGGTGTTTGGAAAACCCACTATAAACCGTTAAGATACGAACAATAGGGATGGTCTCTTTGAGTTGACAAAAGAAAGCCCATTATCTCCACTACGACAGAGTTGAGGGAATTAGCTCTCCACGTGACAAAAGGGGCAGTGCAATTCGAATGAAAACTTTTAATTACTATTCGTGCAAAACTGACACAAGAAAGTTCGTAGCACCTATATGACAGTGCTAAATGTTGATAGTCAAATAATTTGGCTAAGAGAAAAAAGATAGAACGGAGTATTCTATTTTTCTTTCATTTTTGTGCGAGTCAAAAACCACAAGGAGAAGTATTTTATTTATCTATAAAAATAAATCAATTTTCATTTCATTCACAATGCTCTATATCTTTTCTATTTCACTTTTAAACTACCAGTATAAATATTACTTTAAATACTACCACACAGTTTTGAATAACGTTATGGACTGCAAAAAATAGCACACATTGTCATTTCTTTTTGTAGTGAAATTAAATCTAACTATAGTTTCCACATAAGTTACTCTATTGCATCAGCTACTGTAAATACACAGTCTTGAGACTAATACAGTTATTGTTCATAGTTGTAAAGGATTTGAAGAAGTAAAGAAATATTCATTGCATCTCTGTACACAGTTGTGTTTCCAATCATCCTAAACTTGAACCGAATTGAAATTTTTCTTTTTACTTTTGGATGAAATAATACTTGCTGCACACCCTTACTCTAAATTACATTTGAAATAAATATATATGTATATACATAAGTTATATTAATACAGTACTAGTTTTTGCAGCTAATTTAAAGAAAACATTTAGTTTTCATAAATGTATAAATCAATTATAGCATAGTGATCCATAGAGCAAATTAAAAAATATAAGATTTAAAAAGTTTCTTTGTGACCAGTAGAGATACAGCCACTTTAAAATGATAATTATTGTTTTAATTTCTCATGTAGGCATATATTATTAATAGCTCTCATGTATCTTTTAGTTTATCCAATGTGCATATGTAAGATTTGAAATGCTGAACTTGGCATTTTTGCTAGTGAATTTTGTTGTTTAGTGTGAAATTTTGTAATATACTATTATTATTATCAATTTCTTATAATCAATTCATATCTTAGAACTGACATTCTGGAACACTAAAATATATTCCAAATTAAATTATTATTTATTTGTATATTGCTGGATATCCTTTACATTAAAATACATTATATCTGTACCTCATCCCTCATTAAAGTCACTAGCCTAATAATAGTCTCATAATCCAATATGTGTCAGTTCTACTATTAAGAAAATATTTCATATGTATTTGCAACATTACATATTTTTAATAGTCTCATAATCCAATCTGAGTCAGTTCTATTATTAAGAAAATATTTCATATGTATTCACAAGATTAGTGATTTTTAATAGTGGATCAGTGAGTGAGAGTCTAAAGTGTTGTATACAACACAAGCTGAAAACATAATGGATTTGTCACTTTAGTGCTACTTTATTTGCTTCATACAATGCAACAATCTTATTATTTATGTTTTATTTTTTTTATTAGTGTATTTAACTATTAACTGAATAACTGAATATAAGGTAGTTGTCTTATTTCAGGTTATCTATTATATGTCTGGTAGTATGTTCTATTATTTTTTAACAACTTTCCTAATCCATGATCATTTTGTAGCTATATAAGCTGTATTAACTGTATATAATATTGCCCTGTAACTTTCAGTTATACATTATGAACATGTTAACTATCACTATCACTATTCAAACAGTTTTGTTAAATGGAAACAGTAAATATTCAGTTTTTCTATTGACATATCTTTCTTCAGTTTCTTGGACTTCAGTATTATTACTACTGTTAGAAATTATTATATTTACATAGCAGTAATAATCGCACTCCTGCTATAAACATAGCAGAGTGTGTTTTTTCAAGACCTGGAAATATATAAGAGCTTAATAACTGAGTAGTGCATCTTACAAGCTGAATGATATTTACGTATCTATAATTTAGTATAATAATCAAATCCATCATTTCACAGTAAAATGAATGATGGAATGTATTATTATGGTGCAGAAATGGATTTACAACATACATCTATAAATTAGAGAGCTTAACAACTGAGTAGTGCATTTTACAAGCTGAATGATATTTATAAATTTATGACAATGTATAACAAGTCAAATCCATCAGTACACAGTTAAATGAATGGTGGAATGTATTATTATGATGCAGAAATTGATTTACAAACATGCATGTATAAATTAGAATTAATTACAAAGAAGTGGGATAGCTATTCTTGTTGGTAAGAACATATTATCTTGAAAGGAATTTTGAATATTACACAAGTCTCTCACAATCCTCCTTGGAAAAGTCAATATTTAATAAAAGTGTTGCATAGAAATTAATTATTTTTTCCAAATAAATACCAGTTGGGAGTGTATTTCAGAGGCAAGTAATATCCACTAGGAAAAATGTCATCTGCTGTAAACAAGATTTCAGAGTACCAAATGGGTCTGACTTAATGAAATCTGCAGTGTTAAAATTATACTAATATTAATATATTATGTATAAATCTGAAAAATATTTCAAAGTATCACATGGTTTAATTTTGTTTTGAATAGTAGTTTTACTTCTAGTGCTTTCACAATTCTTTAAATGGAAATAACTTGTATTACAAGAGTATTAATTAGATAGACATATAAAAAAATAAAAATAAATAGTTAATGTTACATTTAATTCTATGTTCATATGATGTTGATTTATAAAATCTAATATATTTCCACAACTTATTTAATCAATAATTTTGCAAAATCTATATAGCTAATGGTGATTTCAAGAAAATAAACTCTGAAAATTATGCAAATAATCCTCTACTGATTTCTAAGCAGACTTTTTAATGTAACAGTTTATTCGTTTTTGGAAATACAATAATTGTTAAAATTTAAACCAAACAATTAATTTGCTCTTTGTTGTTTACATGCATAACTAATATAGGCTGTCATTGTACATTGAGATCGAGTTCAGAATAAAATACTTAAATAATGCTTCTTAAACTGTGTAGCTTTTTCCTTTGAGAAATTAAATATCATTATTAATATCAAATTTAAGTAAGCCTTTAGCCTTTATTTTAGTTTATAGTTTCTGTGCAACCTACTTACACTTACAGTACTAGACAATCGTAAGCCGCCATTTTGAAAAAAATCAGTTCTTCGATTGAGCGAGTTTAAGCAATATTCTAA